>CM036594.1:1330000-1805606 GCA_020745705.1 Hemiprocne comata | reverse complement strand
GTGCACCTCCAACATCAAACCCGTGCCCAAAAGCCCTGACCCAAACACCCCAACAGGAAAAGGGGGGATGCACTTCCAGCTCTAAACCCCGTGCCCAAAAGCCCTGACCCACAACACCCCAACAGGAAAAGGGGGGGTGCACCTCCAACAATCAAACCCCGTGCCCAAAAGCCCTGACCCACAACACCCCAACAGGAAAAGGGGGGGTGCACCTCCAACAATCAAACCCCGTGCCCAAAAGCCCTGACCCGCAACACCCCAACAGGAAAAGGGGGGTGCACCTCCAACAATCAAACCCCGTGCCCAAAAGCCCTGACCCACAACACCCCAACAGGAAAAGGGGGGATGCACCTCCAGCTCTCAAACCCCGTGCCCAAAAGCCCTGACCCACAACACCCCAACAGGAAAAGGGGGGATGCACCTCCAGCACTCAAACCCCGTGCCCAAAAGCCCTGACCCACAACACCCAACAGGAAAAGGGGGGATGCACCTCCAACAATCAAACCCCGTGCCCAAAAGCCCTGACCCGCAACACCCCAACAGGAAAAAGGGGGGTGGACCTCCAACAATCAAACCCCGTGCCCAAAAGCCCTGACCCGCAACACCCCAACAGGAACAGGGGGGATGCTCCTCCAACAATCAAACCCCGTGCCCAAAAGCCCTGACCCGCAACTCCCCAACAGGAAAATGGGGGAGAACCTGCACCCCTCCACACCCTCGGACTACAAGCCCCGTCCCGCACCACCCCAAAAGAACAACACGGCTTCTGCCCCCCTGCCCCCCCTGCCCCAACACGGGGCGCCCCCCCCAGCAAAAGCCTACAGCACCCGGTATTCCCAGGCGGTCTCCCATCCAAGTACTAACCGGGCCCGACCCTGCTTAGCTTCCGAGATCAGACGAGATCGGGCGTTCTCAGGGTGGTATGGCCGTAGGCACCCCCACACCCCACAACACCCCACTTACCCCGACACACACCCCCAACAACACCTTCCCTTGGACACACACTCACACCCACCCGCGCCTGCCCCACCCACACCAACAACAACACCCGCACCATACCCCAGCAACACCTGCCGCCACCCTACACCCCTCCCGCAACACCCACACACACAAACCCCACACCCTCCTCAGGAAAAGACCCTCCTGACACACCACAAAACACAAACCAGGGACGCACCTCCACCCTTCCCACCCCTTCAACCAAAATACAAGCCCAGCACCAACCCAGGAACAAAAAGGGGGACACACCTGCACCCCTCAAAACTCCTGGAACAACAACCCCCTCCAGAACAAACCCAACAGGAAAAGGGGATGCGCCTCCACACCTTGACTCCCCTGACCAAAAGCCCTGACCCGCAACACCCCAACAGGAAAAGGGGGGGTGCACCTCCAACAATCAAACCCCGTGCCCAAAAGCCCTGACCCACAACACCCCAACAGGAAAAGGGGGGTGCACCTCCAACAATCAAACCCCGTGCCCAAAAGCCCTGACCCACAACACCCCAACAGGAAAAGGGGGGATGCACTTCCAGCTCTCAAAGCCCGTGCCCAAAAGCCCTGACCCGCAACACCCCAACAGGAAAAGGGGGGATGCACTTCCAGCTCTCAAAGCCCGTGCCCAAAAGCCCTGACCCACAACACCCCAACAGGAAAAGGGGGGTGCACCTCCAACAATCAAACCCCGTGCCCAAAAGCCCGGACCCGCAACACCCCAACAGGAAAAGGGGGGTGCACCTCCAATAATCAAACCCCGTGCCCAAAAGCCCTGACCCGCAACACCCCAACAGGAAAAGGGGGGTGCACCTCCAACAATCAAACCCCGTGCCCAAAAGCCCGGACCCACAACACCCCAACAGGAAAAGGAGGGGTGCACCTCCAACAATCAAACCCCGTGCCCAAAAGCCCGGACCCGCAACACCCCAACAGGAAAAGGGGGGATGCACCTCCAACAATCAAACCCCGTGCCCAAAAGCCCTGACCCACAACACCCCAACAGGAAAAGGGGGGAAGCACTTCCAGCTCTCAAACCCCGTGCCCAAAAGCCCTGACCCGCAACACCCCAACAGGAAAAGGGGGGGTGCACCTCCAACAATCAAACCCCGTGCCCAAAAGCCCTGACCCGCAACACCCCAACAGGAAAAGGGGGGTGCACCTCCAACAATCAAACCCCGTGCCCAAAAGCCCTGACCCACAACACCCCAACAGGAAAAGGGGGGATGCACCTCCAACAATCAAACCCCGTGCCCAAAAGCCCTGACCCAAAACACCCCAAAAGGAAAAGGGGGGTGCACCTCCAACAATCAAACCCCGTGCCCAAAAGCCCGGACCCACAACACCCCAACAGGAAAAGGGGGGATGCACCTCCAGCTCTCAAACCCCGTGCCCAAAAGCCCGGACCCACAACACCCCAACAGGAAAAGGGGGGATGCACCTCCAACAATCAAACCCCGTGCCCAAAAGCCCGGACCCACAACACCCCAACAGGAACAGGGGGGATGCTCCTCCAACAATCAAACCCCGTGCCCAAAAGCCCTGACCCACAACACCCCAACAGGAAAAGGGGGGATGCACTTCCAGCTCTCAAAGCCCGTGCCCAAAAGCCCGGACCCACAACACCCCAACAGGAAAAGGGGGGATGCACCTCCAACAATCAAACCCCGTGCCCAAAAGCCCTGACCCACAACACCCCAACAGGAAAAGGGGGGATGCACCTCCAACAATCAAACCCCGTGCCCAAAAGCCCGGACCCACAACACCCCAACAGGAAAAGGGGGGATGCACCTCCAACAATCAAACCCCGTGCCCAAAAGCCCTGACCCACAACACCCCAACAGGAAAAAGGGGGGTGCACCTCCAACAATCAAACCCCGTGCCCAAAAGCCCGGACCCACAACACCCCAACAGGAACAGGGGGGATGCTCCTCCAACAATCAAACCCCGTGCCCAAAAGCCCTGACCCGCAACTCCCCAACAGGAAAATGGGGGAGAACCTGCACCCCTCCACACCCTCGGACTACAAGCCCCGTCCCGCACCACCCCAAAAGAACAACACGGCTTCTGCCCCCCTGCCCCCCTGCCCCAACACGGGGCGCCCCCCCAGCAAAAGCCTACAGCACCCGGTATTCCCAGGCGGTCTCCCATCCAAGTACTAACCGGGCCCGACCCTGCTTAGCTTCCGAGATCAGACGAGATCGGGCGTTCTCAGGGTGGTATGGCCGTAGGCACCCCCACACCCCACAACACCCCACTTACCCCGACACACACCCCCAACAACACCTTCCCTTGGACACACACTCACACCCACCCGCGCCTGCCCCACCCACACCAACAACAACACCCGCACCATACCCCAGCAACACCTGCCGCCACCCTACACCCCTCCCGCAACACCCACACACACAAACCCCACACCCTCCTCAGGAAAAGACCCTCCTGACACACCACAAAACACAAACCAGGGACGCACCTCCACCCTTCCCACCCCTTCAACCAAAACACAAGCCCAGCACCAACCCAGGAAAAAAAAGGGGGACACACCTGCACCCCTCAACACTCCTGGAACAACAACCCCCTCCAGAACAAACCCAACAGGAAAAGGGGATGCGCCTCCACACCTTGACTCCCCTGACCAAAAGCCCTGACCCGCAACACCCCAACAGGAAAAAGGGGGGTACACCTCCAACAATCAAACCCCTTGCCCAAAAGCCCGGACCCACAACACCCCAACAGGAAAAGGAGGGGTGCAACACCAACAATCAAACCCCGTGCCCAAAAGCCCTGACCCGCAACACCCCAACAGGAAAAGGGGGGGTGCACCTCCAACAATCAAACCCCGTGCCCAAAAGCCCTGACCCACAACACCCCAACAGGAAAAGGGGGGATGCACCTCCAGCTCTCAAACCCCGTGCCCAAAAGCCCTGACCCGCAACACCCCAACAGGAAAAGGGGGGATGCACCTCCAACAATCAAACCCCGTGCCCAAAAGCCCTGACCCGCAACACCCCAACAGGAAAAGGGGGGATGCACCTCCAACAATCAAACCCCGTGCCCAAAAGCCCTGACCCACAACACCCCAACAGGAAAAAGGGGGGATGCACCTCCAACAATCAAACCCCGTGCCCAAAAGCCCTGACCCGCAACACCCCAACAGGAAAAGGGGGGTGCACCTCCAACAATCAAACCCCGTGCCCAAAAGCCCTGACCCACAACACCCCAACAGGAAAAGGGGGGATGCACCTCCAGCTCTCAAACCCCGTGCCCAAAAGCCCTGACCCAAAACACCCCAACAGGAAAAGGGGGGTGCACCTCCAACAATCAAACCCCGTGCCCAAAAGCCCGGACCCACAACACCCCAACAGGAAAAGGGGGATGCACTTCCAGCTCTCAAAGCCCGTGCCCAAAAGCCCTGACCCACAACACCCCAACAGGAAAAGGGGGGTGCACCTCCAACAATCAAACCCCGTGCCCAAAAGCCCTGACCCACAACACCCCAACAGGAAAAGGGGGGATGCACCTCCAACAATCAAACCCCGTGCCCAAAAGCCCTGACCCGCAACTCCCCAACAGGAAAATGGGGGAGAACCTGCACCCCTCCACACCCTCGGACTACAAGCCCCGTCCCGCACCACCCCAAAAGAACAACACGGCTTCTGCCCCCCTGCCCCCCTGCCCCAACACGGGGCGCCCCCCCAGCAAAAGCCTACAGCACCCGGTATTCCCAGGCGGTCTCCCATCCAAGTACTAACCGGGCCCGACCCTGCTTAGCTTCCGAGATCAGACGAGATCGGGCGTTCTCAGGGTGGTATGGCCGTAGGCACCCCCACACCCCACAACACCCCACTTACCCCGACACACACCCCCAACAACACCTTCCCTTGGACACACACTCACACCCACCCGCGCCTGCCCCACCCACACCAACAACAACACCCGCACCATACCCCAGCAACACCTGCCGCCACCCTACACCCCTCCCGCAACACACACACACACAAACCCCGCACCCTCCTCAGGAAAAGACCCTCCTGACACACCACAAAACACAAACCAGGGAGAAACACCACGCCCCCCTCAGGAAAAGACCCTCCGACAACACCCCGACAGACTAACGGGGATTGCGCCTGAACCCCTCGCACCCCTCCAACCAAAACCCACGCCCAGGAACAAAAAGGGGGAGACACCTGCACCCCTCGACACTCCCCCATTGCAAGCCCCACCAGAAACACCCTACCAGGAAAAGGAGGGATGCACCTCCAGCTCTCAAACCCCGTGCCCAAAAGCCCTGACCCACAACACCCCAACAGGAAAAGGGGGGGTGCACCTCCAACAATCAAACCCCGTGCCCAAAAGCCCTGACCCGCAACACCCCAACAGGAAAAGGGGGGATGCACCTCCAACAATCAAACCCCGTGCCCAAAAGCCCGGACCCACAACACCCCAACAGGAAAAGGGGGGATGCACCTCCAACAATCAAACCCTGTGCCCAAAAGCCCGGACCCACAACACCCCAACAGGAACAGGGGGGATGCTCCTCCAACAATCAAACCCCGTGCCCAAAAGCCCTGACCCACAACACCCCAACAGGAAAAGGGGGGATGCACTTCCAGCTCTCAAAGCCCGTGCCCAAAAGCCCTGACCCGCAACACCCCAACAGGAAAAAGGGGGGTGGACCTCCAACAATCAAACCCCGTGCCCAAAAGCCCTGACCCACAACACCCCAACAGGAAAAGGGGGGTGCACCTCCAACAATCAAACCCCGTGCCCAAAAGCCCTGACCCACAACACCCCAACAGGAAAAGGGGGGTGCACCTCCAACAATCAAACCCCGTGCCCAAAAGCCCTGACCCACAACACCCCAACAGGAAAAGGGGGGATGCACCTCCAACAATCAAACCCCGTGCCCAAAAGCCCTGACCCACAACACCCCAACAGGAAAAGGGGGGATGCACTTCCAGCTCTAAACCCCGTGCCCAAAAGCCCTGACCCGCAACACCCCAACAGGAGAAGGGGGGATGCACCTCCAACAATCAAACCCCGTGCCCAAAAGCCCTGACCCACAACACCCCAACAGGAAAAGGGGGGATGCACCTCCAACAATCAAACCCCGTGCCCAAAAGCCCTGACCCACAACACCCCAACAGGAAAAAGGGGGGTGCACCTCCAACAATCAAACCCCGTGCCCAAAAGCCCTGACCCGCAACTCCCCAACAGGAAAATGGGGGAGAACCTGCACCCCTCCACACCCTCGGACTACAAGCCCCGTCCCGCACCACCCCAAAAGAACAACACGGCTTCTGCCCCCCTGCCCCCCTGCCCCAACACGGGGCGCCCCCCCAGCAAAAGCCTACAGCACCCGGTATTCCCAGGCGGTCTCCCATCCAAGTACTAACCGGGCCCGACCCTGCTTAGCTTCCGAGATCAGACGAGATCGGGCGTTCTCAGGGTGGTATGGCCGTAGGCACCCCCACACCCCACAACACCCCACTTACCCCGACACACACCCCCAACAACACCTTCCCTTGGACACACACTCACACCCACCCGCGCCTGCCCCACCCACACCAACAACAACAACCGCACCATCATAGAATCATAGAATCATAGAATCCTAGGGGTTGGAAGGGACCTCGAAAGATCATCTAGTCCAACCCCCCCTGCCAGAGCAGGGTCACCTAGAGCACATCACATAGGAACTTGTCCAGGCGGGTTTGAATGTCTCCAGTGAAGGAGACTCCACAACCTCTCTGGGCAGCCTGTTCCAGTGCTCTGTCACTCTCACAGCAAAAAAGTTCTTTCTGATATTCACCTTGAACCTCCTATGCTCCAATTTGCACCCATTGCCCCTTGTCCTATCACTGGTCACCACTGACAAAAGCTTAACTCCATCTTCCTGACACTCACCCCTTACATATTTGTAAACATTGATGAGGTCACCCCTCAGTCTCCTCTTCTCCAAGCTAAAGAGACCCAGCTCCCTCAGCCTTTCCTCATAAGGGAGATGTTCCACTCCCTTAATCATCTTTGTAGCTCTGCACTGGACTCTTTCAAGCAGTTCCCTGTCCTTCTTGAACTGAGGGGCCCAGAACTGGACACAATACTCCAGATGCGGCCTCACCAATGCAGAATAGAGGGGGAGGAGAACCTCTCTTGACCGACTAACCACACCCTTTCTAATGCACCCCAGGATGCCATTGGCCTTCTTGGCCACAAGGTCATATTGCTGGCTCATGGTCATCCTCCTGTCCACCAGGACCCCCAGGTCCCTTTCACCTACACTGCTCTCCAGCAGGTCAGCCCCCAACCTATACTGGGACATCGTGTTGTTCTTCCCCAAATGCAAAACTCTACACTTCCCCTTGTTGAATTTCATCATGTTTCTCCCCACCCAACTCTCCAGCCTGTCTAAGTCTCTCTGAATGGCAGCACAGCCTTCTGGTGTGTCAGCCACTCCTCCCAGCTTAGTGTCATCAGCAAACTTGCTGAGGGTACATTCTATACCCTCATCCAGGTCGTTGATGAAGATGTTGAACAACATTGGTCCCAGTACCGACCCCTGAGGGACTCCACTAGTCACACACTTCCAACCAGATTCTGCCCCATTGACTACAACTCTCTGACTCCTTCCCATCAACCAGTTCCTGATCCACCTCACCACCTGATCACCAAACCCATACCTGATCAACTTATCTACAAGGATGCTGTGGGAGACGGTGTCAAATGCCTTACTGAAATCTAGATAAACCACATCTACCGCTCTACCATCATCTATCCACCTAGTAATTTCCTCATAGAAGGCTATGAGGTTTGTCAAACATGATTTACCCTTGATAAAACCATGCTGACTGCTCTTGATGACCCCCATGTCCTTGATATGCCTAGAGATAGAGACAAGAACAAGTTGTTCCATCACCTTTCCAGGGATGGAGGTGAGGCTGACCGGTCTATAGTTACCCGGGTCCTCCTTCTTGCCCTTCTTGTAGACTGGTGTGACATTTGCTGTCCTCCAGTCCTCAGGCACCTCTCCTGTTACCCATGACTTACCGAAGATGATGGAGAGTGGCCTAGCAATGACCTCCGCCAGTTCCCTCAGCACCCTTGGATGCATTCCATCTGGACCCATCGATTTATGGATGTCCAGATTACTCAACTGATCCCTAACCCAATCCTCATCTACTATGTCAAACTCCTCATCTATCTTGACTTGTTCTGGGGCTATATGAGTCTGGAGCTCATGGGGAAATCCTGCAGGAGTAAAGACAGAGGCAAAGAAGGCGTTCAGCACCTCTGCCTTCTTTAGATCCTCTGTCACCAGGGCTCCCCCCTCATTCAACAGCGGGCCAATATTGCCTCTAGTGTTAGCTTTGTTAGCTATGTATTTGAAAAAGCCCTTTCTATTATCCTTAACCTGACTTGCAAGGTTAAGTTCCAAGGAGGCCTTAGCTTTCCTAATTGCCTCCCTACATCCTCTGACAACAGCCCTATATTCCTCCCAAGTGACCAGCCCCTCCTTCCATGATCTGTAGATTTTCCTTTCCCACTTAAGTTTGCCCAGCAACATACCCCAGCAACACCTGCCGCCACCCTACACCCCTCCCGCAACACCCCCACACACAAACCCCACACTCTCCTCAGGAAAAGACCCTCCTGCAACACCACATGCGGGGCAACGCTTCATCCCTTCCCCCCCCCAGTAGTTTATTCCCGACCCCCAACCCCCTGACAGCCAAACCGGTATAACAGCCAACACAGACTTACAGAACTGTCCTTTTTTTGACAAGGCCTTTGAGATCATTGTGTCAAACCATGACCAATCTCTACCAATTTGTCACTGAGCTCTTACAGGTACATTGGTTTAACCATTTCCCTTAGCATCACACCTGTAAGTGTTTTAAACACCTCCTGTCATGGTCGTTTAGCCGCCTCCATTGGCAGCCCGTTACAGTGTTTAATAACCATTTTAGTGAAGAATTTTTATCTAATATACAAGGTTAACCTCCCATGATGCACTGTGAGGATGGTTCCTCTTGTTCTATCACTTGTTACTTTCGAAAAGGGACCTACACTCCAGTCTCCTCTCAGGCAGTTGCAGAACAAGAAGGTCTCCCCTCAGCCTCCTTTTCTCCAGGCTCAACACCCCCAGCTCCCCTCAGCTGCTCCTTGTCAGACTTGTGCTCCAGCCCCTTCCCCAACTCCATATCCCTTCTCTGGACATGTTCCAGCCTCTCCATGTCCTTCTTGTCGTCCTTGGCCCAGAACTGACCCCAGGATTTGAGGTGTGGTCTCACCAGTCATGAGCACAGGGGGACAATTCCTTCTCTGGTCCTGTTGTATTATGTTTCCAGCTGACATCTGGGAAGTTGAAGTCCCTGACAAGGACAAGAGCAAAAGATCAGGTCTTCTCTTGGAGGTCTATACAATACTTCATCTGCCTTTTCCTACTGATTGTGTGGTCTACAACAGGCTCCCACCGAGACATCTGCTTTGTTGGCCTTCCTCCCGATTCTTACCCATATACATTCAATACTACTGTCACTGAGTTCCAGGCATTTGTAGCACTCCCAAACATACAGGGCCACCCCACCACCTCTCTTCCTTGTCTGTCCCTTCTGAAGGGCTTGTAGCCATCAACTGCAGCACTCCAGTCACGTGACTTGTCCCACAACATTTCTGTGATGATGACAATATCACCGTTTTCCTGCTGTACAACAGCTTCCAGCTCCTTATTTGTTGCCTGTGAGGGACAGGAGCCCCCACAGACCATAGTTAATGGCTCTCATAGTAAAATGGCTGCTACTATACAGCCACATGTACCAAGGACCCACCAAGGACAGCAAAGTTACAAAACGTCTGAGGCGGACCTTGGGGAGGACTGAATTTGCTGGAGTGGTGGGGAAATAGATACAGACTGCACAACATTGTTTCCAGAAGCAGGGAAATCTGATGCCTGATTGGCAGGTTTCAACCAATCAGGTGAACGATTGAAAAATGAACCAATCAGGCACCAAGGTGCTCACCAGACTTTTCTATAAGGAAGTACCAGCAGCCCAGCCTGCTTGCCAGTTCCTCCTCTGGAGATGTGGAGTGCAGCTGGCTGTCCCTGCTGCCACAAAACCCAGACAATGCGCAGCCCTTGCCACACCAGCCATTGCTGCATCCACAGAGGGAGCGAGGGCTCGAGTGGGGGAAAAGCCTCTTTAAAGGCTAAAGGGCTGAAGCTGAATGGACCCGTGTGCTCGCCCTCCAGAAGATCCTACTGAAGGATGCTGGCCAACAAGAGCCGGGGCTGGCCAACTCCAACCATCGAGGAGACCGTAAGACCACTTCTCCCTTTCCTGGTCAGGGCTTACTGCTCCCTGAATCCTGCCGCGTCCTCCCCAGTAACCCAGGGCTGTATCAGGGTTCCATTCCCTACTCCCTAGGTCCTCTCCCTGCCCGGGTCCACTTCCCCTGGGGTGTTCCCCTGATTGTACGCTGGTTGCTGGTTTTCCTTTGTCGTATAAACTATCTGTGCTTGGAGATTACAAAGTAAAAGCACACAGCTTCAATTGCCCGTTTCCAGTGCTGCTTTCAGCAGCGGTGCAACTAAATACCTGGGGGGGGCTGTTGGGTAAAGCACAGGACCAACTGCTCGGGTGTCTGCACACAGCCCAGGGACTGCCCCAAATCATCAACTCAGACTGAGTGAGCGTGTGCCTGAGACATGGTAAATACCAGCTAGCGAGAGCAGAGTCCTGAACGGCGGTTCCGTCCTCCCGCGAGGAAAACAGGCAGTGACGGACGAAGCGAAAGGCGCGCTAGGACAGCGTGAAGGAGTGTGTGCCTGCACTCTCGTGTGAGAGGTGGCTCGTGTGTTCGTGGGTGCCTCCAAGACACCACACTACAACCCCACCTCACGGAACACTAGTGCACTCGCATCCAAACACCGCGTCACTCGCCCAGGGGCCTCGTACCATGACATTGCCCTTGCTGCGTGCATTGGTGTAGATGCACTTCATTTGGGCTGATGGTGCCACTACCCTTTTGCCAGGGGAAGTCCTAATTCCCCACTGGCTGTTCTTGGGCACTTCTCTGGAAGTAGTCAACCCGTGACCCTTTCATCTTTGTTGTCACACAAATCTCTGTTCCCTACCTCCACCAAAAGAGCAGACCGGAAGCCCTCGCTAGCACACCATCCCTCAAACACTCATGTGGTGGCCCCAGGCTTATTTCTAGCCAACCCAGATTTGTGCCCTCCGGCCTTCAATCCTAGTTTGAAGCCCTCCCAATGAGTCCTACTACCTCTTGCACCAGGATTCTCTTCTCCCACAGAGACAGGTATATCCCATCTGTTGCTTACAGGCCTGTTGGCATGTGAATCAACCCATGGTCAAAGAACCCAAAGTCCTGCTGGTAACACTAGGCTTGGAGCCAGGTGTTGATCTGGCTCTTCCTGTTTATTCCCTCATCAATCCCTGCAACTGGAGAGACAGAGAACACCACCTGTGCTCCTGATCCCTTAACCAGGCATCTCTTTTCATTGCCTTTGGACTTGTTGCTGCTTCATCACTGCCTACCTGGAAGATCAATAATGGGTAGTAATCCAAGGGCTTTATGAGGGAAAGAGCTTTCTTGGAACATCTTCAACCCAGGCCCCAGGAAGGCAGCAGACTCCTTAGAAATGGGTCCACTCTGCATATTGGGCCTTCTGCTCCTTTCAGAATTTAGTTGCCTATGACCATAACTTGCCTTTTTTTCTTTACTGGAGAGGTTTTGATGCAGGGTGTAGCCCAACTCAGCCTTGGTGACACCTCCAAGTTAGGTGATCCATCATCTTTGTCAGCACTGCATCCATTCCCCTTGCAGAGCATTGTACCAATTTTGCAAGACCAACTGGGAAGGTGTGGCCATTGCTGGAGAGACACACCGGTGGTGCCTGCTGTGCTGGGCAGGAACTTGTTACCATTTACCCCTACCCTCTAAGGCCAGAGGAAGCTACCAAGATGATCCACGGGCTGGAGCAGCTCTGCTCTGGAGACAGGCTGAGAGAGTTGGGGATGTTCAGCCTGGAGAAGAGAAGGCTCCAGGGAGACCTCAGAGCACCTTCCAGTGCCTGAAGGGGCTCCAGGAAAGCTGGGGAGGGACTTTGGACAAGGGCAGGGAGTGAGAGGACAAGGGGGAATGGATTAAAACTGGAAGAGGGGAGATTGAGGTGAGACATGAGGAGGAAATTCTGGAGTGTGAGGGTGGTGAAGTACTGGGAGAGGTTGCCCAGAGGAGGCTGTGGAAGCCCCATCCCTGGAAGTGTTGAAGGGCAGGTTGGCTGGGGCTTGGAGCAACCTGGTCTAGTGGGAGGTGTCCCTGCCCATGCAGGCGGGTTGGAACCTGATGACCTTTAAGGCATCTCCCAACTCAAACCATTCCATGATTCTATGACATCACCACGCCCACCCAGGCAAGGACAGGACAGGGAATTCTCTGTGTCATGAGCCCCACCAGCCTGTTGGGCTTGTTTCAGGGAGGGCAGGTTTTGGCTACAGCAGCCTAGCTCTTTCTCGCACTCCTTGATGCTCCTCAACCTCTCACCTCCTCCCGGGGCCCCATCACTAGGCGGAGGAGTTCCTCCACCGGACACACCTCACCCAGGAGTCCTCCCTGCTCCCCCCGACGACGGTGTGTGAGCAGGGCTCACCCCGCAGCGTGACACCTGGATTTTCCCACCAGGGCTGGGAAGCTGTGGCAGCCCTAGTGCGTGCAGGGCTGAGGGAATCTCACGCCTTTCTGCCGAGCTCCGTTCCCCGCCAACCATCGCTCCCGGCTCCGGCCGCTCGGCCTTCCCTAGCCACTTATATACAGAAGCAGCGGCGTCCGTTGCCATGGCAATGCGCAGCTCTCGTCAGCGGCTCTCGCGAGAACTTCCGGCTCTCGCGAGAACTTCCGGCTTCCGCCGCGCTCCCCCAGTCCAGGGAAACCGCCCAGGGAAGCCGTTCAGAGCTGCGGGGCCGCTTCCCTCGGCTCCCCCGTAGACACCTCCCGGTTAGTGCCTGGATGGGGACCGCCTGGGAACACCGGGTGCTGCCGGTTTTTGCTGGGGGGGATGCGGGGGCGCCCCCCGTTTTACTGTCGGCTTGTAGCTGAGGGGGCAGGGATGATTTTACGGAGGTTCTGCCGCTGTCATTGTGCCTTGTGTGCTTTTCTTCCCCCTGTGCTCTGATTTTATTTTTTTTTTTTTAATGTTTCTGTGTAATAAAGGTGGGGTTTCATTTTCTGGTATTTGTGCTCAATTTCTTCTCCGCGGAAGCTTTTCAGCGAGCCAGCGGCCGGAAGCGGCACTTTGCGGGTGTGTCCCAGGTTCGGCAGCTCCCGGGGGGTGGCTGTGTTTGATGATGTCTCTCTCTCCCTTGCTCCTTGTCACGCTCCCCGTGTTGTCCCCGGGCACAGCTGCCCCGCAGCCTGTTCCGGTGCCGCGGGGACAGCGGCGCTACGCCAGGAGCCCGTAGGTGTCTGCGAGGGGCCGCGCCATGCTCTGGAAGGCCCACTGCAGGATCCCGTCCCAGGCGCCCTGCGGGGACAGCCCCACCGTCACTCTCCCTTCCCGCCCCGCTCCCTGTTCCCTGAGCTGTCCCCACTCTCCCCGCCTCCACAGATGTCACCCTGTGGGTCCCACCAGGGCCGTGGTCCCCTCTGGGTTTTGCCTGTCGTTGTCCCCCCCGTCGTGCCGTACCTCGCCCAGGAGCGCGTCGAGCTCATCCCTGCTCAGCACGGCGTCGTTGCCAGCCGAGACCTCCTCTGCCTGCAGGAGGGGACATGTCCTGCCAGCGCTCCTGCCTGCCCTCTGCCCACAGCCCCGTGGGTCAGAGCTGGTGATCGGGCGCAGCTCGCAGCCCTTCTGGCACAGCCTCAGCCCCCACTACAGCCCCTCAGCCAGCCGGAGCCACGGCTGCTCGGCCTCATTGTGCCCTTTGCACCCACCTCACAGGCCCTTCCTCTCGGCTGGGGTCAGGTGCTGGTTGTACCCACCTTTGCCACCTGTAGCGGGTGGTCGCTGGCTACTGCGGTGCCCTCCAGGCTGCCAGTGTCGGGGGTGCCCACGCAGGACGTGCAGAGGAGCAGCCCCCTACACCCAGCAGGGGGACAGCAACCCTCAGGGCAGCCCCCTCCAGGGCAGGATTTGGGGCTGGGATAGGGTGGATGGCGGGGGCCTCACCCAGGGTCCCCACTGGGCGCAGGGCCGTGGCGGAGTGCAGGGATCCGGGTGAAGCAGTGACTGCAGACACTCCCGTCCCCTCCATCCCGCCGGGCGCTGCACGCCTCGTCCCCCGGGATCTCAGGGTTCCTCTCAGCAGTCGTCTCTGCCTCCCGCAGCCGCCCCGGATCCGCCGCGCTGGCCGCACAGCAGCCACACCGCCACATCCCACTGCACAGCCGGAGCGGGTGGTGAGGGATGGCGGGGGGACACCAGGGTCCCCGCAGCGCCCCGGGGCTCACCTGGGGACACAGGGCAGTGGGGGCACCAGGCAGGCCAGGTGGAAGGCCCTAGGGCAGCCGTCACAGCAGATGAGTTCGCCGCCATCCCCGCACGCCGCACACTCATCCTCGTTCTCCTGCTGTGGGGGAGCAGGCAGGGGGTCACCACCACCCCTGGAGACACCAGCAGGCAGCCTGCACCCCTGACTATGGTGGGGCTTCTGGGGCCCATCACTCACCACCCCCTCACCCTCTTCCACCACATCACCCACCCTGCACCCATATGCCAGTCCCTCTCAGGGCAGCACCACCTGACCCTGGGAGTTGTAGCCTGGTGACCCCATTGCCAAGGCCTGGATCACCTGTGCAAAGCGCCAGGCCAGGGCCACCCTGAGGGTCCCCAGCTCACCAGGAGCCATGGCTGGGGCTCACCTGGTGGGGTGTGGGGTCCTGGCTGTGTGGAGCAGGTGCTGGTGGCCGGCCCTGGGGGTGCAGTCGGGGCTCCCCACTCTGCAGGTGAGACAATATGGGGTGGGCGAGATGTCAGGACACCCCAGGCCACACCCCAGACAGGGACAAACCCCCACTGCAGAGGCAAAAGGGGGGTGGAAGGGGGGGGTCTGTACACTTTGGGATGCCCTTGGCCGGGTGGGGGTCTTCAGGCTGCGGCTTCTGCTCCTGGCCCCCGGCTCCTCAGCGGTGGCTGGGGTGTATGGCTCGTCCCCAGCTTTGCTGCCCATCTTGGATATGCCTGCAAGAGAGGCTGAGAGCGGCTCCCGCGGGCCCCCCCCCCCCGCCACCCCCTGCCTGGGGCTGCTTCAGAATTCAGAATTCGGAGGCTAAACTGGGCTGCCCCTACCTGGCTCCCGCGCCACGGCCACTGCTCTCTGCACCGAGGCGGCCACCGCCTGGAGGGCTGCAGGCAGGGGGGGTCAGCGGGGCAGGAAGCCCCCCCTGCTGCAGCAAGCAGGGAGCACAGCGGGGTCAGCACTCACCGCCGGCACGGGGAGTGCGAGGGGTGTCTGCACCCTCCGGCTTCCTCAGGGTCCTCACCTTCGCTAGGGGCCCTGTGGTGGTGTGAGGGTGCGTGTTAGGGGGCACAGCCCCGCAGCGCGCCGCGGGACCCCCCAGCACCCTGTCCCATCTCCACTGGGCTCCCAGTCTCCGTACCAGGGCTGGCAGCGTGCTTCGGCGAGGGCTGTGGTGGCCGGGCCCCGTCCCGCTCCTCGGGGGCTCTCCTCTTGCCCTGGGGTCTGTGCGGGGCCGGCACCGTGGGGCTGGGGGAGAGACCCTGGCTGCGACGCTGCTGTCCCAGCTCCAGCTCTGCAGAGGGGACAGGGAGAGGGAGAGCGAGAGAGACATGGACAGGCACAGGCGGCCTCAGGCGGCCCCCCTTGGGGTGCTGGACCCCCCATCTGCCCCCCTTGTACCTGGGGGAAAGGCGCCGCGGAGGGGCCGCAGCCGGCTGTACCGCTCCAGATTGTATTCCTTGAAGAGCACAGCCCAGAAGCCTTGGATGGTGGCCATGTCACGGCCCAGCAGCCAGGTGAGCAGCGCGTGGAAGGCACGGTGGGACCCCTCCCGTTCCGCCCGGTTCAACGTCTCCTGCCGGTGCCACCGTGGCCCGTTGTCACGCAGCCAGAGCCACCAGCCGGCCCTGGCCCCCACGGGGTGACTGTCCCCTCCCTGCTTGCAGCCTCACCTTGAAGACTTGCTCAGGGACAACATCGTGGTCAGCCAGACCGTGCAGCAGAGGGAAGACATCGTCCACGGCCATGGCGATCTCGGTGCGGTGCAACTTGAGCAGGCGCCGCGCGTCCCCCTCGCCCCCCGGTCCCGCCATGCTGCCCCGTGTGCCTGCCCCGGCTCTGCCCTTTAATGCACCGGCAGCGGGAACCGGGCCAGCACCCGCCGCCGCACTCATGTCTGTACGAGGCCAGGTAACCTGAGACACCCCCCCCCCCGCCCCCTGCTGTCCCTGGGCTGTTCCCCGCGGTCCCACCGCAACCCCCAGCGCCGGGGCCAGGGTCAGGCTGCTCCCCAGCAGCTCCTGATGGTGGAGGACGCCTGAGCCCATGGCGCCCACCCTAGGGTGCTGGCGCAGGGCTCCCACGTCTCCCACCCCCGCGGTCAGCCAGGCGTCCTCCCAAAATTTCCGGACTTTCCGCTTCTCTCATCCAGAAACTCGGCCGCGGGAGCACGTGGGCAGCAACACCTCGGCAGCGGGGGAAAATGGGAACGTTTGGCCTGGCAACCTGCTTGGCAGGGAGGCTCCGGTACGGTAGGAACGCTGCACACGCACCTTGGGGTGCGACTGTGGACATTGAAGGAACAAACAGCTGAGTGAAGCATCACACCACTGCCCTCCAGCCTGCCAGAGCAACAAGCTTATGCTCCGGGAAGCTGGGCAATCAAGGGACTTCACTGGAAATACACAGCTGTAAAAAAACTTGGAGCTGAGGGAACCTGGCTCCTTGGGAGCATCTGGCATATGAAAGCCTGGAGGTTTGGCTGCTTCCATCCAGGAAGAGAAAGCTCCAAAGTTCCCATCCCTCTTCCTGAACATTTGGGATTTCCCCAGGATTAATTTCTAGCCTCTGTCTCTGCAGAGACACGTCTGTGCTGCCCAGATGGCTCAGCCAGGGGTGCTGTGGCTGGGCACAACCGTCCCCACACCGCAGGCCCGAGCCCACTGTACAGCAACACCCACCTGAGTGGGATGGGAAGGGGTGCACAGGGGCGCACATCTCTCACACGGAGCACAGGGGTAGGTACAGCCACTAGTAAATCCTACAACACTGGAGTGGTATCCGCTGGCTCCAAAGCCTTGCCAGAAGGAGGTGGCTGCTGCCCAGAAACTCGGGAAGAATAACAAGACAACACCCTGTGCCAGAGCAGGAAACACCCTCATACACTTCTGGTTAACAAATTGATGTGTTTACCCATGGAAACACTCGCCCTGAAGCTGCTTTCAGGATTTGGGCTGACTTTTCCCAAGGAGACACCAGGAGTCGTGGGATGGTGGTCAGGCAGGCACTGTGCCGGGTTCCTGTGCCCCACACCGGGATGTCAGTGCCCAGCTCTGCCGTGGCAGAGATGACTTTGCCATCACCCCCCTCATGTGCTTCTCCCCCAGGGGACAAAACACGGGGCTCAGGCAAAATGGGAGGTTGCTCTCCTCTCCCGGAGCCCCCCCAGCACCCAGCCCAGCTGCTGAGCACCAGCACACTCATGACACAGTCTCACAGGGTGGATGGCCCCTTCCCGGGAAAACCACTTTCCCCAGCTTGTCACCATCACCCTGCATGAAGCTGCCCAGCACCTCTGGGACACAGCTCCAGCACTTGCTGTGGGGGCAGCCAGGGGATGACCCCCCCATGCCCACCCCCACGGGTGCTGCCCAAGGCCTCCACCAGTGTGTGCTCACAGCACAGGGCTCGGGCTTGTCTGAAATTCCAGCCCCGTGACTGTTCACATGCTCTGAATCATGGACAGATTATTTTCCACATCCAGACTACCGAGGTAGTGCAGTAATTTGCATTTTGGGTTGTTTTGTCATGTTCCTTCCCCTTTTTGAGATGCCACATTGGAGGCAGAGCCACAGGTGCCATGTGAGAAGGCACGTACTTGCAGGGAGATGTGAGGGGTTATTTCTGCACAGCCTCATGTCAAGCAGACCTGGGCAGCTCCAGGGCACTTGCAAGGGCCAGGGGAGGTCAGCCTTTGCCTGCAGGGAGGCCTCAGTGTCAGTTACCAATTGAAATAAGTTTGGGGAAGAAAATCATATATAAGAGAACAAAAGAGATGCAGAATAAAAACAGAGCTTATGTAACAGTGAAAGAGAAAGAATTAGAAAAAAAAACAGATTAGAGGAAAAACAGGTCCCAAGTAGTCAACAGCCTGGCCTTGAGACAGGCCTGCAGGACAGATTAAAGGGTTGGAAGGGAGTACTCCCCACAACTTATCTTGGTGATAACCTTGAGCACTAGGTAGAAAACACACAGTAATGGGAGTCATGATATTAACATCTCGTCAGCATATTAATGTGCTGTTAGCATACTAAAATACCAATCCACAGGCCAGAGGGACCCTGGCTAACAAAGAGCCCCCTACTCTTTGGCCATGCACAGTGACATATCTTTAAGCACTGCCACTTTAAATGGAAGCGAGGAACGTGTGTGGAAGATGGAATATAATTGGAGATAAAGTAATTTTTAATTGTTTTGGGTAAAAAAGTAGCCCTTGTGCTCTGGGAAGCTGATCTTGCCTTGTGGAACACCACCAGTGCAGAACTGGTATTGAAGCAAATGTCTCAACTGTGTGGGTTGGCTTCTTGCACCCCAGGTGACAGGCCCTGCTTGGAGACAACAGCCCCGAACCCCCCTGGGGAGGCACAAGCCCTGCCTGGCTGCAAGGCTGCCAGTGCAGGGGAGCAGGGCCATGCTCTGTTTGGGGACAGCCTCCCTCTTCTCCTGCTCCCCTTTGAGAAACCCAAGCCAAAGGTCCAAAGCAGGTGAGTCCAGTCTGAGCTCCAGTCTGACTGCGAAGGCTGGAGATGCTTCTCCACAACACCCAATTAAACCAGCCACTCAGCCTCCATCATGTGCCTTTGCAGCCCAGCGTGCATCTTGATTCCCTCCTCCCACAAAAAGCTGTTGAAGGTGACACACCCTCTCCAGCATCTCTTCCATTTTTTAGGGACATGGTTTAGTAGTGGGCTGGGCAGTGCTGGGTTAACACTGGACTTGATCCTAAAAGGTCTTTTCCAACCAAAACAATTATTTGATTTCTCTCCCAGGTGGAAGCCCCATGGTGTGAACCATCAGACATCACCTGCCCCCTGCTCCTCTGGCACAAGCCGTCCCTGTATCAGCCAGGAGAGGACAGCCAGGGGTGGGGAACCCCAGCGGGATCACCCCAGGATTGTCCCCTGTACAGACCCCCCAAACCTGAGGCACACCCAGAGCCCCAGCGTGACGCTGCCGCCGCGCACAGGCTTCACCCCTCTCCCCTCACCTTTGGTGGCTCCAGCAATTTTGGTTAAAATAAGGGCTCTGGTGGGGCCTCGCTCTGAGGCTGCCATCCCAGCACCATCCTGATGCCATCGGGTCCATCTGCATGTGTCACAGCTGCGCCTGCCAGAGCCCGGGAGGGAGAGTGGAAGCACAGAAGGGTTATTTTAGCTTCAGTTTCCTCTTCCCTCCCCCTTTAGACAGAAGAAACCAAAGCCCAGAGGTACATTATATTAATTTATTTGGGACGCACCAAAAAAAGGAAAGTCAACAACTGTTAACGTACAAAAGTACAGAATCCTGGGACAAGATTTACTGTCCTGATTAAAAAGGCACCATGGTCCCAAAGAAGAGTGATCAGAATACATCATTTAGAAATTCTCCCCCTGTTGCAGCAGAAACAGAGCCAGGCCTTGGCTCTATCCACAGTCAGACCCAGTTATAAAATACAAATATGATTTAAATGCAATAGACATTGCTCAGCCTGTACAGGATGTTATGGAAAGAATCACAGCCTAGAAGATGGTCAGAATTGGTTTTGGTTTTGGGTTTTTGTTGCTTTTTTAAAACAGCAAAGGTGACAAACCACTAAGTCTGTAACCAAGGACGACAGCTGACTTCTGACGTCCTCAGCTCGACGTTCTGTGAGACACGTCAGTGTAACTGGAACCAGCAGACTGAGTGTGGGGCTTCTGGATGAAATGTCATTCCCTGGGGTCTACAGGAAGTGAGAATCGACAACCTTAAATTCCCTGAATGCCTGAAAATCATAAAGCACTATACAGCTGTGTTCTGTGTTCGAGTCAACCCTGGCGGATTCGCTTTACACACGAGCGTTTACACTGTCAGCTCTATCTGTAGTACAAAGGGGGTTACAGCAGGTATTAAAAAACTCTACTTGGGCGAGGTCCGAGCTTGGCTATATTCCCTGCGGAAACAGAGCTGCTGGTGTAGAAGCCCCATGAGAGGCTCAAGTCCAGCACTTTGGGGCTGGGAGGCAAATAGTTTAAAGGTGACATGGTTCGCACGGGGAGTCAGTGAAGCTGTCAGAGGAGAGAGGCCTGTCAGGCAGCTGGAGGGCGCTCAGACCTGCCGCGGCACTGCGAGCGATGCGGAACGCGCTGAGGCCGCTACACGTTTTGGAGCAACTTACCATGAAGAACTTCTGAGAGACACAGGACAAAGATGCCAGCGGCTGGGAGGCTGCTGGAGCTGCCGGCAGGCGGAGGGACGGAGCGGAGGTTGGCCGGACCTGCCTGGCAGGGGGGCGGGGGCTGCGCCGCCCCCTGCGCGCGCTGGCTCTGCTGCCTCCCCGGCGGAGCAGCAGCAGCAGTAGTGGGTTGTTTCATTCCTCCTTTGGCACAGGACTTGAAAGCAGTCCCGGAACTGATTCATCAAAAGTAACAGGAACTGTCAAAATTATTCGTACATGCATTTATTGTTAAAGGGAACAAAAGCCAAAGAATGAAACAGCACGAGTTAATGTCAGTAAAATGGTGTGCGGGGCGGAGAGGAAGGAAACAGGGAAAAGCCGAGATACTGGAGTGGGGAAACCCACGCTCACACTGGAAGGTAAATCTGAAAACCAGGCAAGTTTGTGCTCTTCCTGACAGAGAGCTTCTGTGGACAGAGACAGGCTCGGGGGCTTTAATTTTCAGTGTAGTCTGGCAAGGTTTGGGGATCTCAGCCAAGAGATCTCCAGCACTGGGCTTCACCAAAAGCTCAGGTCTCTCATCTTTAAACAAACCAGTAAAGCAACTCTAACTACCAACGGGGGATCCCTGGGACTGCGGGGACCCAAAATTACAGACATGTCTCTGCTGGGGCCATTTCCACCCTGCTGGTCTGCACAGACCCCGGGGTGGAAAAGCCTGCCCAGACTACAGTGCCCTTTGCTGTGAATGCAGCAGCTCCTCGTGCCCGGGAAGGCTTTGTCTTCCCTATCTCCTAGGAAGGCAGGATAACAGTTGAGAAAATTCTTCCCATCTTAAACCTACGTAACACAATTTGTGTCCTTCCCCCTGTCTGACCCCAGCAGATCAAACATTACCACTTCTTTGGGCTCACACCTCAGGCCCTGGAGCAGGGACTTCACGTTAAAACTCATCCAGTTACAGGAAGGTTTATCCTAATCAAGGAAACGTCATTAAAATAGAATCTAGAATAAAACATTCAGAATCAACAATGCTTTTATAGCCAAAGCACTCAAATGTCTCCTGATCTCTCTCCACCTCCTCAAGCAAGAGAGCAATCCCTTCAGCAAGCATGGGCACCTCTCTGGGACTAGGCAACACCAGCTGGAAACCAGCTTCCTTCCCAGCAGGAATGCAGAATCCTGCTGGAAGGGGCCGAGCCCCTCTTGCTCCCACTGCAACCAGTGGGAATTGAGGCTTTTCAGCACACGGATTTTCTGTCAGCAACAAGTCCAAGTGATTTCCCCTGCAGTAAAACTGAGTCCTGTTTCATAATGTAAGGCCACCCCTGGCTCAGGGGTGGTGAGAGACTTCCAAAAACCTGCTGGTGAAGGCAGGACCTGGGAAGAGGCGGCTTCCGTGCTACATAACCTTAGATGGTGTGGTACCTGGGAGCACCAGCCGCCGACTCATCCTGCCAGACGCGGGGGTTTCGGTCCTTGCCGCCGTGGTCGTTGTCCCAGTGCTCTTGCCCGAGGCCGGACGTTCCCGAGCGCTGGCTGGGGGGATCTACAGCAATCTCTTCCAATCGAGGGTGGGATTTCAAACTTGCCGAACATGTGCATTACCACCTGGTGCTCCAGCAGCCCTGCCCGCCGACGGCGGCACGCGCTAGCAGTTCTTGACCTTCTCCACAGTCTCGTAGAAGCCAGGCCTGACCCTCCTGATGCTCATCCGGATGTGCTGGCACTCCAGGGGCATGGCGGCGCTGGCGGCAGCCACGGTGCAGCGGCGCTTCCTCCTGCCCCGCAGCGAGAAGGCCGGCGCCCCGCCGTTCTCCTCCTCCGCGGGGTAGGACTCATCCACGCTCGTGCCTTCATCTGATTGCTCATCGCTTTTGTATTTCACCTCCTTGGCTTTGTTTCCCTCCTTCTCCTCCCTGGCGAGTTTCCTGAAGTGCTCCAGACACTGTATCTTTTGTCTTCTCTCCATCATCTTGAGTTCTTGCTTGTCTGTGAAATCTTCATAGTACATTTTCCTTTCACTTCTTTGATCTTCAAGAAACTTCCACTCGATGCTGGTCATTTTTATGCCACTGTATTCCTCCAGTTTATTCCTCATCTGCACATCTGTACAAAACACATCAAAGAGCTTCTCCGAACTCTCGTTGAATTTGTCCGCTCGCTCAGTAAAAGCCTGGTTCTGTCTCTGCTTTCTGGTCTGGTACAATCTGGTAAACTCCTCGTACATTTTGAGGATAAGTTTCTTTATATTTTGCGTGGCGATGGTGTGCAGGTTGCACACCAACCAGTGCTCCTGCACGTGCTCAGCGAGCAACTGGGCCGCATCCTCTTTGGAGCGCTGGGCCTGGCCAGCTCTTTTGGGCTGCAACAAATACAGCATGTTCTGAACCACATCTTTCTTGGTGGGCAGGATGCCCTGGGGGAAACCCGAAGACTCCACATATTCAACAGTCCCCAGAGTCTTCCGTGCTCTCACCTCGGTGTCCAGCGATTCCATCACTGCTCCTTTAGCTCCTAGTTATGACATAACCTAAAGATGAGGGGGAGAAAAAAAAAAAAAAAAAAGGGGGGGAGTATGTCAAATAAAGCTTTTTTTTTTTTTTTCCCCTGCACAAAAAATAACCAGACGAGAAGTGCTCAGACCAATAAGATGCCGGGTTTTCCGGTGTGCTCCCTTGCTGTTGGATGGCTGCTGGCTTAGCCCAGCCCATTGAAACATCTGCACGTCCAGACAGACGGTCTCGCTCCTCTGTGCGGTTCTTACAGCCTAATATGGTGTGTTTGTTTATGTTAATTAGTTTTTAATTGGGTTTTGAACGTCAGAGTGTAAATTACGGTAAATCAAGACCGCCCAGGGCAACGGGCTGGGATGCCGACACGCGAGGGCAGGCACGGCTTTTCCCGCACCGCTGCCGGGCTGCCCCGACCTGGCGGGCTCGTCTTCCCCGCGGCTCCTCTCGCCCCGGCAGCCCCCCCGGAGCCCAGCCCGCCCCCCCCCGTGCCCTCCCGCCTCCCCGATGAGCGCGCAGCACCGAGGCCTGTGCCGGGGACTGCCCATCGCCGCCCGCCGCGGCCCTGACAGGCCCGGCCAGCCCCACAGCGTGGCTGACGCTCTCCCCGGCGCAGGGAACCGGGGGGAAGGCACGGCATCCCTGCAGCCGCTACCCTGCCCCTCCGCCCGCCCGCCACCACCCCGCCTGAAAGACCCGGGCAGCCGTAAGGCCCGGGCAGCCGCAAGGCCCGGCCCGCCGAGGCCAGGGCCCGCCCGGGCAAGGCCGCGGGCCTTCCGCCGCCCCGACCCCCTCAGCCGGCAGATCCCGCCGGCGGGGGGCTTGCCGGAGGCTGCGAGGCCGCACCGGGGACACAGAACCGGGACCCCCCCCGCGGCTCGGGCCCCCAGCAGCGCTGAGTCACGGCGCGGTGCCGAGAGGGCCCCGGGGCACCGCCCGCCCGCCCCGCCTGAGGCCTGCTGCGGGCCGCGGGCCCCGGGCGGGGGTCGGCGGGGCCTAACGCGCCCTGCCCCCGGCCCGGCCCGGCCCCTCCCCTCCCCGGGGCTCACCGCCATCTTGGAGGGGGGTCTGCGGAGCCTGCGCAGGAGGGAGCGGGGGGAGCAAGCCGAGGGACCTGCCGCCATCTTGGAGAGGGGCAGCGCCGTTGTGGCCCCGCCCGCCGCTCCCGGAAGTGCCGCCCCAGCTGCGCGCGCGCGGCGGGGTTGGCCCTTCCGGGAGCACCGGCAGGGCGGCGAGGGAGGGGCAATAAAGTCGGGAGTTGATTGGCTAGCGCTGCCATGGAAGGGGAAAGCAGGGAGGCAGCTGATTGGTGGACACTGTGGAGGCGGGAGCTGCATTGGTAGGCCCGGCAACGGGGTGGTGGTGGCAGGAGCGATGGGCGCTGGGACGGAGCCACAGGGGGAGGCACCGGAGGGTGAGCCCCCCCCCTTCCCCCCGGTCCCCTCCAACGCCTCCCGTCCTCGCCCCTCCCCCCCCTCACTTCCGTTCTCCCCCTCCAGTACCGCCTATCTGGACCACAACGCCACCACCCCGCTGGCCCCCGAGGTGGCCCGGGCCGTGCAAGATGCCCTGCGCCAGGCCTGGGGCAACCCCAGCAGCTCCCACCCTGCAGGTGGGCACCGCGGGCACCGCTATGTCGGCTTCCCCCCCGCCGCGGGATCAGGGTAACCCGACACAGAGCTGCTGCTCTCGTCCCGCAGGAAGGAAGGCGAAGGAGCTGGTCGGCGGCGCCCGGGAGAGCCTGGCGAGGATGGTGGGAGGCCGGCCCGAGGATATCATCTTCACCTCGGGGGGCACGGAGGTGGGGGCGGCCATGAGCTTTGCGTGGGGCGGTGACCCCCCTGCCCGCCCCCGCCAGCGGCCGTTGGGGGGGGTGGGGACAACGGGTGCCACGTTCCCTCCGGGCCTTCATTTATCCCAGGCCAACAACATGGTGATCCACACTGCCTGCCGGCACTTCCGCGAGGGCCGGGCCGGGCCGGGGGACAGCCGGGGGACACCGCACATTGTGACATCCAGCGTGGAGCACGACTCCATCCGCCTGCCCCTGGAGCAGCTGGTGAAGGAGCGCCGGGCGGGTGAGCGGCAGAGGGACCGCAGGGACAGGCGGAGGACGTGTGGCTGCAGACAGGGGCAGCGAGGGGGCTTTTCTATGCAGGCAGTTTTGCAGAGGACGGCGAGGACCCGCTGGCTGTGTGACATTTCTCCTTCCCCCTCAAAGGGCGCTGACCTGTAGAATCACAGAATGGTTTAGGTTGGAAGGGACCTTAAAGATCATCCAGATCCAACCCCCTGCATGGGCAGGGACACCTCCCACTAGACCAGGTTGCTCAGAGCCCCATCCAACCTGCCCTTCAACACTTCCAGGGGTGGGCCATGACTCCCCACATGGTGCCCCATTCTCTCAAGCCAGGCGTGTTCCACTGTTGGCATCCCACACTCGCCCCAAGTGCTGTGGTGCTCTCTGCCTGCCTGCTAGCTGCCTGCACAGATGCCCTGCCCACTTCAGGCAGCCCTGGGTGCTGCTAGACTTCCCATCCAACATCAGGGCTTGTTTCTGGGCTTGCAGAAGCCACCTTCGTGCCAGTGTCCCCACAAAGTGGGCAGGCTGAGGTGGATGATGTCCTCGCTGCCATCCAGCCCACCACCTGCCTGGTTTCCATCATGTTGGCCAACAATGAGACCGGGGTCATCATGGTGAGCCTGCGAGCAGCAAGTGGGATGGGGTAGGGATGTCCTTGCTAAAAGGGGCTTTCTAAAGGCGAGTGGGCAGCCCCTGGGACGCAGACTCTCTTCCCTCCCACAGCCTGTGGCAGAGCTGAGCCAGCACCTCCGTGCTCTCAACCAGCGGCGCGTGGTGGAGGGGCTACCCAGGATCCTGCTGCACACGGATGCGGCGCAGATGATTGGCAAGGGGCGCGTGGACGTGCAGGAGCTGGGGGTGGACTACCTCACCATCGTGGGACACAAGGTATGGCCCTGCTCACGCTGCCCTGCCGCTCTTTGCCCTCAAAGGCATCTCGTTTGGGACGCCACCTCATCAGTGGCCAGAGTTTTCTGCTGGGTGACGCTCTGAAGACAGTCTTCAGCTGGGTGACAGGGCCCTGACGAGTCAGGGGGACCTGCCTGGAAGGGGGAGCAGGAGGAGACCAGGGGCAGGGGACAGCTCTGCAGCAGCTGGTGCCCATGAGATGGGAAGGGGCCAGCACTGGAGGGCACTGGGATTGGGGCAGGAGTACGGGGAGGGGGTGCCTGGCAGTGTGTCCCCAGGGTCACCGTGGCTGTTCTCCCCGCAGTTCTACGGCCCGCGGATCGGCGCGCTGTACGTGCGCGGCCCTGGCACCACCACCCCCCTGCACCCCATGCTCTTTGGAGGGGGACAGGAGAGGGGCTTCCGGCCAGGGTAAGGTGGTGCCCTGGAGAGCTGGGCTGTGGCTGGTGGCCACACTGTGCTGGCAGCTCTGTCCCCTGCCAGTCCTGGGGTGGGCAGTCTGACTGGGGAGAGGGATCCATGGGTGGGAACTGTGGGAGCCTGGTGCCCAGGTTTGCTGCTGGAGGAGCCACAGGGTGGGACTGCCCCTTCCCAGCCATCTCGGGGTGTCTAGGACCCCCTGCCAGTGGCAAGGGGTCCTCCATGGGGAATGTCTGTGACCTGAGGTTGGCTTCCTGGTCCAGAGAAATGATAATTCCCTGTTCGCTTTTCCCCTCCAGCACCGAGAACACCCCGATGATCGCCGGCCTCGGCCAGGTGAGCCCGTGCTGGGCCCCTGTGAGTTGGTCCCCAGGGATGCTGCCTGGTGGAGCCAACATGGAGGTGGCCACTGATGCACCCTGGTCATTAGAAGCAACACACTCAGGGTGGGGGAGGGCAGGGAAGCTACCGGGAAAGGGGATGGGGCTTTCTGGTGCCAATCGAAGGAGGTGCCTGGAGGCATGTGGTGCCAGGCTGGGGAACAGAGGGGACCTGGCACTGGCAGAGGCTGTTCCCAGTGTTGGGGGGCTGCTGACGAAGCCTGTCTGGGTTTCCTCTCCTCAGGCAGCAGAGTTGGTGAGCAAGAACTGGGAGGCCTATGAAGCTCACATGCGGGATGTTCGGGATTACCTGGAGGCCAGGCTGGAGGTGAGCAGACCTGGTTCCTCTTTCTCTCTCCCCTCCTGGGGTCTCAGCCTGCAGTGAGGGGCCCGGAGCCAGGGTGGGTATGTCCCTCTGGCCCTGCCATCTCCTCCTCAGGACAAAGCTGCTCATGAACTGGGGGGTGGTTCACAGCCCTCTGATTTCTCCAGGCCTCCTTTGGGAAGCAGAGGATCCACTTCAACAGCCACTTTACAGGCTCCAAGCGACTCTGCAACACTTCTAATTTCTCCATCCTGGGGCCAGGCCTTCAAGGTAGCTCTGACCCCACCACTGCCCGGTGACGGTGCCCGCGGAGCCGAGCAGCTGCTGGAGCCGAGCAGCTGCTGGAGCCCAGTGGGCATGGGGCCGTGGCTGGGGCAGGGTGAGGAGGCAGGCAGGGAGCCTGGGCCCTGGGAGAGCTGAGCCTGTGTCCCCTGCAGGGCAGAGGGTGCTGTCTTGCTGCAAGACCCTTCTGGCCAGCGTCGGGGCCGCCTGCCACTCTGAGAAAGGGGATCGGTAAGCAGCCGGCTTTGCCGGGCCCGAGGTGTCTTCTCAGAGGGGAGTGGGTGGGAGGGAGGGAAACAGGGCAGAGAACGGGGCTGTGGGTGGCTGTGGGCAGCGTCACCTGTAGCAGAGAGGATGCAGAACATTCCAGAAGGGCTGCAGAGGAAGTTAGTGCACTGAAAGCCCAAGTGCTGCTTGGAAGGACTTCGTCCCTCCTGGCTTTGGTGATCCAGCTGAGCCTGGAAGTACTCTTCAGCGCCTGGCACTGCCAGAAGGACCTGCCTTATATCCGGGTGTGCCTGTCTCAAGCTCAGTTCAGGTCCCCAGCAGGCTCCTTGGAGCGTTCTGGTGATGTGTGTGTGCTTCCTTGGCCTTCGAGCTGACCCCGCTCATCCCTGCCTTGCGTCTCAGGCCCTCCTCGATTCTGCTCAGCTGTGGGATCCCCTACGAGGTGGCACAGAATGCCCTGCGGCTGAGCGTGGGGCGAGACACCACCCGTGCAGATGTGGACAGGGCTGTGCAGGACCTCGTGCAGGCAGTGGCACAGCTGGACCAGGACCAAGCCCCCTAGACCCCAGGAATCACTCCCCAGCCATCACCCAGGTTCTCAGGATGGGATTGCTGGTGCAGGAGGCAGCAGGGAGCTGTGCTAAGAAGGGGGCTTCGCTGTTTTGGGGCTGGGGCAGCTCATCACAGTGCAGGTGCTGCCAGGTGCTCCTCACTTGCCAGCATGTGCCCAGCTGCCTGCCTGTTGACACACACGATGGTGTCTCAGAGCTTTACTCTCTCCAGAGCGTGACAAGCGTGGAAGCTGTAGGAGATGGAGCCTTTTGCCCTGCTTGCTTTCCACAAAGGAATCTTTCCTGCTGTCCTATCCCTCAGAGGAGGAAAGACCATCTGCCCCAGAGGGACAGGAGGAGTTGACAGAGGCACAGCAAGATGCTGGGCTGGGAACTGCCCTGCCACAGCCAGGGCCCCAAGCTGCCAAAGGGGTTTTGGCTGGGAAGATGTTGGGTACAGCTTTCCCTGACCTGCTCCCCTTCCTCCTGTCCTTCCTACAGTGGGCAGAGCTCCTGTGGCTCCACGTGCTCCTGAGGGAAACAGAGTTGTCAGGGCAGCCCTGACTGTGTGCCAGCACCCCAGGAGCTGCATCTGCCCTGTGTGGCCCAGGTGGTGGCTCTCATCACTGACACTGGAGGACACTGGCGTCCCACAGATCAGGAATGTTGCCAGTGGGGCTGACGGATGTCGGGGATCTGGGTCTCCTTGGGGATTCATAGAAATAAAAGCTGTTGCTGCTGCTGTGGCTTTTTCCCTAGTAAAATGTGTTTTCCATGGGGGAAGCTGGGCAGGTTGGGGTCATCTGATATCTTTCCCCTTGGAAAATGTTCAGAAAATCCCAGAATGGAGGCATAGTCTGCTGGAGCAGGGAGGTGCCTGCTGGTCCTGGCTGGCACAGAGCCCACGGACACAGATTCAAAGACGCTGGTTGTTCTCTTTACCAGCCATACATCACAGCACGGCCAGGAATGCTATTTGGACCCGTAAAATCACGGGGCTTTTTCTAAATCAAACTGTAAGAGACGTGTTAGGACCCAAGCTCAGTGCCCCAGAATCACTGGATGCCTGTTGGGCTGTTGAGTGTCGATGCTGCTGCTCACACCTCCATCCCAAATGCAGTCTTCAGGGGTAGATCTTGGATCTATCAGGGACCTTACAGTTCCTGGGGCCCTTTCTTTCACAGCTGTGGCACAACAGGAGATCCAGTTTTCAGGGCTCTCACAGAATGGTTTGGGTTGGAAGGGACCTTACAGATCATCTAGTTCCAAGCCCTCTCCTTCCCCCACAGGAGCTCTGGGCTCCCTGCATTGATTCAGACAGAAATGTCACCACAAAGCACAACAAGCTTCACTGACTCTTTATGGAAATGCAAGTTTTAGGCACAGAAACATTAGCATGACTTAATTTAGAATATTGCAGGCAAAGCGTAGGAGTGTTACAGAGGACATGAACACTGGTGACCACTTCAATGGTTTTACTGTTCCTTTTCCTGCTACCACACTGCACAGGGATGAGGGTCATTGGGAATCCCTCTGTCTCTGTATGGAACACGCCTGTGACACAGTCAGCCTGTGCTTCCCTGCGTGCTGGGGACAAACAGCCTTTCCTGACAAGACAAAACGTCAGTGGTTGTACACATGAGAACAAATTCACCTGCTGTGGAAGTCTGGAAATGCCAACACTGCTACATCAGTGGTGAATTTAAACAGTAGAGGGAGGACCTGGTCACTACGCTACAACACCGCGAAGCTGAAACATGTTTCTTTCACGTAGTCACGTAGCCAGAGTCAGGCAGTGAAACCACAATTCATTTAATGGAAGAATCCACAATCTCCTGGTAATCTTGTCTTCCTAAATTCTTCCAGGACAGTTTATAACATGCAAGGAAAAAAACGCTAACCAAAATAACTGCTCCCCCAACAAGATCATAAGCACCTGGGAAGATCCGCAACACGACCAGCTGCAGGACCATAGCAATGACTATCTCCAGGTGCTGCACAGTGCTCACCAAAGCAGGGTGGAACTTGCTCAGGGCGTAGTAGACCCCCAGGAAAGCTGCTGTGGAGCACAGGCAGATGGCAAGGAGATAGCTCCAGGTTTCTCCATCCAGTGGGACGATTGGCTCTTGAAGGAAGAACATGGTGGACGCTCCCCACACCGTTCCTGTCCAGCTGAAGGTGAACAGTGCCGTCCACATGCTGATGCTATCTTTGATTGATCTATAGACTATCATGGAGAGAGCAGTGGTCAAACCTGCCATAACGGTCATGGTATAGCCAAAAGCTTCCTTCCAGGTGCTCAGCAAGGAATATTCCTCCTTAACGATGTTGGGGATCATGACCAGACAAACACCAAACACGCTGCCAACTACAGTGATTATGTCTATGTAAGCCATGCCTTCATCTAGGAGTAAAAGAGCCAAAATGGCACTGAACACTGTTGTGGTAGCCCTCCACATAATGGTCCCATTGCTGGGGGGAACGATAGAGAAGGAGGTATAAGCACAGGTGATTGAGAGAACGTTGCAGACCCCGTAGAAGAAGAGCCGGAGTCTGTAGCCCTTGGGGCCAAAGGGAGGCTCATGGTAATGACACACAACAGCAATGGACAGCACCTGCAAGACCGAACGGATGAAAATTAACTCTAGGGATGGCACTTTGGAACGATCAGAGATTAATCTTGTAATTAGAGCCACACAGCCGTGAGCCACCGCAGATCCAAATAGGATGACCCACGTTTTCCTCGACTGCAGTATATTTCCTTCAGGAAAATGCTGGGATTGCCCGATCTCGTCGGGTTTTGGCAGTTGTGCTGGCTGAAGCTTGGTGTCTATTGTACCAAAAAAAGGTCCTTTCTCTCTTTGTCCCATCACTCAGTAGTCTTTTCTTAGGATTATCCTCCTGAAATACTCCAGTGTCTTCATTAGCATCCTCATATCCCTCTTCTCCTGGCTGGGGATAATGAGAAGTGTATTTCACTGTTACTGTGTTGGGATGAATTTTCACTCGCTTTTTGACTGGGCATTTTTGGGAAGACACATCCATTTCCTCAGAGAGATACCTGGGTCTTAAGAAAAAAATGGAGATGCACTGTTACTGGTTTTTAATTAATATCATGAGACTCATTAGTATGCAAATACCATCAGTGTTTACAAGACATTTTTATTGACCGAGTCACAGAATCACAGAATGTTGGGGCTTGGAAGGGACCTCGAAAGATCATCTAGTCCAACCCCCCTGCCAGAGCAGGATCACCTAGGAGTGCATCCAGGTGGGTTTGGAATGTCTCCAGAAGAGACTCCACAACCTCCCTGGGCAGCCTGTCCCAGGGCTCTGTCACCCTCACAGTGAAAAAGGTTTTCCTCATGTTTATGTGGAACCTCCTGTGCTCCAGTTCACACCCGCTGCCCCCTGTCCTATCACTGGACATCACAGTGATAGGCTCCATCCTCCTGACACTCGCCCTTAACGTATTTATAAACAGTAATGAGGTCGCCCCTCAGTCTCCTCCAAGCTAGAGACCCAGCTCCCTCAGCCCTTCCTCATAAGGGAGATGTTCCACTCCCTTCATCATCTTTGTAGCTCTGCACTGGACTCCTTCAAGCAGTTCCCTGTCCTTGAACTGAGGGGCCCAGAACTGGACACAATACTCCAGATATGGCCTCACCAGGGCAGAGTAGAGGGGGAGGAGAACCTCTCTCGACCTACTAACCACACCCCTTCTAATACATCCCAGAATGCCACTGGCCTCCTTGGCCTCCAGGTCACATTGCTGGCTCGTGGTCACCCTTCTGTCCACCAGGACCCCCAGGTCCCTTTCCCTTACACTGCTCACCAACAGGTCAGTCCCCAGCCTGTACTGGTACATGGGGTCCAAGTACTAGTAGATTGTTCTTGATTTTGCTTTAATGTTCTGGTGAGTTACTGCTAAACACCTTTGATAGTCAGGTCATTTGATCTCCTTAAAAGCCAACCTTGGAACTTCACTGTTGTCATGACACCTATTCTCACTCTCATGAGAAGTGCTCTTGCTAAGCTATTTGGACAGTAAATACCCTGTAATTATGAATTCTACTTATTGTTAATTGCTTGCTAATGTTACAAGATTACAGAAGCAATCTGGCTGGAGATGATCACCTTGTTTCTGAACTGTCAGAGCCCCCAGGGACACAGGGAGGGTCGGTGCCAGCAGCACAGTCAGCTATCTCCTGAATGAACACCACTTTCTTGCACAATACTTGGACAGTGTTAAAAACCTCTTCTTCTTTTCACATCCTTTTATTTCCAGGGGTTGATTTTGCAACAGATTTGTTCTTCAAACCTGGTTTGTTTGGGTTTTTTTTAATGGGGAAAATTGAGAAGGGCTGATCCAGACTCCTCACCAGACCTCCCCGTGGCAGACACTTAACCACAGGGACAAAAGCACCCTGCTTTGTCTCCTACTGAAGGCTGTTTCCCATGACACAATGACACAAGCAGTGCAAGCTGTCCCCTCGGTGTCCCTGATTAATGCCCAACACTGTGACACACAAAGCAACACAGGACACTGTGTGTGTCACGATGGTGCCAGCTTCCCAAAGCAAGGGAACCATCCTTTCCCCAGCACAACCCCCACCTGGTCCAGGCTGCCCACGGGGAGCCCACCTGCACCTGCACTCTGCTCAGCCTGCCACCACTGTCCCCAGGCCCAGGGTGACAGCAGTCAGTGTAATTCAGGCATGGGGTTGTCCTCGAGATGACTTGGTTTCCACAGTGCTCTGCACCATCCGCACAACAAGCCCATTCAAATGAGGGGGCAGCAGGAGAAACAACCTCCCCTGCCTTCTGTTTGCCCCAGCAAACCACCCCCCACAGACCTTACCTGCAACCAAGATTTAATCCCAAGCCAGAAGGGGAAAACATCTTTGTCACCTACATCTTTGCCCTGGTATCTAAACAGGAACAGGAGGTGCTCTTAGGTATCAAACAGGAAAGGTCCCAATCATCTCAGCACAGAAAGTAGGACCCAAGGGGGGTGTGAAACCTGCTGCTTGATTTTCACAGCTGAAAATGTCAGCAGCACTGGCAGGCCTGTGAGGTCATGCTCCTTGGGAGCTGGCAATCCTGCTCCATCATTATGAAAAAACACAGCCACAAACCTCAAAAAACTTTGGATGGAGAGAAATCAATCAGTGTCATCTTGCCAGAACCACTCCTCAGCCATCTCCCAGAATTATTGATGGAACTAATCCAAAGAACAAGCAGTGGCTTTGTGAGTGTGAGGTTCCTACAGCTTGACAACAAGCAAATTCCCCATCCCATGCCAGCTGTCCTGCCTCCCCAGCACTGTGGAGCAGAGGGTGCCTAGGAGGGCCCATCCTCCCCATCCCATCTCCCATTCCAAGGAGCTCAGCCCTGCTGGCAGCTCTGCAGCCCTTGTCCACAGGGAGCACTGAAGCACCAGAGCAGGTCCTGGAGGTGCTGGACCACAGCCGAGTGGGCAGTCAGGCAGGGCAGCATGATGGTGGTTTGTCAGGGAGACCACAGACCAACAGGCAATGTACGAGTGGGTGCAACAGCTCTTCACAGAAATACTTTAAAACCAGCATGGCCAGCACGTTTAAAAACACTTCAGCCTTGGCATTTCCCCCATCCGTAATTCGTGGCCGCCACGCACCGCCTGCTCTCCTGGCAAAAATAATTTACATAAGAGTGGGACATGCTTCCTTTTTCCTCACAGGCTGAGAGTTCATGGAACCCCCTGCAACACCCAAGGGAAGCTGTACCCACCTCCTGTGGGCAGTGACTCCCTGGAGGGATGGATGAAGGGGAGCAGGGTGGGTGCTCAGCTCCAGCCCAGGAGGAAGGTGGCAGCACCAGTTGGTACCCCAGGTGAGGGAGGTGTCCTGGGGCATCACCTCACCCCTGTGGTGGCAGAGCAGCCCTGGGACAGAATTGTCAGAGTTGGAAAGGGACCACTGGAGATCATCTAGTCCAACCACCCTGCTAAAGCACATTACCCAGGGCTGCATCCAGGGGGGTTTGAATATCTCCAGAGAAGGAGACTCCACAGCCCCCTGGGCAGCCTGTCCCAGGGCTCTGTCACCCTCACAGTGAAGAAGTTTTTCCTCATATTTCAATGGAACTTCTTATATTCCAGCTTGTGCCCGTTGCCCCTTGTCCTGGCACCTCACTGAAGCAGGGCTTGGATGGTGTTGGAGGGTCTGAGGATGAGAAACACCTCAATCTGCACAGGAGGCCCCATGCTGGGTCTCCTCCTGCTGCCAACCCTGTTCAGCAGAGCTGGGCTCCCCACTCCGGGCTGGAGCAGCGTGCCAGGGAGCTCCCTGGCAGGGACTCTGCAAGAGCCTGGAGAATAAACAGCTGAAACGCCACGGAGAGAAAATGAGGAGGGCAAAAGCTGGGGATCAGCTGCACTAGTGCTCCAACAACCCAGCAAACGCTTAAAAACACCCTCCCAGAAACCTGCCGTGGTCTCACCACCTGCTGCTTGCACTTCTTCAGCCAAGCTGTTAATTTCAGATTCTTTTAACATGCAAATGCAAACTGCAGGGGATGAGTCCAGGAAGGCAGTGATTTTCACCATCACAGCTTTTCTTCCCTAGCATTTTTCGTTGTGGTAACATTTCACAATCCTGCCTTGCTGTCCCCACATCTTAAAAATATTAAGACCATCTTGAAAATATTAAGATCATCTTGAATTAAGGGACAATATATGGATAGGGAATAAAATAAATTAGGGGAAAAGAGGACAAAATGTGCCCAACAAGCAGTATTATTAGTGTGATGGTGTCTCTAACATGTCTAAACACACTCATTTCATTAAAAAACAGCTGAGTAGGTGCTGCAACTATTGGTCCATGAAAACAAACTCCAAATCACTCATTTTTTACCAGTAGTAACCACACAACAGTTACTTTCTTGTTTCCTGAGTTCAGATTACATTTTCTTCCAGCAAATCTAGAAGAGGGTATAGAAAAAGAGACAAAATGCAGTTGCAAATGTGGTGCTGGTCCTGTGTGATGCATGCAGGAGATGTCTCTGGAGGAAAACAGCAGCTCGTGAGCACGTAGCTCAAAATGGCTGCTCTACAGCCCCGTGTTCCCTCCAGGGCTCCTCAGCACCAGGAATGTGAACGGCTGGAAGGTGGAAGGGCAAATGCATGAGAAACGAGACCGGCAGGAGACGAGACGAGACGAAGGACAAACAGATGAGCTTAAACCAGAAATTCATTTTCTCTACTAAATATTGAGTGTGTGACCAATGTTACGCCAACTCCCACGTGGTACATTTATTTGTACTGTCTGGTGACCTTGCTTTTCATAACCAGAGAGAATTTCAGTGGAGACTGAGATAAGTGCATATCCCAAATCCATTATGTTTGTCCCAGACACAAATGTAAAATACATGGAAATCAGCACAGCCTATGCAGGAAACTTGCAGCTTCTCTTTCTCCTCGTGCCTTTGTAGAGACCACAGGAAGTTTTAATTTTGCTTCATATGTGGAATTATAAGATGGTTTATTTGCATTCTCTATGCAGAACATAATTTGATTTTGAATCAATCTTACTACAAGGCTGAAGATTAAGTGCTAGGCAAAATTCTCATGTTCTATGACAAAACAAATGTTCACAGTCGGTCACAAATTAAAGGATGATCAGCGACACCCATTTAAATTACCAGCTCGTGGAAACCACCAACTGCAGAAGCATGAACCCTCTTTTTTCATAGGTGAACAAATAATCACAATGATTCAATAAATCTCACAAATCAGTAACAAGAACACATGCACTGTCATTTCTCTTAAAAGAAAAAAACCCCAAACACTCCCCTGATCACCCCCAGATCACTACACACATGCTAATTAGCAAGGTAGAAACAATTACATGGCACTTCACTACTGGGGGGTGGGAGGCTGAGCTCTGCTTGCTGTGCCTGAAGGAATTCAGGTTTCGAAGTCTGCCTGGTGATTCTGACCACCAATTTTCAGTAAACTTAGAGAAAAAAGCCTCTCATCTTCAGCAGATCAGTCAAAATCATCCAGAATGATATGTTATTACGAGAGATTTGCAGCCCTGGCAGTTGCAGCCGTTGGGAAGCAGAGAAGGAGCAGTCAGCTGTCCCATGCTCCGAGGCAAGCCTTCCAGGGATCTTCCTTTGCCTCTTCTGTGGAAAATCCCCCGAATCCTGCCCAGGTTAGACTGAGATGACCAGAGGGCTGTAAGCAAGCCCTGTAGGGTGACCACAGACTAAGAGTTTCCCCTGCATATTATAGGTATGAAAGACTCACTCCATTCCTGCAATCCCTGTGACTGCACCTCCCTGCACATCACCCTGGCCTCTCACAGTGTGGCTTCTTCCTTCGATTCCTCACCAGGTGCAGGAAAATGTCCTGAACTCCTGTTTCAGCACCTTCTCCATTAAACCACCATAACCTTGCTGGAGATTCTTCAGTGCTGGGTGGTTCAGGCAGCCACACGTGCCACGGGACGGACACGCGTGTGATGCCTGAGCAGTGGGACACCCCGTGAGTCGAGGGGGAGGTGAGGTGCACAGCAGGCAATTAAATGTTGGCACCAATGAAACTGCCCACGTTTCTGCTGTGCTTTTAAACCGTTTGATAAGGGACACGCTGGAAAATCAGAGTGCCTTTATCTTTTCAGCCAGATGATCTGGCTATATAAATCGATTTTATTAAAAATATATGCAAGGAACCTCAAGTCTTTATTAAAATTTAATGAATAATAAATGGTATTTAAGGAAATTAAATCAAATTACACGAAAGGAGTTTTTAGCACTTAAGCACAACAGCAAACATCCTACACAAACCAACAAACTGGAATCCCACGTCTTCAAATTAATCGAGTCACGTCCAACAGCACTGCCCGAGGGAAGAGCCAGCACAGCCTTCCCAGAATTCAAATATCAACCTACACTTCAGCCCCACAAATTGTCAATATGTTCTGGATAATTTTGTTACGCAAAAACCAATTCGTGCTAGCTCGCTAGAGCTGCCATGTGCTATTTCAAAGGGATGATCTGCGACACCTTTAATTCCTCTTGCTTTCACTAACCGCTTCTCTGGTAGCATAACGGCTGCGAACACGTCCTGTTCCATGCAAACCTACTCTTACCTAAAGTCTCCTCTTCGCGCCTGCTGCAACCACCACCTCAGCAGTACTCGCACGAAGTGAATTTGGAAAAAGAGCCCACTTCGCCTGCAAACTTCCTATCCCGAAAACCCTCCTCGGAGCAAACCCCTTTAGATTGCAATTCGAGGCATGGGGAAAGGAGAATACAACAACAAATATAGATCCCTACAGCACAGGAAAATAGCCTGATGGTACATTACAGTGGGCTGAAACAGAGCACGTTCAGGTCTACTAGAAGAGCGAACAGGTTAACGTTTCTGTAAAGCTTCCTGCGTTTGCTTTTTTCCCAACAAACCTCATCAAGCCCGGCAGTCAACGGGGGTGGGTGGGAATGGGCATCCCCCCGGTAAGGCGGGCAGCGGAGGGGAAGCGGGGCAGCCCCCCGGGCAAGTGGGGCAGCCCCCCGGGCAAGTGGGGCAGCCCCCCGGGCAGCCAGCAGTCCGGCGCGGCGGCCAGAGTCGCTCTGGAGCTTAGTCCGGGGGCAGGCGGGCCAGGGGCTGCCGCCTCTGGGGCCGAGTCCGTTGCCGCCGGCTCGGCAGCCCCCGCTCCAGCCCCACAAGCACTTACCGCTACCGAAACACCCGCCTGGTGCTGCCGCCTCAGCCGCCGCGCCCATGCCGGGAGGGCCCCGGCCCCCCTCAGCCCACCGGCCGCATCGCGGCGCCCCAGGCCCAGACCAGCCGCCGCGAAGGGGCCGCTCCGGCGCTCGGTCGCGGACGCGGGCAGCAGCCGCTGCAGCACGGCAACGGCAGCGGCCGACAGCTAGGAGGGCTCCGTGCCCACCGCGGGGCCACCCCCTGGAGCCCGGACCCTCCTCCCGCAGCCGGCACCTCCCCCCAGCCCCGCCCCCTTCCGCGTTCTGTCGCGACAGACGCCCGCCTCAGCGCGCGCTCCCGCCCGCGGGCGGTTTCCCGTCACCCTGGCGACGCCCCGCCCCCTCAGCACACGCGCTACCCGCCGCCAGCGCCCCCGCCCCCCCCCGCGCATGCGCGGCGTTTTCGCGCGAAAGACGTTTGCGGCGCCCGCGTGCCGCGCGCCGGGCGGAGCCGCCCCGACTGGCGGGGCTCCCCCCCGCGCTCCTCCCCGCACGGCGGCGGCGGGCGGGTAGTGCCGGTGGACGGGCGGCAGGGGGCGCTGCGGTCCCGGCGCGCGGCGGCGGCTGCGCCGTCGGCGGTCGGAAATGCCGCCAGGTGGCGGTTTAGGATCGCGGCCCCGGTGAGCGCGGCCCCCTCAGCGCCGCCGCCGCCGCCCCGGCCCCGGCCCGCGCCCGCCCGGACCCCGCGCGCCAGCCGCCTCCTAGGCTCCCGGGGCGCCGCCCGGCCCGGCCCAGCCCGGCGCGGCGCGGGCAGAGGTGAGCGGGGCGCGGGGGAGGGAGGGAGGGCGCTGAGGCGCCGATCCAAGATGGAGGCGCGAGGGGCGGGGGCAGCGGGCCGGGGCCGCTCGCTCGCTCGCTCGGTCTCCGCGGCGGCCGGGCCGGGAGCGGGCGCTGCCCGTGCGAGGAGAGAGGAGAAGGGGAGGGGAGGGAAGAGGAGGCGGCGCGGGGCGGGGCGGCTCCTGCCGGAGCAACGGGTCCCCCGGGCGCGGCGCTCTTCGCCGCCATCTCATTGTCCCCGCCGGGGCTGCCGGGGGCGCCGAGCCGGGTTGGGCGGCCTCCCCCGCAGCCGGGCCTGCGCCCCACTCGGGGCGGCGGCGGCGGCGCGGCCCAGGGCGGCGGCGGCGGCGGGGGATGCTCGGGCGGAGCGGGGGAGGCGCTTCCGCCGCGCGGGGCTCGGCGGCGGCCACCGGGAGGCGGCGGCCGGGCCGCGGTCGCGGGGAGGGAAAGTTGCGGGAGCCGCTGGGTTGCCCGGTTCGGCCCGGCCCGAGCCGTCCTGTCAGCTGGGCCGGGCCCGGCCCGGTGGACGGCGACGGGAGTGCTCGGGCCGTCCCCGCGCCGCCGGCGCCTGGCTGGCGTCCATAGCGGGCAGGGGCCGGGGGGAGCGCGGGGCCGGACCCCTGGGCCGAGAGCCCCGTCCCGCGGCTCCTGTTGCTTGTCCCCGAGTTGTTGGTGCGGTGGCCGCGGGGCAGGAGGCAGCGGGCTTGGCCGGCAGCGAGAGACCTCTCCCGGGCGTGCGGGGCGGGCAGACGCTGCCGTGCAGCCCTGGTGGGCCTGACCTGCCGGGCCTGGGGGGGGGGCTGGCCGGACCCTTTGGGGGGTGCCGGCGCTGGGATGGGCGGCTGTGGGGGGCAGGCGCTGCCCTCCGAGCACTGCTGGGCTGAGAAGGGCAGGAGCTCCGCGCTGGGTCCTGAGCTGTCGGCCAGCCAGAACAGGAAGGGACTTGCCTGGAAGGAGGGATCTTGCGATGGGCGCTGGTGACTGGCCTGCACTGGGCTCTCCCTGTGTTCCCGGGGTGGAGGGGGAGCCGTGGCGGGGATGGAGTGTGGCCTGGGAGAGAAAGGAGGTAGTATGACCACCAATGTCGGTGTCGAAAAACATAGTTTCTGGTAAAACCGTGTGAGGCTAATTCAACTAAATTGAGCTGCTTTGTAAGTGTTGGTGATTTCCGTTGTGTCCTACACAATTTTGTGGTACTTGTAGCTCTGTAGAGTTAGTTTAGTAATAGCGTTGATGAAGTTGCTGAGGACCAAAAAGCCTTCTCCAGCTCATGCCACCAATGCAGCTCTTCTTGGATCACGTCATAGTTGGTGTGATGGATGATGTTAATGTCAGGCATCTTACCTCTGGCTTAACTTGCCCGTGTCATTACTGTAGCAATGGGGTGGTATGGGAGAAGGATTAGTCCAGATTTTCTGGATCCAAAACAGTTTAGCCTCTGGTAAGGTTGTTTTGTTCGCCTGTAGATAACAATGTCATTCCATGAGCATTCCTACAGTCCCGTCCATCAATTCATGAAGAAATTGCTAGACCACAAGGCAGTGTATGCCTTGTCTGTTGAGAGGTGTCCTGACTATGGGAAGAAGTTCTTGCTTTGTGGAACTAGAGGCTGGTTTATTCTTTCTTTCTGACTCAGTTGTGATGAGTTTTTGGTGGCTAGCCTGGGAAGGCACAGGCAGTGGGTGCAGAGGCTTCTGAACTGGCAAACCAAGCTGTGATGCAGCAGGATTTCCTGGTGAGCAGGAGCAGAGGGGTGAACTTGGGGGTTATGATTAATCAGAGAGGATGTCATTTTTACTGGCTGCTCAACACAGGGTGTTCAGTTGGAATTCGTGGTCAGTACTGCTGCCAAACACTCGTGTGGATTCATGGCAGTTGGAGAGGGTAGTGGGTGCTTTTCTGAAGCTGAGTGAGCAGTTAGTGCAGGCTGTGGAGGTTCATGGTACCTCTTCTACCAACCTGGCATCTGAGGACTGGAGCACGTGGTGGTTGGCAGCTCACAGTCTCTGGTGGTTCCTAACACTTTACACATGTGCTGGGCTTGATGAATTCACTGTGGGAGACAACATTTATGACCAAACCTGGTCTGCACACAATGTGCTTTGAGGGCAGCTGATGTTAGAGCTTTGTGGCTGGGGTCTCCAGGCTGTTCAGCTGCTGTTTCTGTCCACAGCCTGCCCTTCAGATCCTGCAGATCCTTACCTGACATCCACTGAAACTGCAGGGCACCTTCTCATAGCTGAGAAGTTTTATGCACATTGAATATTGGGATGCATTGGCAAAAGTAGTTACTCAGGGTGTTCAGAAACTCAACAAGTGAATGTTTTTGATCTGAAAGAACACTTTGCTAAAGAAGAGTATGTACCTGAAGCCTGCTGTGGTGGCTTTGGCTTCTCTCCATGCTTTCCTTTTGTGCAAAGATTTGCCCTGCTATAAGGTGGCTAAACATTGGCATTTTAAATGCCACCGTAGAAGTGTAGAGATGCAGTGGGAGAGAAAATGCTCAGTTTTGATGATTTTCTAAGGCAAGTCACTTATTGTGATCAGAACACTATCCTAAGGTTTGTAAATTGTTTTCTGGTAAAATGTACAAAAGACTCAAGCTCCCTGCTGAAAACTTGAAGGTGCTAGTTCTGCAGTTAACGCAAGACATACCGAAAGCAGCAAACTTGTGTTCTTATCCACTGAAGTTGTGCAGGAATGGTAAAGAGCAAATTTGGATACCGTGCTACGGAACGGGTGGTTGGCCTTGGAGTGGCCTGGCTCTGCCCGTGCTGCCCCTTGGAGCACCCCCGTGTTCAGGTGAGACTCTGGCCTCTGGAGTCAAACCCAGGAGGTGACACTGGAGTCTGGCACCAGGATAAGGGTGGGCCTCATCCAGATCTGACATACTGGCAGGGATTTGAAATATCAACCCAAGTCTGTAGGATGCTTCATGCTTTAAAAAGTTCTGACATTTTACTTGTGGTCGCTCAAATTTGCCACATGGAGCTCTGAAACTCTCCCATTGCAAACTTCCATCTCCTCTTGCTTGCAGTGCCACCGTTTTCTCATTGGGCTAAAACCAGAAGGGACTAGAATTGGTTTTCTTTCTTGGAAGAGAAAGGAATCCTACAAAGTTTGAGTTCACCTGCAGATAATTGTTTCGTCGTTTCTATCCAGAACATCTAGAGATATGCTTTTTTTTTTAGTAAATCCCTCCTATGAAGGACCTCCTTCAGCACCTCTTCTATGAAGACAGGCTGAGAGAGTTGGGGGTGTTCAGCCTGGAGAAGAGAAGGCTCCAGGGAGACCTTAGAGCACCTTCCAGTGCCTGAAGGGGCTCCAGGAAAGCTGGGGAGGGACTTTGGACAAGGGCAGGGAGGGAGAGGACAAGGGGGATGGATTAAAACTGGCAGAGGGGAGATTGAGGTGAGACATGAGGAGGAAATTCTTTCCTGTGAGGGTGGTGAGACACTGGCCCAGGTTGCCCAGGGAAGCTGTGGAAGCCCCATCCCTGGAAGTGTTGAAGGGCAGGTTGGATGGGGCTTGGAGCAACCTGGTCTAGTGGGAGGTGTCCCTGCCCATGCAGGGGAGGTGGATCTAGATGATCTTGAAGGTCCCTCCCAAACCAAACCAGTCTGTGATTCTGTGATTTAGCAACTTTTTTTTCTTTGCCAAACTGATTTCATTTTGTTGTTTTGGGTGTTGAGTATGTGATCAGAATACAAAGACACATTTCTTTGTTCCTCTAGAAAACAGAACATTATTATGATCCCCTGTTGCAGTTTTTCAGTCTGAAAATATGCTTCCTGAAACAAGTGTTGGTTTGGGAAGGGCCACTATTTTTTTTAAGGTAGACACCACCTTCTGATGGCTGAAAGAGCTGAAGAGAAGGAGCTGCAAAGTGAATCTTCTCCCTAGTTCTGATATTGTAGCTACTTGTTGGTTTCTGAGGTGCCCTATTGAAGGTCTGAGTGACGGTGATGATTTCACCACCTGACAACTGGTGTGTGTCATTTGTGAGAGAACACCCAGTGACTCAGGTCCTTCCGCTGACATTGGAAGGAACCACGCTCCTGGTTTGGATAGGTTTGCAACGTTTCCTCATTTGCATCTCTGCAGGCATTTGAGTGTTTTGGAAAATGCTCTTTAATTATAACAGTGCACTGGAGATGGCAGGATGCCTTGAGGTCCTTACTAAGCCCAGACTGCACATGTTGAGCTGTAGGTTCAAGATAAACTTGGTAAATTTGAAACTCTGCTTTCATATGCAATCTCAAAGCCACCTTATTTTGGAAGAAAATGCCCATTTATAAGTATAAGCAATGCTGTATTTGGTACAACTGGTGCAAATCCAAGGTTTATGCCTCCCCCCCACCCCAAGCATTCAAGTACTTCAACGCTGCCAAGTGCTCATTCCCTGGTTACCATGCTGGTCCTGCCCAGGGTGGATTTGTAGACTTAGTCTTAGAATATGCAAAGATGTTGGTTGCACAACATTGTTTGGCAGGACAACCTCTCAGCCACAGTTGCCAGCATTATTAGACACAAGAGCTCCATGTGGGAGTATATTCTGAGTTCTAGTCCCAGAACAATTTGTAGCAGAACGAAGAGCAAGAGGTTGAATTCTTAAGTCTGTCCTCCCTCAACTGAAAGACAAGTTGTTTCAGGTGGCTCCCAAAAGTTGTGTTTTACTAGAAAACAGCGTGAAGCAACGTCCAGCCAACTGTGTTCCTTGCTGTGCAGGAGCTCACCAGAATACATACTCTTTATTCTATAAATAAATCTAATGAGTGTATATGCTGAAACTCCTGTTACATTGGCAGATCAGCTGGGTGAAAACAGTGTCAACAGATTGTTCAGCTTGTAGGGAAAAAACCCCAACTTCTTCATAGAGACCTGTGTGTCAGCAACATTTCTCAATGTCAAATATTTCTCTGCAATAAAATAATAAAGATAAAAACAATCTTGGATGTGTTGTTTTATATAGTAGAGGATAGCATGTGGTAGTGTGTTTTGAAACAAAAACCAAATGACAAGCTGAGAATCTGTTGTTCTCCCCCATGTGAGGGTTTCTCTCTCCTTTTTATGGTTAAAATCCCCAAGGACCAGGCAGATCCCAATGTGTCTGTTTATAAGAGGAAAATAAAACTTCATTTGCAAACGGGTGATGAATTCCATCTTAAATAAGTGATAAATATGCCAGTTTTGCATTGTTTTCTTAGATCTCTTCACTGGGAGGACAAGAACTTGTTCCTCCCAGCAGAATTGCACAAGATGGTTGAGCTGGTCTGTCACAGCTGAGAGTTGAATCTTCTTCCCTTTCCTTTGTGCTAGTGCTGCTGCTGCCTTGACCTTCCCTTGGGGGAGCTGAATTCCCTCCCTGGCAAAGCCCATCTGCTGGGGAGGGGTGTTGCTCTGCCAGGTGGATGAACTGAGTCAGGCCATCCAAGTGGGATGCTGCTAGAGGTGATGCAAGGTCAGTGGCAAGAATGTTTTGGGGAGAAATGATTCTGGAGCTGGAGACCCTTTCTTCTTCAGATGGGAGACTCAGAGTGGCTCAGCTGTGTGCACTCGCCCTGGGTGGCAATGCTCAGTCTGCAGCCCACCTCCATGAGTGGAGACTTGGGATTCCTCTGGGGAACTCTCTTCCCTTTAGCAAATTCCCTCTGCCAGCTTTGCTGTCTGGAGCCTGTGCTGGTTCTGCCATTCCATGTGGCTGCTCCTGTCTGACCATTAACAACTTGATGTCATCAGCAGATTGTCAGCGTTCCCCTCCTTTTCCAGATGTAAGAAAGGCTCAAACAATTTGGGCTCCAGCTCATATTCCTGTGGGACTTCACTGGTGGCCTTACTCCATGGTCAGAAAGGACCATTTGGTTTGCTCTTTGTTTCCTCTCTCTTAACCAGATAACCTGCCCATGCAAGGCTTTACTGCCATGGCAGCTCAGTTGCTTTAAGAGCCTTTTGTGAAGACTCTTGTTAAATGTCTCCTGGAAATTAAAGCAGGCTTTATCCAGTGGAGTCCATCAGTGTGTGGGTAAGGGAGATCTTCTAGAGAACTCCTGTAGGTTCATGGAACTTGACTTTCCCATACAAATTGGGGCTGTTTTCCCTGTCTAAATGCTGTTGTCTATTTAGCTGTCTGCTGATTTGTCTTCTAGAATAGTTTCTGCAAAGCTGGGCTCACTAGGCTGTGGCATCACACAGTGTTAGGTGAGAGAGTAAACACAATTATAAATTGTGCTCAAGAATAAGCACTGCTTCAGGCAGTAGAATTTTTTGTGGGCTGCTTCCTTTTGATTCACTCTTAAGTGGCTTCTTTGGTGTCTAATAATTTTGTTTTTCCAGTAGCTGTAGAGGACGCTGCTTGGGGAAGAAGGAAGTCAGATCTCTCTTCTAAGGAGTTAATAACTTTTAAAAGTAGAGGAGGAACTTAAATATTTTGGGATATCTTGTTTTCCTGAGTTTAGTGGAAGTTGGCCTAGGGTCTGACAAATACTGAGAGTGGGAAGTGGAGAAAAGGACAGAAAGAAGGATCAGCACACAAAATGCAGCCCTATAGGCCTGTGTCTGTTGTATACTGAGCTTAAAATACCCAAAGAAAACAACATGGTTGCAGTGATACTGTAAAACAAATAATATAGTACAGGGAGTGCAAGTCAGCACTGCAGAGATCACCCTGCATCTGTAAGTTGTGCTTGGCCATACATAATGCTGTGAGAACCAGGGTGTGAGGGACCTGCTGAGGGCAGCTCTGAACGTTGCAGCAGTTGGGTGCTCTGCCCTTCCAGAAGAAAAGTCGTGGTTTGTTTACTCTTCATCTCCTTTTTATTCCAGGGTTCCAGTGTTTTTCTTCACCTTTTTGAGGCTTTTTCTCTTTTAGCACCAGCTGATTGTTCTGCTTGTATTTATGTAAATCAAATAAAATTCACCTATAATGTGTCCCTTTCTTGTCCCCCTAAAAAGGGTTAGTGTGGTGGGACAGAAGAAGTGGCACAATTTCTAAGGGTTTCTGCACATCTCTTGCCTTCTCCAGTCACATGGGTTATTTTTCCTCTGTAATATGTGTTATTTCTGCAAGCTCCATTTGGAAGTTTTCTCTGCCAAAGTGATAAGATGGAGCTGAAATTCAATTTGTTTCAAAATGTATATTACTTTGCTATTGTAGAAGACATTGGATGCGTTCAGAACCTGAAGAGGAAGAGACATGCAGAATATTGCATAATTTTTTCAGTAAAAGTTAGTCAAGGTTCAAGTATAACTGATGCTACTGGCACTGTCAGGAAAGGAATGGAAGTGAAATGCCCCACTTGTGGCATTTTCCTTAGATGTGTGGTTCAATATTGTCCTCTTACACTTGGTTTTCTCCCCAAAACAAACCTGAGAAGGTGCTTGTCTTTGGCTTTGCAAGGGGAGGTTTTTGCAGGGCTCTTTTGCTGTGTGTGAGTATCAAGCACCAGTGCTGGGGACTGAGCACTAGTGTGTGTTGTCCTGGTGAGGTGGCATGGGATGGTGACTTTCTTGGCTTTGGGTTGAAATGTTGGTTAATGTCATAGCCACTAATGCTGCTAAAGCAGGTTTTTCCCATTGGTATGCCTTACTTTTCTGACTTCCCATGACTTTGTTGATTTAAAGCATGTTGGTGTCCAGGCAGAAGGTTGGGAGGGAGAAAAGGAGTACAGATCAGGGAAACAGTGTCACACCTGGGGGCAGGGGAGGAATTGTCAGTTGTAGCTGCCCTTGTTTCCCAGACAGTTTGTTTTCGCAAGGCAAATGCATTGGTATGAAACTGCTAACACTTGAAAGTGTATTCTTTTCAAAACCTTTGGAATACTTTGTTTTGAGGCTTCTGCCAGGGCTTCATCTATGAGGAGCACCAGGCCTTTAACCTGTCATTCACCAGAGTTGTCCACAGCATTCTCCCAGAACCTGGAGTCTCTCTCTGGGTAATGTCAGGATACACCACCAGTATTTTCTGTAGGGGATTCTGAGGTATTGCAGGGGATGTCACTCCCATAGTTAATTTTATTGTGGAATCCATGGCTAAGAATAACCCCTTCACATCTCACTTGCCCATGCATTTTTGGCAGTCAGCTCCTTTGTTGTCTCTCCCTCAAACAACTTCCCTAAGCTACAGTCATGCTTTGATAACACCCACATCCAGCTGTTGCACCTGCTGTGTCCTGAAGACAGTGTGTTGCTGTGGTGTCAGCCGTTTGACCCAAGCTCATGTCAAAAGGGAAGGTCTCCCTGTGGCACTGATCACTAAAAGCATTCAGTGTGGGGTACAGGTGGTGATGATCTCTTGCTCCCCAGCTCTGATCTCATCACCTGCAGGGATGGCAAATGGCAGGTGGCACCTTTATGGCATGTCACCGAGTGCCATGAGGTTGATCTGCCCTGCTGGGGTCCTGAGGGCATGTGCAGGGTCACTGGTACTGGCAGAGGTGAGTGTGACACGGGGAAGGCATACAGAACTGAGCCATGGTGGAACAAGTACAGAGCTGAAGAACATGGGGATGTGCAAAACCATTGATTGGGAGACATGAGTGCACGGTGGGCTCCCTTTGGGCCAGCTGAGGTGACAGGGTAAGTGAGCCAGCCCATTCCCATCGTGTGCTGGTGGCAGCTAGTGTGGAACCCATCATGCAGAGCACCAGCAGCTCCTGCAGCTCCCTGCTTTCCCTTCAAGTAGAGTGTTTTATTAAAAAAAAAAAAAGTCCATCCTTTTTAATCTCTGGTCAAGCTCCTGCCAGTGTGCTTTGCATGTCAGACTCTTTCCAAGGCGACTCGACAGAAGAATGTGTCTCTCAGGTCAGGTTAAGAGCTGTTCTATTGCAAGCCTCTGCACCTGATGTTACTGGCAGAGTTCCCTGAAATGGAAGATTAAGTTGAGAAGACAAAAAGCTGTGGTGAAAGAAGGGAAGAACATGTTGGTAGAAGGTTAGAAATTCTCTGAATGTCATTGCATGTTCACCAGACTTTCCTTTTCAGCAGCAAACACAAACACTTCTAAGACACACAACAGCCTTCTTGTATTTTTACTTCAAATACAGTACGTTCAGGCAGTTAAGGACTTAGTTGCTGGGGATTTCTTTAATCCTAAAGGGGAACTTTGGGTATTACTTTGTTCTGGATGGCTCAGATGAGCATACCTGTGGTTGAGATGGGTCTAGTTAGGCAGTTGTTCAAATCTTGTTTCAAATTATATATACCTTTGAGAAACCACTAATCAGGCTGGAAATTCCAGTACTAGAGTTCTAGCTGCAGATTGATCATTTTTGTTGTGTTCCAACAAAAAGGATTCCAATTAATTCTTGAGTATGAGATTAAGGACATTTTTTTTGGCTGTGGTAATTACACATTTTTTCTTATGGATTTCACTGGGAAACTCCTGCTGTTCTCCTGCTTTTGGATAAAGACCTGTAGTTGACCTGTTCTTGTGGCTATGGTGTTGATAGTTGTGAGTTGTTGCTTAAAAAAAACCCCACAATTAAAATCCGTGTATCCTGACCAGTGTCTAAGTGTCTGCAAAACAGTAAATGGCATCTTGGTAGGGACTAGGAGCTGTGTTTTTTGGAGTGGCTCTGCACTCAGATTGCATCACTGTGCAGATTTTGCATAAGGAACAGATTGCATGTGCCACAGTGAGAGAAATCTACTCTCTGTCCTTCCAGCTTTGGCAAGTAGGGCAGGAGCTTGACAGACATCAGTCTGTCACGATGGAAACACAAGCCATTCCCTGGATCTTGATCAGAACTTCCAGGCTTTGAAACCTGGGCTTCACGATCTTTGTCTGTTGTTATGACATGGCTGAGGGGCAGATCTTGCCCATCAGGTATTTTTTGAGCCACATTCATGTTTCCCACAACTCAAAAAGTGGACAAAGTGTTTTCCTAACTTTGTTTAGGAAAGAACATTTGTTTTGGCTGAAATCTTCCAGGGCAAGTTACACAGACACCAGCATGAGAACGTTAGTAAAACTGGCAGGATAGAACAATGTTTTGTGCTTGGGCAGTTTAAAATGTCATAGTGGAATATGAAGTAAAAGAACAATATAAACCTCTTGTAACCTTTCCAAAAGCTGACTGGTGATGTCGATATCAGCATTGTTAGTGCTTCAAAGTGAGTTACAAAGGTGAGCAGAAGTGTCTGTAAATAGAAATGCTCAGTTTTGGTACGATGCCCCAGTGGCAGGTTGCTCTGCTGGGGAGCCCTTTGGTGACTCCATTTGCTGGGTGGGTATCAGTGCTCTCATATTGGAACCCAATGGCTCCAATACCTTTATCTCCCCTTACTTCTACATCTCCTCATCATAGGTGATGAGAAAAATTGTGACCACCCTGCTTCCCTCCATATTCTGTTCCTTACAATCCTTTTTTCTCACTCTTCAGCTCGTAAGAATTTTCCTGTATTACCAACACAGATTGAACCTTGCAGGATATTTTCTTGAAGACCACAACCCAAAATCTTCAGGTGGTTAATAGTTTGTTTAATCTATGACCAATCGTTCAATATATGACCCAAAATGTTCAGGTGGTTTACAGTTTCATGTAGGATCTGTTTTGCAGTCTTCTAGCACCTGGCTTTCAAGCAGTAACACACTATTATTTTGTCCTAGAATTCTTTTACTTTAGAAACAGTAGTTTACTTTTGAAATATTGCAAAGTCTTTATCATTTAGACATCTGCATCCTCTAACTGGGACGTGCTGTTTTGTGACAATACACATTATAAAGGTTTTTACTGTTGAAATTTTATTTGATGAAAATGCTGGTATTACAAATAAAGTGTGTTTATATCTAATTACTTTAATTTTTCCACTGATTTTTTGAGTGTGTGTGTGCATTGCTGGAGTCATTATGATGTTAACTCTAAATCTGAATTCATGTTGCTTTTACAGCCCCTAAGGGATATTAAAGCTGTAGTGTTCTGAGATCTCTATCCAGCCTTGTGTCTTGCTGTAACAATGGACCTGCACTGGAATGGTTATTTATTTACTTTTGCTTTTGTGGTTCTGCCTGGGCTGTCTTTGTTCCTGGAAGAATACTGAACAAAAAAGAAAAGGATGAAGAGGGACCTTGAGTTAATCCCTTTCTCTGCCTTGTGGGAAGATCGTTTACAACATTCTTGACAGGTGCTTGTCTAATCTCTTAATTGCTGGAAATCCCACTGCATTTCTTAAGCAGCTTGTTCAAGTGCTTTACATGCTTCCTACTTACTTTTTTCTAATGTTTAACTGACACAATTTGAAGTACATTTTTTTTGTCACATCCAGCTGTTTTTGATGTGCGTGGATGTATTTGATCTATCATTTTTTGTCCCTTGGTACCATCTCAACACAAACTGTGTGTCTTTATATTGTGGTTCTTCCAGAGTTTCCTCACAGATCTTTGCTTGTCTTCTGATCCAGCTCACTGCTTTGTGGACTTTCTCCTATGGGTTCCTGCCTGGAACCCCACACTGGACACCCTGCTGTCAGGCTGGAGGTGTCCCAGTGCTGGGTGCTGTTTGCTCTGGTCGTTTTGGAGAGCTCTTCACAAGACTCCTTTGCTTCCTCTCTTACCCTTTGGTTTGTTGTTCCTGGCAGGCTTTGCAGGGGATCCCAGTGTTGGAGGTTCTGCCTTGGCTGATCTGGGCTGTGTTACCTGGAGTCACCTTTGGGTTCTGTTGCTCAGAGGCACGTTCATCCTTCTCACAAATGGAGGGATGAAAAGTGGGATGGGAAACAGTTGTCACTGGTGAAACAAATCAGCATTTGCCCATGGGTACAAACAGCTCCCCCTGTGTGGTTAGCAAGATGTACAATATCACCATTTTATTAGTGGCTTGGCTGATATTTGATCAGCAGGAGCTGTGGTTTTCTTACTTGCGCTTGTCTAGGGGGATCAGGGCTTTCCTTTTTGATGTTATTGCTTGATGCAGTTGTCTGTGTTGTCATTTGATTAGCTGCAGTCTTCAATATTCATGAAGAGTAGTGAAGAAAGAGGCTGCCTTGTTTGTTCTGTGTCAAGCTGCTGAAAGCATATGTGGAACATCAGTTTCTCTGCATCCTTTGATTTCAAATGCTGGGGTTTTTTGTCACTATAAAATGGTACAAATCTTCATGACTACTTCTGACAATACAGAAAGAGGATTTGCTTTTTCATGGTAAAAGTATAATAGCAGCTTCAAGAGAAAAGAAAAAAGCTGGGAAAGAAAATTTGAGATTGTATACTAAAAAAGTGAGAGGGATACATTTAATGGGAATGCAATCTCTGGTTTTTACAGTCTGCCTCTAAAATCTGTCGTAAGAAACAGCTCTCTTCCAGCTTTTGTTTCTTCCAAGCTGTGGGTATGCTTTTGTACCAAGTAGGGATTTTTTGAGCCTTGAAACCAATCTTCTAGTTATTACTTAATTAGAAACACCTATTCATTACCTATTTGGATCCTGACTTCTTCAAATTAACAGTATTTGTCTCCTATCAATGTGTGATCTTCTGTGAATAACTTCAGACATGGATCCAAATTGGTACTATGCTATTTTAAGCGCATGATGATTTGAAATTTGAATTTTGTTCCTTGTTTGCTTGTTTTGAACCTGTCTTACCGTGTTTAACAAGTTATTTTTTTCTTGGAACTGTGATGGAGGTCAGATGAAGATTTAGAAGTGCAGGGGAGCTGGCTTATGTTTTCTGGGCTTTACTGAGTTTTGTTCATTTAGTAGCTTTCTATGGATAAATGCCTAATCTTTTCTTTTAGTGCGTTTCTGTTCTCAATTAGTGTTTTCCCACCTCTTTTTTTTTCTAGGTGACAATCAGTGCTGTCACCTTTGCTGCCCTCCTGTCACCCCCAAGTGTCTGCCTTTGAGTGATTAGCCTCTGTTCTCCCCACCCTTGTTGCTGCCTCCTCTACCAGCAGTTGGCTCCTGTTGGAGCACAGGATGATCTGCCTGGCAGGGCTGAGGGGCTTGTTCCAGGCTGCCCCTCTGGTGGGGAGCAAGTGCTCCACACAGCCCTGGGAGCTGGCTAGATGATGTGTGTTTCACTGAGCAGCTCCAGTGCTGGCTGCCTTTGCCAGATCATCAGTAGCTGCAAAGTTCGTATGGGTTTTCTTGGAAACCCGTTGAATGAATTTGAAATTAGTTAGCAGTTGATTTGTCAGCAGATGAAGAAGCTTCAGTGGTGAGCAAATGAAAAGGACAGTGATTGAACAGCCTTCCTTTGCTCCTGCCTGGCCTCTCTCTGTAAAGCTGCAGCTCCCCAGCAGCCTTAGCTGGAGTTTGTTTGGTGGTGGTTGTCATTAAGGCATGTTGGAAGACAAGTAACTCTGCAGGTTAGAGAGGACTTTGTGGTCTAATGTATAATAATTGCTGTTTGGGGGTTTTGAGGTTGGTTTGGGGGTGGAGGAGGAGCTGGTGCTTTGATTCTGTACTTCTGTGGCAACTGCATTTCTCACCTTGGCTCTCAACCTCAGGGAGCACAGCTTGTTCAGGAACTGAGCATTTCACTGGGTGTAGCAGCACATAGGACAGGAGTACGTGATTTCCCAAGTGACCTGGCTAGTTCTCTGAGAATATGGGCTTCTTCCCTATCGTTGCACTTAGGAGACCATCAGTACTTTAGTCTTCAAATGTTCCACCCAGGGAAGCTCATATCCTCCACGATATCACTTTTCTTACCAGTATATCACCCTTTTTAATACACTAATAAGACCTAATAATCAATCTCTTTCTTTCCCTTCTAAGAGCTCTCAAATATCCAAGGCAAAAAAAAGAAGCCAACTCCTTTCTGATTTCCTGAGAGTTTGGCACTGGATGGGTATAAGGTGCTGGACCTTCATGTGTTTGCATCAGAATCCATTCAGCTTTAGGTCATCTTTCACTCTAGCTTCATGACCGTGGTGCACAATCCCCCTGCCAGTTTCCCTTCTGCTCCGTTCTGTTTAGACTTGGTAGTATTTTGAAGAACCCTTTCCTTGTGCAAGCTTCAAAACTGTTTCCTTTCCCCTGTCCAGCAGTCCAGAGCAGTGTTGCAGAGCAGCTGTACGTGAGCTCTCACTTAATACGCTTGGCAAGATTCAGTTTTGTCTCAAAGGAAAAAAAGTTTGTCATTTTGCCTCACAAACTTGTAGCTCTTTCTTATCTGAAATTAAAGTAAGAAATTTAAGAAGAAGAAATTTAAAAAGAAGAAACACTATAATAGATCCGAGCAACAGCCAGTTGGAAGGGGAACCTAAAATACTCAATATGGAGTATAACAAATCAGAATTTCTTGCTTCTGACAGCAAAGAATGAGATGGTTCAGTGTCAGGAGCAAGAATCTCACCAGCTAGCTGCCAAAGTGATTGACCCCTTAACTGTCTGCTTTGGTTAGCAATTGTCTTTTTGACCTTAAGGATTCATTTTCTCCTGTAACCTGGGGGCTCTGCTCAGAAAGAGATTGCAGACTCTTAAGTGTGCATTTCAAAGTACCTTGGGCTTGTAATGACAATTGTTTGTTGATTTCAGGGAACCACTTTAGATTTGCAAGTCAAATTTAACTACCGTGTGCTCGTTGTTTTCTCTTCCATTTCCCTGTAGCAGCTTAATTTTATCCAAGTCTTTATCAGTCTGGACATTTGCAAGCAGATTAAAAATGAAATTGTACATTTGAGAACAACCAATAATAAACATCCTTTGAAATGTTCACGTTTAAATGAAAAGAATTGTCAAAACCTTTCCTATTAAAAATGAGATTGTAAAATGTGTTCAGGTTCCCATTTTTGTAGTGAATTAAGATCTCGTTCTGTTTTCTTTTGTCTTCTGTTGGCAAATGATCTGATATCTCGTTCTCCCAGACCATTCTCCTGGTGTTTGAGCAAGGTCAACAGCTCCTCAAAATGAACACCATTTTTCAAGTGTGGCTGCCAAATTGCATTTTCATGTTTGAGGAGTAGCTTCTGTCTTCAAAGAAAGCATGGGTGCTCCTGGTCTAGAAACACTGACTGTTCCACTTCTGCTCCCTGGTGTTAATGAATCAGTGCTCCCTCCTTTGAGAAATAATTGAAATCTGATGGAAGAGGCTTTTGTACCCACTGGTAAGGAATTCAGGAAGTATTTTTTTTAGCTTAAAGTTACAGTATTTTCTCAGCATTGCTCTTGGAGTGCTGGTGAGATGTTTTTAGCTTCAGCGTGGGAAATTTTGACGCAACGAAACACTGGCTTACTTTGCATTCTCTTCATCTGTCCAATGTATCTGAAACTAGAAGATGGCTGTATTGAGAGCAATGAGCTTCTGAATAAGACAGGTGCAAAAGTGGTGAAGAGTTCCCCGAATTCTGACTGCAAAGGAAGGTCCAAGTCTTGGGTGTGCTCAGTGTTGTTGGGCTTCACTAATTGTCCAGTAAGGGGGTTGGTGTTAAAACAGGTGTTTTTAACAAAGCTGCAGGAACCACGGGTCCTGTCAGACAGAAACCAGCCTTTGGAAATGGGTGATTTTGGATCCATTGATACTTCTGTGGTGTTGGCCTGGACCTTCTGCAGGCAAAGAGGTGATTTCAGCCCTGCTGCAGCAGAGTGGCAACTGGATCACACCAGTGTAGTGGGAACCAGTGAAGATGGCAACGCTGCCATACTCCCTGGGCTGTGCTAGGAGACGTTTTCTTGGGCACGTATCTAGTAGTTAGATTTATACCGACAGTTGTGTTGCTGTGAAGGAGTCTGGGTGGTTCTGTGGTCATACACAGGTAGAAGGCTTCGATGGTAGCCCCGTGGGGGGGAAACTGAATCTATTTTATATCAGTGCTGTGTGCTAGATATGTCACCACCTCATAGTGTGAAGGCTGTAAGAAAAGGGGAGTTATGTGTATTCATGAAATGAATGCAGGCATCTACATTTTCATCACTAAAGGGGGCAGATGTATTACAGTTGTGTGTCATGTCAGATCTGCTCAGGATACTCCTTTCTAAAAGGTTAAGTCCTTCCCTCAATTCAGTTTTTGAATGGGACCTGCAGAAATAGAAACTTTCAGACAGGTATCAACTTCACACTTGTTTTTTTGACTGAAAACATAGGAAGAGGAAAAAACCTCAGGCTCAAATACAGGCAAGGGTTGGATTTGTGCGAAATGTATTGACTGGGGAATTCTCTGGAAGATCTCTGGGAGCTCTGTGTTCAGGAGCTCTTGTACTTATGAAGGATATGCTATTTTCAGCATGTATATTTTAAAAATCCGAACACCTGCTTTAAGCACCCAGTGAAGCCCAGGTTTCAGCCTGCAGGTAGGATGGGTGCCTTCCATAGGAAACACACAGGGAATTTCCAGTGCTGCTGGGAAAAAGCTGTAAGCCTCAAGGGCTTAGTTTAAAAAGATAGTCTGTTCCATCTTCTCTCCTTGGCAGAATTAAGACCAGATTTATGAATACTTCAGATAAAGAAACATAAGAATCGGTGGTGGAAATTGCTCTGCAGTTGCTTCTGAAGTACAGGTTTGTTTGTTGCCTCTTCCAGCCAGAAATGGGACATCCAGTTGGCATTTCTAGCACATGTGTTCTGCTCTGGAAGTGTCAGAGGCTTGGGTTAGACTGAGAATGTGCTTTGCTAGAGATTTTACAACTGCACATGAAGGCAGCATACCTGTGTTGGAGCCCATTCTTTAGAAGGCAAGGTGTGACAGAGGAGAAGATGGTGAGGACAGCAGCACAGGCCTGGCTGAGCTACAGAGCAAGAGGTGAGGTTGCTCTTATCTTTCCTGCTGGTCGTGGGCTGAGAATCGATTTGAGCAGTGTTGGACTTGAAATATGGAATTAATGATGAAAGGGGCCAGCAGCAGTTTGGACTGTATTGAACATGAACTGTATAATGGAGTAGGGAGATGAGCTCAACCACGTTAAATGGGAGAACCTGTCACATCTACTGTGTTAAAAACTGTCTTAGTAGTAGAAGACTGCAGTGGGAGAGTACTCAGTAATTTACAGTATTTGGCATAAAAAAATCGGAATGAGCTAATTAAGGGTATTAAAATGGCTGCAATAAAATGTGAATATTGAAATTTTAGAAAAGCTTTAAGCAGTAATTAAGGATGCTATTTTAATAACATTCGTTATAGTTTGAGCAAAGAAAATTCCTGCTGGAGCTCACAAGGGAAAGTGTAAAAGGAAAAATATGCTTTTAAATTCTTGTTATCATCTCTCTGTTGGATTTAGTTAAATGAGAAACACGAAACTGGACTATCCTCTTCCAATGCATAGTATAATTTGGGATATTCCCATGTCCTTGCTAAAACTGGAGAAGATAGTCCTTTGCATGTTGATCTAATTTTATACTTCAGCTGATAGGGGATTAGAAATCACACTGAATTTTTTGTCTGTTCTGTAGTTTCTGAGACTTTTTTCCTTTTGGAGCTCCTGTGATGATGGTTGATACAAAAGCTGAACTTTTCTGCCTTATAAAGCAGCCACCTCAGTTTTACCTGGTACAAGATTTTTGGCAGCCTGTTGTCAAGCTGTCCTTGCTGCAGCTGTCAGGCTGCTGCTGCTTGGGTGGTGGCAACTCCCTGAAGGGAAGGAAGAGAAGCTCCATTGGTAGCAGCTGGCTCTGGGTGTCCCTTTTGGTGCTGGAGCTGCTGAATGGAGCAGTAGGAGAGGATCCCAGCTAAGTCCTCATCAGCCTTAGCAGGCCTTTGGATAAGCTCAAAGGGTGGCCAAGAGCTGCTGGGAAGTGGAAGAAAGCTCTTTGGCAAAAAGTTATCTCATTTCCTAAGTTTCACCAGAACCCATTGTGGGTTATTCGGAGTGTTGAGTTACATCTTGTCACCTGGAAAGGTACTTCTCCAGAAACGTTTGTGCCTGTGTTCGTGAGCCATCCACCCCATCTCCTTGCAGGAACTGTTTGTGGTGTGACGGGGAGCTGGGATCAGTGGGTAGAGCAGGGCCTTGCTGTTTGCCATCGGCTTCTTTCCTTAGCTCCTTTCCACTAGTGATCAGGATTTCTTCACTTTCTGCTGAGTATCAGTGTTTCTCTAATGCGTGGATCTGCCATCTGTAGTTTGGGCCACAGCAGTAGAGTCTGGCATGGGGGAGGCTGTGAGCAGGTTTGGAAGTGAAGACCAAGGCCCTTTGATGTGGGGGAGCATGGGAAGGCTCATAAGACCACACCTGGAGTATTGTGTCCAGTTCTGGGCTCCCCAGTTCAAGAGGGACAGGGATATGCTGGGAAGAGTCCAACGGAGGCTACAAGGATGATGAAGGGACTGGAACATCTGTCTGATGAGGAAAGGCTGAGAGACCTGGGGCTGTTAGTCTGGAGAAGAGAAGACTGAGAGGGGACCTGATTAATATAAATATCCCACAAATATCTGAAGGGTGGGTGCCAAGAAGGAGCCAGTCTCTTTTCAGTGGTGCCCTGAGATAGGACAAGGGGAAACGGCACCAAGTGACAACACAGGAAGTTCCACCTCAACATGAGGAGAAACTTCTTTACTGTGAGGGTGACAGAGCCCTGGGACAGGCTGTCCAAAGAGGTTGTGGAGTCTCCTTCTCTGGAGACTTTCAAGACCTGTCTGGATGTGTTCCTGTGAGATCTGCCCTGGGTGCTCTTACTGCAGCAGGGGACTCAATGATCTTCAGAGGTCCCTTCCAACCCCTCTGATCAATGATATTTTAAGGTTTACTTGTGAACTGTGCTTAATGATGAGTTGTCTTCGTATCAGCATCATGGGCTACTCATGAGCACCATTACCTTTTTCCAAGAATGACAAATACTTGAAGTTTTGTATCAAATCCTGAGCTGTTCTGGCTCACTGTTAGCATGAAGTATCTGCCCTAAATGGAATTTGAGATGTCCTTTCACTTTTTGAAACCCAACACGGAAGAATTAACGCCTTGTGTGTCGCAGAACGAATAATACTGCAAATGTCTCAATTTTATCTCAGTTACTCTGAGGTTTCATACTTGCTGCATCTGCCTTGAGAAGTATTTCTGAAAAATAAGGCTATTAATTTAGTTGGCTTTTCCTCAAATTAAAGGCAAAGTGCTGTTGCTTGTTAGATACAGCTGTACAAGTGAATGGGTATTACCCTGACCACTGAACTAAATTCTCCATAAAACAGTGCCAGTGCTCCCAGAGCACTCCTTGTAGCTCTGCATTAATGTGCTCTTCAGCATCTCTCTTAGCAGCACTGCAATCAATAGAGGACTTCATAAATTCTCAGGATAGCCTCAGAATTAGATAGAAAGTGAGTATGAGTGTGTAGAAATGACTCTCTGAAAGTGATTATGCTGTTAATTCATTCAGGAGACAAACCCGACTTGCCCTGGCCTAGGAAGCTGCCTCCCATCCTGAACCCTTACGGTAATTTATGGAGCTGTCTGCTTCTCATGCTATCAGAGAAACCACTAATAGCTTCCTCTGCTCTGAAATGATGTTACGGTTTCTTAAAAGCCACTTACGGGTCAAAGTTTTCTTTAAGCAAAATAATTGTAGATGTCCTGTTTGCAGATGATCAGCTTGGAAGGTGTCTGAAGTCAGCCTGGTTCTGCTGGCCTGGGTGCAGTGCCATGGCCCGGGCTGCTCTGGGGGTTGCAGCTCCCCTGGCCTGCCCAACACAGGCTCTGGGCTCCCAGGGACTGGAAAATGAACCCAGTTGGATTAAATTCTGCATTTATCAGATAGTAACTTAATTCCTCACACACGGTTCTATCTTTAAGGGCTGGACTGTAGCATCCTCATTGTCCCCCCTTCAGGGAGGGTAGTTTTATGGGGCTAAGACACTACTGAGGAGATTGCACTTGGGGGGGGAAATATCTCCAAAGATTTTAATGGTTTTAGCTATGTTTGCAGTAGGCGTTTTATTTTCATTACATGAATTTTGACTTTTAATCTACTGAGAGAGTGAAATGTTTCTTAGATTTAAACCTTTTAAAAAGCGACATACTCTGGTTCATAACCTGTAAGCTAATAACACAGTGTAACTTTTCTTGAGGTTCCAGGATGCTGTGCCTACAAGCCAAAAATGCTTGTCAACTGGACACAACTGTTAGTACCACCTCTTTTGCCTAATTTTTGAGCCCTGCCTGCCCCTACTAAAAATAAAAAGCCCTAGCAACTCAGAAGGGCAAAATGCTGAGCATTAAATCCTGGGACTAAAGCCCTGAGGTATTTGAAATAGGTTTGTTGGGGTTTCATTTTGTTTTGTTTCAAGAATTCTGGGAGATTTTTGAAGCAAGCCTTTGAAATAAGAAACATGTATTAGTTTGGAAACAGAGAAATCAGTTCTTTAAAATAGTTCTTCAGTGTGTGTTTAATTATCTGTGTGTGCTCCAAATGCTTTTAAGGTAGCAAAGGAGCCTGAAGATTTTTGGCAAATGCATGTTGCTTGGAGAGAAACCCAGGAATTTTTTACAACTGTTTTATGGGGAATTTCTTGGCTTTTCTTGGTCTACATAATTTATATCCACGCAGGCAGTTTGATGTCACCTCTTGAAGAATGGTGATGTTTAGTTTGGTTTTCTGAGGCCATGTGGCTTTGCAAGTGGTGCAGTGGCTGCTGTCCCTGCAGGCCCGGAGGATGTGTGGGGAGGGGTTGGGTGGGAGTCCTTGCACTGGAGCAGGACAAGGAACAGCACTTTGGAATGCTTTTGTATTGTTAGTTTTTGGTCTTGTTTTTCAGCAGGGCAGGAGTCGGGTTGCGTATGGTATGGCACGAGTTGTTATTTAAGTGCATCAGAAATTCTGTTAAGTTGCTGCACATCTCTTTTTGAGCACAGTGACCAATTTCAGTCAAATGTGGAGGGGGCAGGGGTGTCCAAAAGACAAATGTCATCTGCAGTTTTTGTGAAGGTAGGTGACTGGCTGAAGTTACCTCTGTTAGTACCGTTTATTTCCCATCCCTCTCCTACATACACATCCTCTTCTAAAGGAAAGCAGCAGCAGGATTTCAGGGGTTGATACATGGTGGAGAATCCAGGCAGAGTTACAGTGCAGAAATCCCTTCAGAACTGGGCTGCATTGTTTCCTCAGCTCAGGGAACTGCTGGAAAAGACAAACATGAGGAAAGCATAAGTATCCAGCAGTCTCAGCTGGACAAACACTGGAGAGAAAGCTCTTTCAGTGGTGTGTCAGGATGGCAGCAAAGACTTTTCAGTCTGTCATTCCTGAAAACAGAAATAATGTTCTTATTCTGGACGAAAATCTTGAATATGATTTAATACAGAGCGATGCCATTGTTGGGAAAGACAGCAGAAGGAACAGAGCAATGCACCAGGATCTGCTCAGAAATCCCTCTGAAGCAGTTGGTCAGGATCTCACCTGATGGCTCATGATGTATTCTTGCAAATTCATTTTTTTTAAGGTGGGATTGTGCCTGACTGTTCCAAAGCCCCACAATCCACTTACTGCAGTGACAGAAATCTGTGCACATGAGCAAAGTACTTCTAGGTGGGAATGTCTTGTTGTCTGAGTGAGGAGATGGTTTCACTGTTTACTCTTTTTTTACTAGTTATTACTGTAGTTCCCTAAGGAAAAGGGGTCGATGGACTCAACCTGTCACCCTTGGGCAGCAAGTGGCTGCAGGATGGGAATGCACATGGATCAGTGTGACAAGGTTTTATTCTACTTTATGCATGTTGTGTACAATTGTATGGGTTAATATTTCACTTTTAATGTCAGAAGCACTTGATTTAAGAATTACTTTTTGAAACTGGGCAATTTGGGGGCAGTGATCCATTTACTGGGGAAGAATTCAGCTTGCTTGAATTTTCAAGTCAAATTTGACACCATTGCCTTTCAGTGCAAACTGAGTTTTATGCGGTGCCCATGACAGACAGGGAATTATTGCTAAGATCACTGACAAATATAACCTTATAATGTTAGAAAACCCAACCCTTGAAAGGAAAGCCTGGTGAGTCACACAGCCTTTATTACTAGTGCCTTTTAAGAATGAAAGTGTGAGAATTATCTACGTGATAAATAGGTTGTTGGAAAGAAGCCATGTAACAGTCATTTAAACAATCAATTTTTCATGTTAGTGCTAATGCATTAATTTAGTAAGAAACGATTATGTTCATGGAATCCTGATAACAAAGCTGGTATTAATGTTGCCTTTTGACTTCTCTCTGAAGAAAAACGGGAGCCAAAAGACAACATGAGTTTTCAGTGATAAGCATCACAGTTCAAATGTTTAGTTATAAAGGCAAATCCATGTAGAAAGGAAACAGTGGGATTTTGTAAAACATCTTGTTTCTGTGAAAGCCTGTGCTGCATCTCCTCCAAATAGTAAGACAGAAGCAGAACACACAGTAAAATGGGGAGACCCTTTTTGGGGTAAAAAGAACCCAAGAAGTGCTTACACTTGCATGGGGTCAACAAACGAATTCTGGGGGGTTTTAGAAAAGGTGAGTAAGCACAGAGGTGAGCAGCGTGCTGACCAAGGCTGCCTGCAGGCCTCTGCTGGAACGTGGATCTGGTTTCTCCTCCATCCTTTTTCCTTCATTTTCCAAACTTTGTGCTCTTGTCAGCTCAGTCTGTGTCCTAGCAGCAGTTAACTTTTTGGAGGAATATATTAGAAAGTTGTGTATAATTTTTCAACTGGAAATATTTCTTACTTCCAAGGAGGGGCCTGGGAAAGCACATGAAGTATTTGAGACCAAGGTAGAGAAGAGAGCATTTGGAGGTGACTTTGCTGGTAGACCTGAGCTTGGTGACAGGAATGTTATGGGGGCACAGACTGAAGAACGAGGGAGGGGACGTCCCTCTCCTCTGTGAGCTTCAGCTGGTGCCCGGGGGTCACGGGGTGAGTGTCAGGAAGGCAAGTGGGGATTTTGACTGAGTAAAGAAAAGGATCCAGAGGGGAGAGGCAGCTGGGGAGAGCAAATGGTGGCAGCTCCAGTGTTGAATGTGGATGGCAAAGAAAGGTAACTTGGTTTGTTTATTCTTGAAGGGCAGTGTTAGGGTGGGATGTGACTACATTTTTAAACAAGGAAAAAGAAAAGCATGCACAGCAAGTATTAGGGAATGAAAAGAAAGAAGTTCAAGGATAATATTGATACATAAACTAATGTATGTACATGCGAGCCATCAGAAAGGTCAGGATTTTGAGTGGTCTGGAGAGTTTTGTCTACCCATGTGCAGTTGTCTTGTGCCCTGCTCTGGGCTTTTTGGCCTGGGTTGAAATACTGGTCTTTACAGGTTCTGCCCAGAGTGGTGGGTTTATTATTGTAGGTGTATTTATGCTGTTGTTTAATAGCTAAAAAATTAACCAGGAATGGGCATTGCTTTTTTAAAATAACTTCCAAGGTCAAGACATCTTCCCTCTCTCAAGGTTTGATTCATGAAATTTACCACCTAAATTGTGGATTAAAAAAAAAAAAGTTAATTACAGTTTAAAATTCTTGTAACAAAACTTTGAGAGTTTTGTTTACTGGTATCTCACTGCAAAGATTAAGGGAAACTTGATTGTCACATTTAAACAATATTGTTGAAGTAGCCCTGTGCCTCATGACTGCTGCCAGCTGTCCACGGACAGCAGGAGAAAATTCTCTCCCATGGATGTGCAAACCAGCTTTTCAAGGCAATGCTTTTCTTGCTGCTCTTCAGAGTGACAGGGTGTCTGTCTCTAGAACTGACACACGGGTTGTTTGGGCCCCTGCCTGCTCTGCTCCTGGGCACTGGCTGCCCGGGCCTTGGTTGTGGTTCAGTTTGCAGAAGATCCTCCCTGGTAAAGCCGGGGCAGGTGGGAGGTCCCTGTGGAAAGGGCTGCACAGGCGTCGCAGCCCGGGGGCTCGGCAGGGCCTGGGGGGTCTGGGCTCATGCTGGTGTCACGCTGGGGTTCGGGCAGCACAGCTTACTCCGTATCCTGGTGTCCATGGTGTCTTCCTGAGGGATTCAGCCAGCATCAATGCTCCTGTGTTTTCAAAGACTCAGTGCTGTGAGAGCTTGAAGTTTATCCCAAAGCAGAAAATACAACAGGAAAGTAGCTTTTATCTTTGTCTGGTGAGGAAGGGATATGAAGTGGATTTAGAGGATGTGAGAAAGGAAACTGAAACACTTTTCACGTTCGTGTTGGAGCTGAGAAGCCACCAGAGCGTTCCTGCTGGTGAGCCTGGCACAGGAGGCACCTGATGACCCAGCCCTTCTGGCTGCCCTTGGCATCTCAGAATATTCTCCACTCCTTTCCAAGGTCAGGGAGGACAGTCCATGGACAGGATATGTCATGGCTGAGACGGGCATGTGGAACACGCACCTTCATGCAAGTGACCTGCTGGTGTACAGCCACAGACGGGGAGGAGAGGGCACTGGAGCAGCTCTGCTGGGCTGCTACCCCCCTGCAGTCCAGCTTTGCCCTGGGGGGTGGTCAAATTTTCCTGATGCTTTCTTTCTGACAACAACTAGTTGGCATTTTAGATGGGTGGTTATGATTTGGGTATAATAGTTACCGCCAAGTGCACCAGCCAGAGATTGGTAGTCTTCTGGGTGTAGAGATGGAGGCAGTGGGAGTCAATCTGCTGGCTGGAAAAAAACTTGGTGATTTACTGAAGTCAGGTGAGGCTGAGACTGTATGCTCAATTTTGGGGTTACTCAGTGTATTTTAAAATACAGTGGTGCTATTTCCTGTTACAGGTATTTTACCCAAAACAAATAACAGAAACCTCAGTTAAATTGTTTTTTGTATGCTCCTATAGATGATTTTACTAGTAGCTTGGACTTGCTTAAATTAGACATTTAATGATAAATTCGAGTGATTTCCCCTTCAAGATGGCAGTGAAATTTTGTCATACCTCATCGGTTTTGTGAACTTAAATAGAAATACAAGAAGTTACAGCTTGGTGCTAAATACATGATCTGTCTTTTTTAATTGGTGGTGAGCCGAAGCCTGCAGTGGGTTTCCAAATATTTCCTTTTGTAGACATAAAGCCCCAGTGTTTATTTAAAATTTTGTTGGTGGATGTGATGTGTTACTCTGAGCCATGGTTATTAATTGACAGATGAGTTACACTATGATGGCACTTAAAATGCACAACATGTATTTCGGAAAGCTGGCGTTGCTATAGCAACTTTCTAGTAGGTCACTGGCAGTGTTGTGTGTGTGTGTGTATGATTTGGCTGTTAATGCAGACTAATCCTGATGGAAAAATGAGAAATGCAGGAGTCAGAAAGAAGGTAGCCCTTCCCCCCTCCCTGTCCTCTCCCCTCAAAAACAGGGTAAGAGAATTTGGTGAAGAAAAGGCTAACTTAGGGCATTGCACGTATTGGCAAGGGGCTGGCTATCAGCTGCTGTAATTAGATGCTTTCTTTTCATTTGTGCAAAAATTAAAAAAAAACCAAAACCTGCTTTCATCTCATTCTGCTTTTCCTTTGACATCTCTGGAGTTTGGTTAGGAAAGGAATGTTGATCTGAAAGCAATGTGTTGTATTTATTAAGCATGAAGATCTATTTTTAAAGACCAAGTACACGTGTTATAAGCTGGAAGTGAAAGTGTTGAGAAACTGCTTCTTTCTCCTCATTTGTAAGATCTTTCAGCAAGGTACAATGTGTTCCCGTCACCATCCAGGCCAGTGACAATCTCATGTTCCCATTCTCCAGCTGCTCCTGTCCCTTCCCCAGCACTAGTCCTGTGCTTCTGTGAACGAGGGGTGAGCCAGGTCGGGGGGCTCATCCAGATACCAACAACTTGAACACAATTTCAGAAATGCCCAGGTGATGTCCTCAATTGCATCACGGGGCAGGAAGGCCCGTGTCAGTGCAGGCACAGCTGGCAGCTCGGGGACAGGCTGGTCATGACAGGGATTCTCAGAGGGACTGAAGATGCTCCTCCCCATGACCTCTCGTTTTAGTTTACTCTGAAACTTAACTAGAAGTACTGTGCAGGGACTCTTTCCCAAGTTCTTTGCATTTATATTCTCTCTGAAATAGTTCTCTGATAGTATCTTCTGGGTTTTTTTACAGCATTCTCTTCAGCCTGAAGAAGAGAAGGCTTCAGGGGGACCTCATAGAGGCCTTCTAGTACCTGAAGGGCCTACAGGAAAGCTGGGGAAAGAGACTTTTTACAAAGGCTTGTAGTGAGAGGACAAGGGGGAATGGTTTTAAACTGAAAGAGGAGATATTTGGGTTAGACATGAAGAGGAAATTCTTGAGTGTGAGGGTGGTGAGACACTGGCACAGGTTGCACAGAGAAGTTGTGGAAGCCCCATCCCTGGAGGTGAATCAATAGGATAGAATTGTTCTGCTGTCTGGATGGGAGCAGTGAGAGCTCATGGTAAGGAGTGGAGCGAGGCCTGTAGGACTTGAGCCTCTTGCTGCCCTCTTTTCCAGTGTCTCCTGTCTCTCTGTTCACTGGTTTGCTGTGAGCCAGACCAGTATCAAAGCTACCACTAAGGAAGGAGCAGGAACATGTGTCCAGGAGTAGGAGGATAGAACAGGGATTGTGTTTAGGCAACAGCACCCCATCAGATTGGTTCAACCCTTCTACAAAACCTCATCCCAAGACTTGACTGAGTAAGAAAAGCTCTATTCCATCTTGGATTTGGGTTTTTCTCCCCTTCCTGATATGTAGTCATGGGATGACAGGATGGTTTGATCTGGACAGGGCCTTTAAAGGCCACCTAGTCCAACCCCCCTGCAACGAACAGGGACGTCTTCAACTGGTTCAGGTTGCTCAGAGCCCTGTCCAACTGGACCTTGAATGTTTCCAGGGTTGGAGCATCTACCACCTCTCTGGGCAACCTGGGCCAGCGTTGTGAAAATCGTAAAAAATTCTTCCTTATTTAGTGTATTGTATCTGCTCATGTTCCCTGTGTTTTGAGAACTTGATTTGTGAAAGTGCTAAGTGTTGATTTAAGCCCTGGAAAAAAACCCCAACACTTCCTTGATGTTTTTTTAGTATTTAAATATTGTTGAATGCTGTATTAAATGTATTTGTGTATTCTGGGAAAGCTTGCTCTAACTTTGCCTCAAGGGTGAAGGCCCTGCTTATAGATAAAAGTTTACATTTATTTGAATAATTTGTAGGGAGATGGAGGTAGGACCAGGTAGAAGAAAAATGAAAGCTTGTATCTTTCTTGTATTTTCTGCAAGGATTATTCCTAGATGAAAAGTTCCCATATTTAACTCCAGGGGTTACAGTTTTTGGTTAAAATTTGTTCTTATCTCATGGGAGTTGAGAATCTGTTTAAGGAAATGCTTTGAAATATTCCCACTCTTGCTCTTACAGCCCGACAGTTTCAGATACCAGACACTGGATGTATTTTATGTAACTGTGTAAAAGATACTGAAAATCCTCTTCCTATCTTTCCCATTTCTGCTATGTTTAAAACTGTATGGTCTGGTCCCTGCTCTGCAAAAACAAAAGGGGAAAAGAACCTCTTGTGTGGATCAATCAGCTGCTGGAATTTCCCCTCTCACTGGGAGAGCCTCAGCTTCTGGTGATGGTGATGGCAGTTTTCTCTCTTCCAATCATCTGGCAAGTTTCACTCAGTTTTACCAGCAGTGCTTACAGAACTGTGCTTTTTCTATTGTCAGTGCCTGGCATTTGATGGTAGAGTTAAGACAATTCTCTTCTAGGCAAGAAGTGGTTTGGTTTTTTTCCCCTCATCCATTAAATTTTCCTTTTTTCTTAGTCTCTCATTCACTGGGAAGAGGTTTGTAAGGCTGTGTGTGTCTCAGCAGCAGGTGGATATTGGCAGGCCTGTCACAGACCATCATTGGAACTAGGCACAGAATTCTGTGAGTAGCAAGGGCTTTTCCATTCCAGTTGTTACAGATGGAGTGATACCTGCTCTGAACACTGACCTTAATGTTCTGCTCTTCTCTTCCCGGGAGCAGAGCTGTGACCTTCCACAGACTCTGAAACCAGCCAGATACCCCTAAACCCCCAAACGTTTTTAAAACAAGTTTTGACTGTATCAGGAAAGCCTCAGGATTCCACATAGTTCTCTTCGTTGGGTCCCTCAGATATGTTGGCTTGTGCAGCACAGCTCCTGTAGGTAGCTTCCTGATGTCATCTCTTAGCCTGTATTCCATGAGGCATCTCACTGCAGCTACTCTGTATTTCTGGGTTATTGGGAGTTAATCCATGATTTCCTTTCTCAGTTCACAGTCAAGGTTAACTGTCTTTAGGGATTGTGGGCAGGGGGGAGGTCTGGGGTTTTTTTTTTTGTTTGGTTTGTTGTTTGTTTTCCCATGAGAGGGGAAAGGGTTACTGGAAAAGCCCATTTTCTAGCTTTCCAGTACCATGAGGTTTCCCTTCTGCTTGGGTATCTTTGGGCCAGTTCATGCTGAAACTCTCTGGCTCATTACCAGTGTTGTGGGGCAACCTTTCCAAATGAGGCAAGATCTCTTTCTTCTGTCTCTTTACAAGTAGTGCTTTTTGGCTAACAGAATCATCACAGAATCACCAAGGCTGGAAAAGACCTTCAAGATCATCAAGTCCAGCCTATATGATCTAAGCTGTTTCAGTGAGCCAAACATCTGCACTAGTCCAGTGAACTGTTTTGGTAATTATCTCTAGGATATCTCTAGGAGGCAGGACTGCTGTCAGCATTCCTGGGAGAAGGCACTTCTGACTAGGACTTTAAAGCTCATGGGATAGGAGCATGAAAAGGAAGGATGCTTGCTCAGACACAGTCACACTATTTCCAGTTTTTGCTTGTCCAAGTAACTGCTCAGAAATATAAAAGATTTTCCCATATTTCTGTAAGTCATGCAAAATACAGTAAAAATGAATTTAAAGAACAGTACCAGTGTTTGCAATTTGCAGTCTGACTATCCAAGTAAATTGGTGACAGCTTTACAGTTTGAGTTATGTCTTCAAATAAATGCATTTGTGTTGAGTCAAGAGGAAAAACAACCTTCAAGGGCAGAGAGGAAGAAGGTGTTGTGCGGTCAGTGGAGTCGGCGCAGCCCAGGTTGGTAATCCTACTGTGATCCTTCCTGCAGTAAATCCCCTGGTGAGCTGGTGTCCCTGCTGGCTCCCAGCCCACATGTGGCACCTCCTCCGTGCCCTGCCCTCAGTGCCATCCTGGGCTGGGCAGAGCAGGACACGAGGCCACCAGCTCCCAGCCCTGTGCCTGAGACACAGCACAAACGGCAGCTCCGCCTTCCTGGCCTCCATCCTCCCAGGAGCACCAGGCTCAGCCGGTGCCTATCCTAAAAACTAACCTTCTGGGCACCTGTCAAATCTCTGCATTTGGCAAAGTGTTCATAAGCTGTTGGAGAGCAGGCCTGGCTGGATGTGAAGTCCTTGGGAAATGAAGCTGAAGCAGCTCGTGTGTTGGCGTCTCTGCTCTTGCCTCTCCTCATTCTATTTCAGAGAACACCTGTCTGGTTTTTCAGTTTGTCCAGTTTGGAATTGGGCTCTAAACTGGTTTCATACAGTGCAATGATCATCTTCCATCTCTACGGTCACTATCCCTCTATCTGAACAAGCAATGAAAGAGGTATTTTTCCCCTAAACATTTTTTCCCAAGAAAGTTTCCCTTTTAGTCGATTTATTGTGATGTGCAAGATGTTTTTAAATGGCAAAGAACAGAGTTTCACCCCCTACTGATTCTTCCTAGGGCTGCTGACTAACCAAATTCATTCCAGCACTGAATGAGAAAAGCTTTTCTTCAGACTATTTAATGAGCTAAAATAAATCTTGTTCCCAGGTGGTAATTTGCCTTTTCCCTAGTGATATTTCCATTTCAGACCGTTGCAGAACTATTTCCAATTTTATGTAGTACTTGATAATTTCTTTCCTATTTCATCTTATCATTTCATTGATTTCTTGTGACTGGCATGTCAGGGGGTCATTAGGGAATGCTGGTGTGCAGCCAACCCTGTTTAGCTTATCTTTAATTTCTTGAGTTCCCAGATTCCTTTTTTTTTTGCCTCATGTCAGAATCCACAACGGGAGAGGCTTGTAGGTACAGGCCATGTGTTCTACAGGTCATTTGACATTGCTGTGGAAAAGTAGACAAGCTTCTGGATCAAGTGTCTTTAGCCTGAAACAGAATCACAGCCCTCAAACTCAGTACAAGTGGAAAAGCAATGAATTCTGTGAGCTCTGCTGCAGTGGGAGGAGGATGTTAAAATCAGTGTGGGCTGTGGGGCAGGGAGAGAAGCTATCTTGGCCGTGGAATATGGAGGCATCATAACCTAAGGATGGAGGAAATTACTGTGTAATAGACTCATAGAATGGTGAAGGGTGGAAGGGACCTTAAAGATCATCAGGTTCCAACCTTCCTGCCATGAGCAGGGACACCTCCCACCAGACGAGGCTGCACAAGCCTCATCCAACCTGGCCTTGAACACCTCCAGGGAGGGGGCAGCCACAACCTCCCTGGGCAACCTGGGCCAGTGTCTGACCACCCTCATGGTGAAGAATTTCTTCCTGATGTCTCACCTAAATCTCCCCTCTTTCAGTTTAAAACCCTTACCCTTGTCCTATCACTGCCCTCTCTGGTGAAAAGCCCCTCCCCAGCTTTCCTGGAGCCCCTTCAGGCACTGGAAGGTGCTCTAAGGTCTCCCTGGAGCCTTCTCTTCTCCAAGCTGAACAGCCCCAACTCTCTCAGCCTGTCTCCATAGCAGAGCTGCTCCAGCCCTCTGGTCATCTTTGTGGCCCTTCTCTGGACCCTCTCCAACAGCTCCGTGTCTCTCCTGTGCTGAGGGCTCCAGAGCTGGACACAGCACTCCAGGTGGGGTCTCACCAGAGCAGAGCAGAGGGGCAGAATCCCCTCCCTGGCCCTGCTGGCCACACGTCTTTTGATGCAGCCCAGGACACAATTGCCCCTCTGGGCTCCAGCACACACCAGCATCTCATGTCCAGCTTCTCATCTCCTCTCACCCCCAGGTCCTTCTCCTCAGGGCTGCTCTCCAGCCATTCTCCCCCAGCCTGGATTTGTGCCTGGGGTTGTGCTGACCCAGGGGCAGGACCTTGCACTTGGTCTTCCTTGTTGAACTTCATGAGGCTGGGATGGGCCCATTTCTACAGCCTGTCAAGGTCCTTCTGGATGGCCTCCTTTCCCTCTAGGGTGTCAACTATTCCTCACAGCTAGGTATTGTCAGCAAACTTGCTGAAGAGACACTCAATGCTACTGTCCATGTCTGTAACAAAGATGTTGAACAGCACTGGTTCCAAAAGCGACTTTCCCTTGGGTCAATTATTTAAAGTGATGGTGAATTTTTAATTTCCAGCCATGTGTTTTCCTAAGCCTTTATGATCAGGAGTGAGTACTTAGAAGTGTAATGTGAAGTGTTCTGCTGGTAGATCATTATTTCTGAGTGTTTGCTGCTAGTCCTGCTGCTTCCCACCTGTGTAGTTGTCGGAAATTCATCCTGGGGCTTTGGGGGATTATGTTAGTCTGGGATCTGGGGATTTAGGTTTGAATTTGGATTGTAGCATATAAGGCATTTATGGTCACTGGGGAAACATGTTTGCAAGGCTTTTTATTTTTAGCTCCAACATGATTACACGTGTCCGTTGGAAAAGTGTCCTTCTGCTCACAAGTTTATTGTGGTGGTTGGAGTGTTTTGAGATTGGAGGGTGAGAGGGAAGTGTTTCAAGGTATGCTTTTCCTGTAAAGGCTTCAGCTGTGTAACTGACAAGTCACAGACTGTGCCATTTGTGACAGCCTAGGACACAGAGACAGTGGCTTGCTCAGAGTGTAGCCCTGTTTGTGTGTGGCAGTGTCTCTGGGGACAGCTCTGCAGACCAGGGAGCAGCGTGATGCCAGCACCCTGCAGCACATGTGGCTCCTGACGCGCTGCCTGGGTGTTGTGGCTGGTCTGAGGGTCACCTGGTTTGTGATGTGATAGGAGGTGTGTTGGTCTGTGTAGTGGGTCCATACCAGTGTAGGCTTAGGGAACAGTTTGCTTGGTATCACACACTGGATCACCTTGAAAGAGTCTGAATTTTCCAGCTACAAAATAGATCATAAAATCAGAGGGGTCGGAAAGGACCTCTGAAGGTCAAGTCCGCCCCCCCTGCTGCAGCAGGAACACCCAGGGCAGGTCACACAGGAACACGTCCAGATGGGTCTTGAAAGTCTCCAGAGAAGGAGACTCCACAATCTTTCTGGGCAGCCTGTCCCAGGGCTCTGTCACCCTCACAGTAAAGAAGTTTCTCCTCATGTTGAGGTGGAACTTCCTGTGTTGTAACTTGGTGCCGTTTCCCCTTGTCCTATCACAGGCACCACAGATGTCATCTGTATGTTTTACAAAAAATAATAGGCTTGGTAATATCTTTGGAATTTCAGCATGTATATGGGTCTGTCCAGTGCCTTCAGACTGAGCAGTGTCAGGTTAGGATGGATTGGAGGTATTTAGCAGCAGACAGATATGGTATGACAAAATGAGAACTGGTGATCTGACTTAATACGTTTATGGTAGCTTTGAGAGAGTTGGGGTGTTCAGCCTGGAGAAGAGGAGGCTTCAGGGAGACCTTAGAGCACCTTCCAGTGCCTGAAGGGGCTCCAGGAAAGCTGGGGAGGGACTTTGCACAAGAGCAGGGAGTGAGAGGACAAGGGGGAATGGATCAAAACTGGCAGAGGGGAGATTGAGGTGAGACATGAGGAGGAAATTCTTTCCTGTGAGAGTGGTGAGACACTGGCCCAGGTTGCCCAGGGAAGCTGTGGCTGCCCCATCCCTGGAAGTGTTGAAGGGCAGGTTGGATGGGGCTTGGAGCAACCTGGTCTAGTGGGAGGTGTCCCTGCCCATGCAGGGGGGGTGGATCTAGATGATCTTTAAGGTCTCTTCCAACTCAAACCATTCTATGATGTAAATTGTGTCATTCATAGATGCGGTTTAGTTTGTCTTGAAGACAACTGGCTCACTGAGTAGTAAAGAGAGAAATTCTTTAATGTGTTTTGATGTTTTTGTTCCATCTATTGTGCTTGGATTAAAGACCTGCCAGGCTTGTTGGTCTTGGGGAGCAAAAGAACCTACAGAGTTCCTAGGATAAGAGACTAGGTTTGCTCAGTTTATTGGGAAGAGAACCTGAAACAAGTTTTAAGGTGACGAGGAATCAAGTCAGAGTTGCCAGCTTGTTCCACTGACCCTCAGGGTTTGGGGTTGCTGTAGCTCTTTCTTTGGGATCTGGGACATGGTGGGAGTTAAGGGTAGTTTTTCCTTGAACGGCTGCAGTTGTGGTTTGTCCCCAGAGAGGGATGGTAGTGGTGCAAGATGCAGGTGGAGGATGTCTGGTTTGATATGGAGTTGAGTTTTCTCAGGAAATTGTTGGGGCCGGGAGGTAAGGTTTGATTCCGTAATTAAAGTATATTTCTATTTAATGACTATATTGGGTAACTTCACCTTTTCTGATCTACCTCCACCACTTTTTTTGGCTCTAGTACAGTTTTCACAAACTCATTTGGGGAACTTAGGTAACTGTAATGTAGGTACTGTGAGTAGAGGAAGGGTGTGGAAGTGAGTCCCCTCTGTGGTCCACAACTATCTTCTGTCAATGCTCTAGCCAGAGAGCCAAGAGTCTAAAGATCTGTGCTACAATGAGCTCTTTTGGGAAGTCCCTTTTATGCTAAGGCAAATATGATTAAAAAAAATAATTTACAGAGTTAGTTGTTAATTAAAATAGTTAACAACTGAAAGGAAACAGCTCTCTTATGATTCTTGTTGAAATTCCTGCTTCAATGAAAGCATCAGTGGAAGCCCTGTCCATTTAATGTTAAAAGCAGTTACTGAAAGTAAGCGTGTTCAAACTTCCTCACTGCAGAGACTGCCTCGTGCTGCCTGTAGTAATGCTGTTGGGGAGTTGCTAATCCCTTTATTAAATGCAGCTTCTCTTCTGAGGAGCTCAGACCATGAGGGATTTAATAATTTTGAAAACAGCCTTGTGCACACAAAGATTGTATTTGTGTGAAAAGGGAGCCTTAGAAAAACAGGTGCCAATGAACTACATCAGGCTGGGGGTTCAGCTGGATCTCCAGCCTGTTTATGGAGAGGCAGCAGTACAAGAATCCACAGGTCTGTCCTGTGAGCATTGCTGAAGTCCCTGGACTGGGAAAAACTGCTACTCCAGGGTCCATCAGTCCCTGGACAGGTAGCATTGAGATACTCTCTTGGCCTAACGTTCTCTCTGGAGTAAGTATGAACACTGAGCAGAGGCTTTCAGTACCCAAGTCACACCTGGATAATGTCTAGAAATCTGGGCTGTTTGAAGGACTAGGTTCGTGATATGTTTGTAAGGACAAGGATCCTGGCAGGTCTGGCAACTAGGAGATTGGTGGAGCTGCTTCTTGAAGGTTGGAGGCCAAGACACGTGTCCTTTCTGAGTGAGCAGCTTTCAGGGGTGGGAATGCCTTCACATAGCCCTAAAATGCTGCCACCTTCTTCTAAAGAACCATCATGTGTTCCTGTTCTTTTGAGGGCAAAAAAACACAAAGGTGCCTATCAGGAAATGGGTAGAACATTACACTTTAGAACGGTCCATGGTACATCTACTTCTACTTGATACAAGCAAGGGTCTCTCTGTATCAACCATTAAATATTAATTCTGTTAGCAGCTGTGTCAACTTAGGAGAAATTAGTATTTTAATGGCCTTATTTTCCTTGAGCCTTCGTGCACAATCCCCATAAAGATCACACGAGTACCAGAATCAGTCACTTCCTAGAGTTTTTAATTTATATGTGACTTCAAAATGTGTGTTTCCTTTGATAATCTGGATAAAATGTTCTGCAGTTCTTCTTGACTTCTCTCATCAGAGTCCCATGTGAGGAGAAAAAGGCAAAACAAAGAAACAAATTCCCCAGGAACAAAAAGGTGAATTATTCTGAGAGGTGTTTTTTATTTTTTGTATTCCAGCATTCCGGGTGTCGGGCTTTGCTGCTTCTTGTGAAAATTGGTTTTATTGTTGGCAATTTTCCAGCTGCAATGAAAAATAGAGCACCAGATGCCCACCGCTGAGAAAAATTACACATGAGTAAACACTTTTCTGAGGTAGCATCAAAATCTATTACCACTGCTTCTGGTGTGCCTGTAGCCTGGCTGTGTTCTGCCCAGTGTGCTCTGTGCTGTACAGAGATGGAAATCTGAAGCCTGTGTCACCGTCTGCACATGTTTGGCCACACCAGGGCTTCATCCCTGCCTTCCTCTAACGTGGAATTACTGTGCAGGAATCAGCAGCCACTCACTGAAGTGCTGGAGTGGGAATGTCATCGCTGGATTTCATTTTAATTTTTGTCACACATGGATTTGATTGAGGGTAAAGTCACAGAAACATTAGAAGAAATGGGGGGGTGTGAGAAGGGATATCTGGTTCTCACCCTTTCCCCTCTGGCAGGCACAGTTACAGCAGTGCCCAGAGCAGGCTGTGTTCCCAAAGCGTTGTCTGTTTTTCCCCAGCTGTTACAGTTCCCTAGGAATAAAGTTTTCCATAAACTTTGCTGTGTGTGTTGTACCCGACAATTGTGACCCATCTGTCTGGGAAACAAATCTTCAAAAAACCTCACCTTTTCTGGAGCAGACTGGTAGTGTTTCACTGGTCATTGTCAGGTTTTTCTCAGGGTCTTACCCAAATTATCCTTGCTGCGGTTTAAACCCACTGCTTGTCCTTTTCTCCCCCTGAGAAGGAGTTTCTTCTCCCTCTCTGTGCCTTTGCAGCAGTTTTTACCTCTCAGTCTGGTCTGTGTCCAGCTGAACTCTCCTGTTGCTGAGCCTCCCTGAGCTCTGGCTTAGCCCATGGACATGAGCTGTGCAAACCCTGGAGAAGTTTGGTGCCCTGTCAGTGAGCTGAACTGGCTTGCTGAGAAACCACCTGGACAGGATGGCCCTCTTTGGGAGGGAGCATTTAATGCCTTGAAAACTCAGCTGCCTTATAAAACTTTATCCTTAGGTGTGGTGAACACCGCTGCTATCCGCACCATCATTCCTCCAAGTTTTCAATGGTTGCTCAGTCTTTTCTTTGGGAGGATGACTCCATAGTTGCTATGACAGGCAACATCTTGTGACTTTATATTTGCCCCATGGGCTTTATGGTGATCCTCAATGCTCTTGCATCATCTTAAAAAGATCAGTGAGTTTATCTTCTCAAGACTCCTTCTGAGTCTTGGAAACACAAATGCACAGAAGCAGAAGGGTCTGTCTCTTCATGCTCACAGTGTGAGGACAGTAGAACCCAACTTCCCAGAGCCCTTTTTATTAGGTGGATTTTATGTTCAGATCAGGTAGGCTGCTAGACAGCTGATGTTATCCTAAGGGAGGCAAGTTGTTAATCATCTAGATACCAGACTAGCATTAGAACTCAGTGCCTTAAGTCTTAGTCTTGTGCAATCAGACCATAATTATTTGCCTTACGAGGGATGTGCCCGTAGCCCCCCGTGATGTTGCTCCCAGTTGTGAATGCTCAGTGCTGCAGAAAATCAGGTCAAGTGTCTCGCTGGGTGTCTGCAGAGTGTGGAGCGGTTGTGCCTGCAGAGTCTGTAAGAATAACAAAGGGGAAACAAGCTTGCTTCCATGTGCTCAGTCCATCAAACTTATTTTTATTGTAAAAAAAATACTTCCAAATTGAAAAGGATGAAATGTCTGTCCTTGAGCGAGCTGTTACCTCCAGGCAGTCATTTGCCACAAAGCATTTCATTAGTAGCTTTAGTATTAGCCATCCTAGGCACTCTAAGGAAGCAGTATATGATCACAGAATCACCAAGGCTGGAAAAGACCTTTAAGATCATCAAGTCCAGCCTCTGACCTAACACCACCACATCAGCCAGACCATGGCACTAAGTGCCACATCCAGCCTTTCCGTGAGCACATCCAGGGACAGTGCCTCCACCACTTCCCTGGGCAGTCCATTCCCATGTCTAATCACCCTCTCCGTGAGGAAGTGCTTCCTGATATCCAACCTAAACCTCCCCTGGTGCAGCTTCAGGCCAGGCCCTCTTGTCCTGTCACTAGTTGCCTGGGAGAAGAGCCTGACCCCCACCTGACTACAACCTCCCTTCAGGTAGTTGAAGAAAGTGATAAGGTCCCCTCTGAGTCTCCTCCAGGCTAAACAACCCCAGCTCCCTCAGCCTCTCCTCATAAGACTTTCCCTCTAGTCCCTTCTCCAGCCTTGTTCTCTCCTCTGGACCCGCTCCAGCACCTCAACGTCCTTCTTGAAGTGAGGGGCCCAGAGCTGCACACAGGACTCGAGGTGGGGCCTCACCAGTGCTGAGCACAGGGGGAACATAGCTAAAAACTGTTGAAGGAAACGCTGGAGATGAGCAAACAAAATTGTCTGAGTGATGTGTGACATTGGAATCAACTATGCTATTAGATCCATGGTTAATAGATGGTATCAGCTTTGCTGTGCAATCCCTCAGTGCCTCGGCACAGGCACGCGCAGCACGGGAATTAGCTGCTGCCTTCTGGGAATAGCAGCGGAAGATACAGCAAAACTGATTGTTTTTGGCAGTTCACACATTTTTAGAGACAGAAGGCTAAGTCTGGCCATGTGGTGGTATGACTTGGAGGTTTTTGTAATTTACAGATTTTATTCCCAGCTCTGGAAAAAGTGGTTTTGTGACCTTGCAGTGCACTGGGAACTGTGAAGAGCACAGGATAACATCGCATACGAGAAAGGGCGACTTCAGATTGCTGTTCTGGCTGACTGGGCAGGACCTTTCTAGGCTAAAAGCATTTGGTGAGAGGCAGCTGCAACAGCTGTTCTGCCTGTAGAGTCAGTTCTATGTGTTGGTGCAACTGCAGAGTGCAGCTGAGGAGACAACTGGAATGGAAGGCAAGGTTAAATGGATGGCTGAGGGATGTCAAGAGGAAGCTCTTGTTCCCATGTACATCCCATATAACATATCCCATGTAACATCTGGAAATATCTTTAAAGAATAGAAAAAAAAAGGAGAAACTTTAGTCAGGGATAATGGACATCTACTAAATGCTTTAACTTTGTGTACATTCTCACATTGTTCCTCCTGGCCTTGTGTTTTTTCTGTGCTATACATGTTACCTCTGTCAGCTCGCTTCCCTTTTTTTAATGCATTAACTTCTTATTGACATTTTCTGAGGAAAAAACAATTGTCCATCCTCAGCTTGCAGTTCTGGTAACTCCATCCTTCTGAAAGACCCCTAGCCCAGTTGTATCAGGAGCAGTGTGACCAGCAGGACCAGGGAGGTGATTGTACCCATTTAATCGGCCTTGGTGAGGCCACCCCTCAAGCACTGTGTGCGGTTTTGGGCACCACAGGAGAAGAAAGATATGGAGGTGCTGGAGAGGGTGCAGAGAAGGGCAACTAGGCTGAGTAGGGGTCTGGAGAAGAGGTCTTATGAGGAAAGGCTGAGGGAGCTGGGGCTGTTCAGCCCGGAGAAGAGGAGGCTGAGGGGAGACCTCATTGCTCACTGCAGCTCCCTGAAAGGAGGTGGTGGTGAGGTAGGTGTTGGCCTCTTCTCTCTGGTGACTAGTGGTAGGACAAGAGGAAACAGGGTCAAGTTGTGCCAGGGGAGGTTCACATTGGATATTAGGAAAAATGTCTTCACAGAAAGAGTGGTGAGGCCTTGGAACAGGCTGCCCAGGGAGGTGGTGGAGGCACCATCCCTGGAGGTGTTAAAAAAATGGGTAGATGTGGTGCTTTGGGAGATGGTTTAGTGGTCACGGGGGTGTAGGGCCGATGGTTGGACTTGATGATCTTGAAGGTCTTTTCCAATCTCAATGATTCTGTGATTCTATATGCAGCACTGCTCAAAAGTGCCCCTGGGCTGCCAACCAAAGCACATCCCTCTCTCTGACCCTGGGGAGCTCAGCTCTGGGCACAGAGCTCCAGGTACATCCCCTTGTCCTGGGCAGAGGGGAGGGGTCTGTTCCTTCCATGTGCACCCAGGAGATGCTGTTGGCCCTTGCAGCAAGGCACATTGCTGGCTTGTGTTCAAGTTGTTATCCCACAGGATCATTGGTCGGTTCCAATCCTGTGCAAGGGGTTGTTCCCCCCCAGGTGCAGGCCTGTGTGTTTCCCTTGATTGGACCTCAGACAATCCCAGTTTTCCCATGGCTACAGCCTGTCTGGGTCCCTCTTGAACATCAGCACAAGCATCTGGTATATTGACCAACTGTCCCAGCTTTTTGCTTTCATTGTTGATGTGCTTTTGTGGGTTGGGAACTGCAGGTCCTGCTGGGTATTAAATGAGTACCAGCAACAGCAGAGACATGCATTTGGGAGAGGGATGTGGAGTCATGCTAGCATGTCCAGTTTGCTTTTGAAGGCTGTAGGAAATGAAGCACCAGCATGTTGCACTTGCCTGGTTGTTCCTAATCATACCTTCTCTGTCATGCTTAAGACTGGTTAGGAATATTGCAGAGCACAGATCAGCAGAGCTTGCTGTGCACTTCAAGTATTGGAGGAGCTCACAGGTGCTTAGTGTTAATTTTTCTATCACTTGGACCTTCAATTTTGGTTTAAATATTTACTAAAATGTGATAATAAGAAATTTAGATTTTGGGCAGAACTTCAGTGAAATTTATCTTCCAAAACGGGCTAAGTAAGCATTATGTGTTTGGCCTTAAATGATGCTAGGTGTTTCAATTACCTGATTTAATTTGGCTTTCAGTTCAAGTGGCTGCAGGGTCAACATGAAATAATTTGTTTCGAGTTCATAGAATCACAGAACTGTCAGAGTTGGAAGGGACCTTTAGAGCTGATCTAGTCCAACTCCCCCAGTAAAGCAGGATTGCCCAGAGCACATTACCCAGGGGGGTTTGAGTATCTCCAGAGAAGGAGACTCCACAGCCCCCCTGGGCAGCCTGTCCCAGGGCTCTGTCACCCTCACAGTGAAGAAGTTTTTCCTCATATTTCCATGGAACTTCCCATGTTCCAAACCTGGAATAGAAATGAATCTTATGCTTGTAGGGGCACATAATCCAAAGCAAACAAAAGCTCCTGAGTGATGAAGAACACATCACAGTGTTTGGTAAATTCCTTACAGAATTAGTTCCTGATGACTGTTCTTCTAGTTCTGCAGGATTTAGAATTTACACTTTCAATTTCTAAATAATATTTTCACTTTGAAGATGGAACAGCTCAGCAGGAAGGATTTAAGTGGTGTGCCCAAGGCAGTGAGAGGCTAGAATTTAACTGCCTGGCTGTGAGATCCTCTTTTCTCTCCCACGTGGTTGATCACAGCTTTTGGGGCTTGGTGTGCAGCATGCTGCCCCCTGACAGCCCCGTGGCTGGCTGCAGGCCTTTCCCCTGCTGTCAAACGCTGCTGTTGGGCAGGAATGTTGAGGGGACACATCTTGTCTCTAAACTGAATATGAAAAGCTGGAGTTGTACGTGTCTTGTGTCGTGGCGCTGTGCAGTGGCACTGCACGGTGTCGTGTAGAACAGCTTCTCATCTGCACGGGCAGTGCCTCTGGAGTTCCCACCTTTCCTTTGGGCCTTGGTGGGGTGGAGAAATGTGCTGCTTTATCAGTTCTCGTCTTGCAAGGAAAGACGTAACGGGGAGCAAGCGAAGTAATTCGAAATGGAAGGTGAAGTTGTGGCATTTGGGCGTTGCTGATCAGGTGGTAGGAGATCCTGCTCTGTTAGTGTGAGCCAGTGATTGAGTGTATTTTGCATTTGGATGGGACAAGGTCACTTGTCTGGAGACATTTCAAACCCATCTGGACATGTTCCCATGTGACCTGCTGTAGGGGATCCTGCTCTAACAGGGAGTTGGACTACATGATCTTCAGAGGTCCCTTCCAACCCTAACGACTCTATGACTTGGTCAACATGGAAAGGATTTTGAATTGGAGTCTGTCAGATCCCAGTTATCTTTTACTTTGGATGTCTTGTAGGCAATTAAATTAATCATGATGTAACTCCTATTGCTAAATTTAGTAGTTGGGTTTTTTTGTTTGTTATGGTTTAAGTTTTGGTTCACCTGTACGACCTGTAGGTACCTAGTTTATAACAAGGTTAGTTGAACTTGACTTGGTTGTTGCTACCAAATAAGTTGCTTGGAGCATCCCTGTCAGGTTTCGGGGTTCCTACCAGTATTTTTGTTGTGTTGTTGTTTGGCTAAAATGGGTAGATTACTTCAGCACCAGAGAGGCAAATAAGCAAAAGACTCCAAAAACCAAAAGGTAGCTACTTATAAGTGGAAACTACAGAAAATATTGCTGGAACGTGTGTGGCAGATTTATTGATGTGAAATTGTAGAGCCTTTCTTAAAGCTAAGCTCATTATGAGATACTTATTGAAGACAAATTACCATAAAATTATCATTACTAGAAAGGACTTTTTTTTAAAGAAGCACTTTTGTATTGTGGTCATTATGTCTGCCCTGGTTATTGTGTATGGTTAAAAATAGAGGGGGGAAAAAAGAAACTTTTACTTGGTTTCCCATTGTGTTTCAAGGGAATGGTCTCTTCTACTGCCTGTTCTTCCATAGGTCATTTTTAACCATGAATTTGTCATCCTGAAGTACGGATGTGCAGGTTTAAAAAGCTGCAAACGTGCCATGAAAATTGGGATTGAATGAAAACATCAGATTTTTTTGAACTCCGTAAATACAAGCGGTTGACTGCAAGTTAAAGGACTCGTTCAGCTCTATTATAGTTTAAATATCCCAAAACGCAGAGGTATGAAGTGTTCCTCCCCTTGCTCTTCCCCAGGAGAAAGGCGACAAAATGGGAATCTGCCCCGAGCTTTCAGGATTTTTTATCAACACCTTAATTCTCAGGCTAAATAGGACAGAAAGGAGGAGAGTTCTGTTTTCTTGTTTGTAAGAACGTCATCTTTAAGAAACAGGTGTTTCTTTTATTAAAACCAGAAAAATTGGGAAGGTTCACATTTGTGTGGTCCATAAGGATCAATGATTTTTCCACGGTTGTCAAATTTTATTGCACAACTAAATTGAGAACTCTGTTCCAAGCACATAAAGCTTTTCATTAGTCACTATAGTGACTTATTTCCCAACCAAGCCTAAAGCAAGATGGGTGATAATTTAAGACTGAATTCTGGATGCAGGTGGTGGTGTGTGTTTGAGCTTAGAGGAGTGTTACTGCTGAGGGAGGTTGCAAGGCTGTTATCCCGAGACCATGAAGGGTCTCCTAACTTCAGCAGAGTGTCTGGGTTGAGGAAGAAGGGGTTGGCATCTGTTGCACCAGGGTCAGCAGGACTCTGTGGGATGTACGTGAGGGATGCAGAAGGCTTGGATTGTGAAAGGGGGAGGTCTTTTTCCGTGCAATGTAAGACCTCTCTTCTGGTCAGTCCCACCAAATGGGCAGGATTGTGCAGGGTTCTGCCTCCCAGCTGTTCATTTTGCAGCTCTCAGCACTGGCAGCGCTTGTGCCTTAGCATTCTTTGGCTTATCCCTCACTAGGTGCCTTTAGTAACACAAAACAGTAGAAGGGCAGCTTTGTCATCTTCTAGATGGTCCAGTCTGGACCCAGCCATGTACAGATGGGTTTTTGCAGCACTGTTTTGCAGTTCCCTGTTTAGCACAGGGACTTTGAGGAGATACCACAGGACCTTGCAGTTCCCTGCGTGCCAGGTTGTTACCATGGTGTCAAGGCTGTGGGTCCAGCTTCCTTGGTTCTTCAGGTGCTTCTGAATGCCACAACTCCCCCTTGACTCCTGCCTCTTTATACCCTTCACTTCATGCTTTTGTTTAGGCCAGGACTTTTCAAATAAGTTCTCTCTGAGTACATGGACTTTTCCTTACGTGTGAAGACGCTTCCCTGGAGCAGCTGTACACTGTTGGTTGCTGTAGCCACGCATACACAGCACAACAGTTGTGAAGGGTGATAACCAGGTTAAAAAGGAAAATTAAAAAAAGAAATTCTACATAGCAGTCGTGCAGGATGCCTTAAACATCTGTGGAAAATATCTCCCATGAAACCCACATTATTTTTCTTGAACTTCTTTTGAAAGCTCTTTTGAAAATGTGACTGATGCCCAGTATCCTGCTAGAGTTAGCTAATCTGAAGGTCCAAGCTGGGTAGGTTTCTTTGGAGGTGTGGTTAGCAGACAAGAGTGTGGGTGTTTAAAAAGCTATACACCTTTTAAACAAAGGGAAGTTATTACAAAAATGTGTACATCTAATTGTCATGGCAGGAGAAAAAATATTTGCAGAAGCTTAGTCAACACCTTTCTTCTATTTTAGGGTTTCATTAAGTATTCTTCTTATACCTAAATATTAGTGTTTTTTGACTACGAGAGTGCATGTTGTTCCAGTTGGAGTGAACCTGTCCGTTTCAGAGATCTGAACATTCCCCTTTGGGTAGGAAACCAACCCAAAACTTAGTTCAGCCTGAAGCTATGATTGTTGGTACACATTGTTACGTGTGCCTGAAACGGTTGATGTTGAATGGGCATGTCATGACCCTGTTCAAGTAACTACATCCTTTAAAACCTGGTGTCTCTCATGAAGAAACATTGTTATGGAAAAAAGCTGTGGAAATAGCACAAGTAGTATCATGGAAGGTTTCTGTTCTTGCGGAGCTCAGACTGCTTGTGTCTTACAGCGAAACTGGAGAGCTCTTTATACCAACCTGGTGTACTGGCTGTGGAAATTACCTCCTTTCAATTGTTAATGCTGGGGCGGTAACTTTCCTTTCAAACAAACTTCTCCTTTGTGAACATTTGCTTTGCAACAGGGTGGCTTTTAATGATACAGCAGAAAAAATGGCCAATGAGATGGGGATATGTAGGGGAAAAATTTAACTTTGGTGGTGGGATACTCCAGGTGAAACTGTTGGTAGCATGAGAACTAGTTGTTCTGGAAGAATTGTTGCACTGGAAGAACTAGTTGTGTGCATCTGTGAGTCTAACTGGACCTACAATAACCAGAGGCAAAGAAGTTTACTCCTGCTGCACAGTGATCGTTTCTGTGAATAAATCCTGGTGTGTGTATATTAGGGTGGGAAGTAATACTTTACCTGTTTTGCTTACGTTGGTTTTATTTAGATACTGTGGTCCTAGTCACCTTACTTCTTTCTGGTTTGATTTTCCTGCTGTCACGTGCAAAGCTACTGGAGCACAGAACAAAACCTGCCCATTGAGAAGAAATTAAATATTTAAATAAAAGAGATGTAAAATATCCCGTGTTTACAAAACAAGCAGTGAAGTCCTTGGTATTCACTACTGTTCCTCCACTTCGGTGCTCCATGCAGCTATTTACATGGCCCCAAGACCTGTAAAAGGGGAGAATGAAACAAATAATGTTAGTGTTTCCACAACTTGCATTGTCTGAAAGAACGGGGTGGCAGTTTTATGTTTTATTAGATCAAAGATTAGTGCATCTGTCACTTTGTGCCGTTATTTAATGGTAAAGTCACGTCTGCTGTCCTTAATTAGCTCCTTCATTAGTCTCTTGGATAGTGAGAATTTACTACTGGCTGTAGTGGTACCACAGATGCAGTCTGGTTTATTGTTTAAACTTAGAACTTTGGTTCATCAGGTTAAAATATTTTCTATGGCATTTAAAGAGTCGCACAACCTCTGACGACTCTTCTGTAAAATTCAGTCCCATGAAACTGGGAGCCATTTTGTCTGATTAGGTGTAGTTCCATTAAAGTGAATGTTAACAGGAATAATGTCTTTTACCAGTTTTGTTGTGCCTAAATCAAAACTGGTATGATTTTTAGGTGCAGATCTTTTGACTTGGTTTGAAACCAGGAAAGACTGTTTCTCATTAAACTAAACTTTTGTCTTGCAAGTTTAGTCTATTGTGTGACCAGAAAATAGATTCCTTAAATTTGCATAATCACATTCTCTGATTACTTACACTTATATATTTATCTTGTTTATTTAAATTTTCTCCGAGTTCTGCTTGTGTTTTTACCTTTGTGTTACTGTAAATAAATAAAGGGGGAGGGGTTGATGCAAAATGACTCATGTAATTAAACAAAAAAAAAAGTTGCCTAAACAGAATTGTAAAAAATGAATTCAAGAATATGGTTAAGCTGTCCTGGGAACATTCATTCTAAATGTCATGTGGTTTAGTAGTGATGATACTTCTAAACAGACCTTTTTTTTTCTTTTTTTTTGCTGTTTACAGTGTTTTTTTATGGAATATTTAACTATTTTGGAATCACAACTAACATTTTTTTTTCCTCTTTATTGCAGATCAGACTTTGACATTCTTTTCATGAAAGAGGTTTCCAAGTAGTTGTCTCATAATAGCTTGGAGAAGAAGTTCTATGTAGCTCTTACTTTCAAGAGTGCTGCAAAAATGATTACTTCAGATTTGCCAGTACTACAGTGAGTATATTTTTCTCTATATATTTGAAATCTTCAGTGTTAGAAAGGTAGAAATAACAGGGAGGTGATTGCAAGGATAAAGCACAAGCGTGAGAGAAGTGCAGATTAGCGTGACTGTTCCAGGCCTCGTGTTGTCCTATGCTGAAAAACTGTAAAGAATGAAACACTTAAATCTAAAAGATGTTTCTTTATATGTTTGGAGACTTTGCAGTGAAAACCAAAACAGGATTTTGGCTACTTTTGTGCTGAGTGTCACGAAGTTTCAGAAATGTGAATGAGTTTTGGTCATGATTTACCATGTTGGTGTATTCCAGCTGTGTGCTCTGCCTTACAAGGAGCAGTATTTATTGGCCAAAACACTTTGGCCTCTGCAGCACGTGGCACTGGCCTGTTTTGATCTCATTGGGAAACATGAGTGGCTTATGCAAATGGGAACATCACTGTACGTGGATACAGTGAGGAATTGAGTGGAAGTCTATGAGAGGAGCTAGAGAGTAAATCAATTTTAGGAACAAACAAAATGGAGCTCTATTTGATGCATTGGGTTGACCTTGGCAGGCTGTCAGATGCCCACCAAGCTGCTCTCTCACTCAGGACAGTGCTCTCTCACTCTGCTCCTCCACAGGACAGGGGAGGAATAAGATGAAAACACTTGTGGGGCATGATGAAGACAGGGAAATCACTTACCAACCAGCCCCAGGAGCAAAACAGGCTCGACTTGGGGGAAATTAATATATTGCCAATTGAGTAAGATTTGGATGGTGGTGAGAAACATAAAGACTAGAGTGCTCCCGCTCCTGCTGCCCTTTTCCCTGGTTCAGTTCATCCCTGCGCTCCTGTCCACAGCCCTGAGCCCTTCCGGGGGCTCCAGGGGCCGTGGGGAGGCTGTGCCGGGGCGGGCAGCCCCTGTCCCCTCCAGGGGCCGTGGGGAGGCTGTGCCGGGGCGGGCAGCCCCTGTCCCCTCCAGGGGCCGTGGGGAGGCTGTGCCGGGGCGGGCAGCCCCCGTCCCCTCCTCCTCGCTCCGCGGGGCACTCGCCCTCTGAGCCCTCACTGGACACTGCCCAGCCCAGAGCCCTCAGAACCGGCTGGAACCGACCGGAACCGGCCGCAGCCGCCATGAGGCGGCTCTTCGGCTCCTCGCGGCCGCGCTGTGGCCCCGCAGCCTGGTGCGCAGACAGGACATTCGGTAACTACCTAATGTTAATTTTTTTGCTGGGAATGAACATACAAAAGTAGGAATTATGGCAGGGTGTAAAAGAGCCTCAATTTATCAAGGCTGAGTGATGTTCCAAAACTAAGATTTCAAGTGCCTTTATTTAAGAAACCGAATGTTTGGATAATTGTGAAGTAATTTGTATGACCTTAATAATAACAAGCTGTGCATTGCAATTTTTTTCTTACATTTTTAAAACCTCTTTCAAAGACAGTTGATTTCTGTGGTGGGTGAGCAGGTGGCTGAGGAGTGGTTGGCCCTGGTGGGCAGCACTGAGCAGGGAGCATCAGCCCTGGGTGTCTGGGTGGCTTGGAGAGTAGCTGTGGAAAAAATTTTTCTTGGTTCATATTTTCTTGGATGTAAGAATGTGAGAAGTGAGAATGTTCTTGTGAAATGTGCTGGGGAGAAAAAGCTGGGAGATTCTGACACAGCAACACAGCAAAAGGGGATTCCCATTCCTGGGTAGATGGCCTTGAATGTCATATTGTCATATTGTCGAGCTTAAGGTTAAAAAGTGTGTAGTAATAGATTTGGTAACTGCCCACCAGCTGAAAAACCTGAGAGTCATAAAAGATTTTGACATACTCTTTAATCAGAAGAAGATTGTGAGCCACCAATATTACACAATGTTAAAAAAGGAAACATGTATGTTATTTTTTCCCGTACAGCTGCGATACATTTCATACTGCTGTGCAAAGTGTTGGTGAGATGTCATTATCAGTATTCTATATTTAGTTTTGGTTGCTTGTAAACAAGATGAGAAATCTAAAAAAAAAATCAGCAGGATTTGGATGTAAAGGTTTTGAGACTCTCCCAAGGGCTCAGAACATACAGTCTAGTGTGGATGAGGTGTCAGAGAACATAACTGCTGATTCAGTAGGTAGGCATTTGATCAGAAAGGAGGGTGGCTAAGGGTGAGAGAGCCTGGAGCAATCTTTGATTTAGGGGTATTGGCTTCGTACATTTATATTTGAGAAACTAGAATCTGGTTCCACACAGGGAAAGCCAAGTTTTTGTTTCCAGCTCTTCAATAAGCAGCTTTGACGGATTATGATGATCTACCTCTCCTGTCTTATTTCTAGTTTTCATAACTTTTTCTAATCTTTTTGGCTACCTGCTTTAAACAAAGGGTCCTAAAGTCAATTTGATATATTAATGTACTGTGCTTAGGACCATATCAAATACTCCCTCTCAAATTCTCTGTCGAGGGAACATGAAGGGAGAAATCTTTAATCTTTCTGGATTCACAGAAGAGGCTTCAGAATGCAGTGAAAACAGGATTTTACTTACTAATGTTTCAGATGCAGGGAAAAAAACCTCTGATGTATTTGACCTGAGTGACTGACTGTTATGAGTCTTCTCTCAATGGGCTGACTCATATTTGCTGTGAGAAGAGGCGTGTTCCTCTTTAGATTTTGAAGATCAACCATGAGAGCTGATTCATCCATGATTCATGAGCCTGCGCATTTAGCCATTTTTCTTCATGAATGCTTTGCTTCACAAGACTGAGTCTGGTGGTAGCAATTACTGAATTTGTCTCTGCCAGAACCTTGAGCCACCTCAGCAACACCAATAAAAGCTTATAGAAGCATTTTTATTTGCAGCAACTGATACACAGTTTTTTTTTTATGTGGTGTGTTTTTAAGGGGGGGGGAGGGAGAGTATAAGTTCTATATCTAGAACCTTTACGTAATAGTAGAAGGAAGGTAAATTTGTTTTGATTTATTTTGCAGAAATCTGAAACTGACTGTGTTTGTGGAAATACATCCTTCAGAAGCATGAGATGGTAAAGGGCTGCCCAGTAATCTGTTAGTTCTTATACAGTTAGGTTCAGTGGCTAGTTGTTACAACTTTGGAATAATATCTGGAGTTTTTAGGATCCTGGAGTTACTGCCAGCTTTCTAGGGTGCTTTAGCCACCACAGAAACTAGAAAGAAATGCAGAGTAAAGCCCCTAAAAGGAGTTATCACTTGTCTGCTTTACTCAGCCCACCCCAACGTTGTAGGTCTGTCACACTCTCTTCTGTGCTAAATTCTCTTGTCTCTCTGTCATGTCAGAAGTGTCTTAGAGGGAAAAGGTTTAGCCTTGGTCACTGCCACCTCTCCTCTTCTTACATGAGGAAGTCTCCTTCGGCTCAGATTATTTTCCTTCCCAATAACTTCAGGAGAGCTCAACTGTGACTAAGCCCAAGTTTTCCCCTCAGGTGACTATTCACAGACATGTAAAATAGCGATAGGATAATTCCAATCATTAAGATGTGGATGACTGCCACCATATAAATTACCTCCTAGCAGTTCTGCAAGATGTGTAGGGAATGAGGGAGATGGATGCTGGCCAGATGCTCTTCTCAACAAGCATTAAAAACCAGGCAGAACTGCAAGCAGTTAAGAGATGCTTTATTTCTCCTCTGAGTTCAGAAATAAGGAAAGGGGGATGTGTGTGTGGCCAGAGCAGTTCTAAGGCTTCAACAGAAGCAATAGGCACTACCTCCCAACCCGAGGGGACTCGTGGCCATAGTGGAAGGCCCGTTTTTCCAGGAGTTGAATGATTCAGACAATTCCCTGCTGCTTGAAATTATGTTTATTTTAATGTTAAACCAGGCAAGGGCTGTAGGTTGTCATTGCTGCTGTCTCCCTACTCCAAATATATGAGGATTGAAGGGAATTTACTTTTTGATATTTTCCTCTTACTCCTTACATACTTATGTTCTTTGCTGGAAGGAAATCCCTCTGCCTTACATGTTGTTAGGGTGAGATTCGTCTTGTTTAAAATTAAGTGTTTGTATTTGAACTGCTTGTCTAGACCAATGGAGAGATAAGAAAGTCTATAAAATGTGAACTGTCTGACTAATTTTGGACACTGACCTTAGCATGAGGTATGCTGCATATTAAGATTTTGTGTTTTCTGCATTGTGTCCATCTCAGGTTTACACGAAATGCATCTCATTCTTGGTACTGATTTGTGGAGCCTTTCCCAAGAGGCCTCCAGCAAACTAGAGAAGTTTTACCAGAGAAATATTAGAGAAGTATGGTTATCAGGTTTAAGACAACAGGCTGTTGTAAGACAAGGAAGAGAAGGTGGTTAATAATTAAACTGTTCCTTCCGTGTAGAGTGTTCTGAAACCATAGAAATTTCCGGAACGACATACACACAACTCAGTAGGTTTTGCAAGACCCAGACAATTCTGTGGACTAGATGCATGCAAAATAGTACAGTTTGATTTCTTTCTAGAGTTCTAGTGTTTCAAGGGAAGTGTTTAAACCGTTTGGCCTGGAGGACTGCTGAATCTGGTTTTAATCGAGAAAAATCTTTGTCCTGATGATATTTGGGGTGTGGTTTTGTCAGCTAGCAAAGCCACAGTGTTTCCCCAGGAGCTCAGGGTATGGCTTAGACCTCATCATGCCTAAAAGTTTTCCAGTAAGGATTTGTGTAGACAAGAAAGAAGCTTATTTTTTTCTGCAGAGAGAGACAATGGCTTTAGTTTCTCTATAGCAATAGAGAGCAGTAGATATTTTTATGGGGTTCCTCACATCAGTATTTAGAAGTTACTTATAAATTATAATTATTGTGAGGCAACAGGCATTTTTGTCAGATTGAATTGCAGTGTGATGGGTGGTCCCTGTGAAGGCTGGATACATCCATCTGCACAGACATTGTTTTCAGCTGGGTTCACTGCCCTGATTTTCACTAGTGTGGCCCTATTTTACCAAATCATTTTGAACTTTATGTGGGGAATCTTTTGGTTTTAGGCTTTTTACAATTTTTTTTTTAATTCATAGCTTGGTATAGAGATTTCAATTGATGTTACCTTCAGAAAAGAAAATTCATGTATGTCCTACTGCATTTTAGCTTTTGTAAAGGATTCTGTGAACCCTTTGGTGTTTTGTGCTTGCAAATTTGAAAGGGTTGGAAAATTATATCTTTAATATTAGAAATTGTAGTTCTGCAGAATTATTTGGGCTAGAACAGACCCAGAACAATACAGTGATTTGAGTGAAGAGACATACCAGAACATTTTTCATTGATACAATGATGTTTGTATCTTTCTACATTACTAAAGATCTTTCTTGGTGATGCAGCAAATATGTGAAATATTCCTGATTTATGAAACGAAGTTACAAAACAAAACCCCAGACAATGTGGAAGATCTGTATAGATCTTGGCTTGCTGAAGCATCTCAGTTTCTTCTGTAAACCCAGATCACTAATGCTGCCTTTTTAGTCTGAGGCTGTGTAAAATAGGTCTGATTTCCACCTTCTCCTTGCACAAGTTTTACAGCAATATAACTCCTTTATCTTCAAGGAAATGGTACTGGGTTTCAAGAAATCTCTGATTAAAGCTAGACTTGACCCACCTCTGAGTCAGCTAGGACATTATGACAGTTACATTTTCATTTCCAGAGATCTCATGCACCAGTGGTCTTGAAAACAAAAAATAAAGCACATCAGTAACAGGTATGGTTTTGGTAGTGGGCTCTTCTTGGGCAAGATCTAATGCCCCAGAAGATGGATTACAAGCTGAGTTTCTTCAAGCAGCCATGTCTGTTTTGAAGGCAGAGCAGTACCTGCAGACCTGGCCTGTGGGAGCAGGGGAGAAATGGAGGTCATGTTTTCTCCCTGCTTATTGTGGTCTTAAGTCTAAAATGTGAATGACTGAAAAAATGGTACTGTGGGCTTCTCTTATACTAGTTGTTGAGCAATGTCAAGGTTTTTTCATTGTCCAAGTGGGAAAGTTTCTCTAACTGCAAGAGTCCTGAATGTCTTCAGATCAAAGTGAGTTTTCTGGTTGGTGCCTCAAGGTCAGTGCAAATCCCCTCTTTATTAACAGCTGCACAGTGCCATTGTCTTGTGTGACTAAAACCAGGGCTTAACCCCAGTGGGAGCTTGTGTGACTGTCCTAAGGATGTGATGGCTGCACTGGAATCCAGTTTGCTTTCTCAGGGCCTTGAAAGCAGCTTGGAAGTGGCTCCTAAGAGTAAAAGAAAACTGATAGTAGTGAATGTATTGTGGGATGGATGTGTTGAGAATGTGCTGTATAATATAGCCAGGTTTTGAAGAGTAACACAGTTTGAAAAGAAGCTGTTAAATTAACTTCCAGTCTATAAAATGACATTCCAGCCCATAAAAAGGTAAGGCATTTTGCCAGGGCTAACAGTGCTGAGTTCGTTAGTTTGCAGAATAAATGTGGGCAAGCCTTTTAATATTAACTGCTTTCTTTTTTTCTGGTTTAGGACTGAAGATTTAATCAGTCAGTTATAGATTACTTGTTGATTTCAAATCATTTTAATTTATCTAGTGTTTTTCCCCCCCCTAGGGATTCTACAAATGAAACTACTGCACATTCAGATGCTGGCAGTGAGCTTGAAGAAGGAGAAGTCAAAGGAAAAAGAAAAAGGGGCCGTCCTGGCAGGCCTCCAGTATGTGTCATTTAGTTTTGTTTTGTTATGCATCTATTTAAAATTGACTGCAAACTGTTTTTTCATCTAATCATCTTGTGGTCACATAAATAGGCTTTTAATGAGTGCTATGTCAAACTTTGTGAAGGCTTGTAGGATGAAATATTTATCAGATTGATAACACAAACCATGTTTGGGGTGTTTAAAAAGGGACATAAAAATGAGCTCATAATAGCTTTTTTTCCACACTGTCTACTCACATGAACATTACAGTTTTTTTATTGTCATATTTCAACATTCTTCCATAGACAAGAACAACGTCAGTAAGCATGACAGCTTTCTGAGAGTTGTAATGGATAAGTGACACATGACATTTGAGCCATCCTTTTAGAAACTGACAATCTCTTAATGTGAACGGAAGAGTTGCAACATAGTTTTAACTAAATGCCTCACAAGATCTATTAACACAGCTTAAAAAATTCATGTGATTGACATAACTGTGTTGTACATCCAGATTGGGAGCTTCAGCCTGTTCCCTGGCACAGCAGGTGCTGCTGCTGGTTGAAGTTTGCTGTTCTGCAGTAGCCTTAGCCCATTCCTGGCCCATGAATGGGAGCATACAGAGACAATTCTCTTTAACATATAATAATTAGGGAGGCTTTATTTTCAATAGCCAGTCTCTTGGAACATACAGAGAAAGTTCTGTTTGTTGTGGTGTCCTTCATTTTAGTTCTTCAAGGTCATCAGATTATATCACTTGAAGTGCACACTGTGCAGTAAGATTTTTGGTGGGAAGTTCTGCGTGTTTGTTATTAATGGTTTTGATTCTCCTCAGTCTTTGTCTATGAGTACACTTCTATATCAGTATGCCAGATATATAACACAAGTAGATTGAGATTATTATGGTTTTTTTAACCCTAAGACCTTCCCCCCTAAGTCTTGAACTCCTTAACCATAGGCTAGTCAGTCTGTAAGAACAGACAGAACCACATGTTTCCCCCAAGCATCTTGGCCAAGCTGGAGCAAACTCCTCCTTCTATTAGTTTTCAGTTTGCATCACAGTTTCTGGACTTACTTTGGGAGCCAGCATTTTAAATCCTAGGCTTTTCTGGGCAAGTCGTTTCCCTTTTTCAAAGCTTTTGAACAGTGTGTCCTGTGATGGCATATTCTTTATCAGATGAACTGATTTGCTCACAAATATGGAGCTTCTTTACAGGAAGCTTTAACAAAGCCAGTAAAGAGAACAGGTCATCTGTTTATGTAACTTGTAGACAAAGGCCAAAATCAGAAATTATCTTCAGAATATCTCCCTAGTAAGTTTGAGTTTTTGCACATCTAATGAAAAAGAGGATGATGCAACCTGATTGCTAGCCCAGAAGGTGATCAGAGTATAGGAATTTAAGTTAGAGCAAGACTAGTGGTATTTTGTACCCACCACACACTCACTGGAAAGGAAGGCTGGATGTCACAAAAGGTGGATCTTGTCCCTCTGTTGGAGCTTGTTAGTAGCTCCTATGGGAATATCCACTGTAGCACTCTGCTGGTCCTGCTCTCCAGTTTCTCCAGGAGCCAGTTGTTCATTATGCTTAGAACAACCCCAGGCTCATGAAGTGTACATGACTGTAAAGTGATGAACATGCAGAGGGAATGGCCTTTGCTTCATACCTAAAGTAGGGGGCTGTGAGCTGACTGGTGCTGCTGAGGAGCAAGACCCTAGGGTTATCAGAGGTGATTCCATGTAAAGTGTTAGTGCTCAAAAGTGGTAAAAAACCCCAAATCTGGTCTTAAAACTCTGAGGAAGAGAATGGACAATAGAACAGATGTTGCATCCTTTATAAAACTGTGGTTTGCCAAAATTTGGAAAAGTTTTCACAATTCTAGTTTCCTTTTCCCTCTCAACCTCTGTCCCAAAATCTCAAGAAGAATATATTGGGACTGGAAGAGGGTCACAGAATAGAAACAGTGATGGTCAGTCTTGGAATCTGGCTGGGAGGGACCTCAGGGGGTCTCATTGCAACCTCCTTCTCAGGAGCAGGATCAGATGCTTTGGGATCAGACCACATTGCTCAGGGCTTTTCCAGTCCAGTCTCAAAAGCCACCAAGGCTGGAGACTGCACAGCCTCTCTTGGCAATCTGTTTCATTTTATTTCATGAAAATTTTCTGAGTTTTGGGCAATCAGAACCTCTTTTGCTTCAGTTCATGAGTAGTGTCAATTGTCCTCCTGCTAGACCACTGCAAAAAGCCTCCTAGGGGATGTGTTCCCAGCTCCCCAGCAATGTTGGCAACCCTCTGCTGGACTTGTTGCTCAGTACCTCTCTGGCAGTGAGGGGGCCAAAGCTGGACCTGGTATTCCAGATGTGGGCTGAGAAGCACAGAGTGGAAGGGTATGATCACTTTCTTTGGGATGCTGCTCAGACACTTTGTATTTGTCCATGTTGAATTTTGAATATACTGTTAGCCCAGTCCTCCAGCCTGTCAGTAGTAGTCTTGCCTGTGGTGTCACCAGTCACTCTCCCTGTCAGTTTGGTGTCTGCACTCTAGAAAGGGGCGTCCTCTCTCACCCCCACGGGTGCTGGCTGATCAAGATGGGAGACTGGACACGTTCCAGGAGACGTATGCCCGCATCGCCAGCCCCCAGGGAGAGGAGCAGCTGTTACCCACTGTGCTCTGAGCCCTGTTCAACCCCTTGTCCACCCATCTACTTGTCCACCTGTCCAGATCACAGCTTCTGGGAGACAAGAATATTGTGGGAGACTGTTGAAAACCTTGCTAAAGTCAAGATAAATAGCATCTGTTGCTCTCCCCTCCTACTGCTAGAGGATTTTCCAAACTTTTCCAAGAGAGAGATTCCTCTTTGCAGATTTTAGACTATTATAAGGAGATGGTCCATGTTAGAAAATGTACCATTTGGAGCAAGTATCTCTTGAGTTCATAGTGAGCCTTCATATTTTGGGGATCCTTCACTTCCTGCAAACTCAGCTTTCCAAGTTGCCATTCCACTCCTATAAGAGACTATTCTAATGAGTACTTGACTGAGTAGACTAGACAGTCAACTTGCAAAGGGAATAAGTGCATTGGTCCTTCAGAAGGACCCTCAAGATCTAGTCTGAGTGTCCTGAATTCACTGACCCTTGCAGTGGATTAAGCAGGAGTTGCACCATGTCAGTGGCTGGGGCTGGCCTCCCCTTTGGCCTCCCCCTCGCCCATGTCTGCTTCTGAACTCTGAGTCTTGTGAACCAGATGTTGGTGGAGTGACTGACCAAGAGGTGGATCTGTCCAGTCAGTGGGATGTTTTGGTGCATGTATTCATGTGATACTGTACGTGACCAAACCAGACCATCTGGGTGGATAGCCAGCGGGTTGTGTGGGGTTTATTAAAGAAGGGACCTAGAGCAGTCCTCTGGTTGAAGTTGCTGAGCAACATTGGCCAAAAAAGCCTTTTCTGCCTGCTGTGTTATTAAAATATCTGGGAATGGACACGCTCTTCTGGTCTAGGTTGGAGGTTTGAAAGCCTGAGGGCTTACGGTGCAAAGCAGCTTTGACATCAGAGAGCTTGGGCTCCTGTCAGTTATTTATCCTGTTCTGTCTCGTCTCTTGAAGAGAGCAATGTGCTCTCTTCAACGTTATTGGCATGCTTTATTTTAACCTACCTGGCCTTACCTTCCCAGGAGCTCAGAGTAGCTTGGCTTAAACCTCAGCAGTTAGAGGCTGAGGGAGTGAGAGACCTCTGGCTGTAGCTGAGCTTTGAAGTAGGAGCAGGCAGATTAGCCTCTGACTCACAAGGACAAGAAGAAACTTCAGTCTTACTGTTCCAGAGGTGGCAATTCTGAGCTCTCTGCTGGGCTCTCTCATCCCATGCTCAGGGCCACAGCATGCCTTTCTCCAACACTTTAGGTTCTTCTATTAAGACAAGGTGGAACAAGGCACTTGTGGACCTTTTGTCCCCAGTGCAGACTGAGCAGTTTTGTTTCCAGGTCCTTTTGCCTGTGTTGGTATGGAGGAGGCAGACCACAAAACCTTATCTGTGCATTCCTATGTGAAATGTTCACTTTGTAGCAGACTCTTGCCTAGTCTTTTAGCATGGGTGTTAGATCCTGCAGGGGAATGACTTTTCCTTCTAGTTCCAAATCATACACATCCTGATTAACAGGAGGAAGGAATCTTCTTGGAAGAACTTCATAGTAGTCGACGTTTGTGGTTTGGTGACAGATGTCAGTGTCCTGTTTCATCTTGCTTGCCTGATGTTTTTGGTCTGTTGCTTCAAACCGAAGTGCATAAATCTGTAGTTCTGTGGAAATGCAGTGCACATCCAGCCAGCATGTGGAGACTTCTCTATCCCACCACTTGTAGCTTCCTGGTGGAGGAATCATAATGGTGTTACAAGTTTTCCTTTTAAGCTTTTGACAGGAAGGATCCTTGTATTTTAGGATTCTTCTTTTTCCTGTGGAAGTAGTCTTTTGGGTTTTGGCGTTTTTTTTGGGTAACAGTTGCATCAGCTGGAAGAATCTGAGTGAGTCAAGCATTTGTAGCAGGCTCTCTTGATTCTTTGAGATGGCTTTAGAACTTTTTAAACCACCCCCCACGGCCTCCCCAAACTGCCTCTGATTTTATCTGTTGTTGTTCTAAACAGCCTGTGCTCTGTACACACTGGCTGTAAGGGGACCTGCACCTGCCTTTGTTTGCCGGATGAAGCTTTTTCACAGGGAGCATCTTGTCTCCATGATGAAAGAAGCGCAAAGGACTGACTGTTGGAATCCCAGAACTGCTCCCTAGATAACTGTGAGGAGGTTAGGGGGCGCGGTGGCCTCCTTCACTCAGGGCTCATTCAGAAGAGCTCAGATGTCACTGCTCTTCTACCTCATACGAGGTTATAGTGCAGAGGCCTCTCGAGAGGGTCATGCCTTTGAGAGGCAGGTTCTTCAATCTTGCTCAAGTGTAAGGTTAAAAAGCTTCTTCCAGCTATCCTGAGAAATGAGATACTGCTTTAAATTACTTACAGAATGACCGCATATAGAGAGCATCATTTAAGGGGGCAGGTTAGATGGAGTTACTGACCTGTAACACTTTTACTGTCTTTATTTCTTCATTAAGTACATCAGATCAACTTGGGGCCTGTTAATGGAAAATGTCAAGCCACTTTCATGTTGGTTTTTTTGGATAGTGTGTGAATTAACTTTCACTGCATTACTTGATTTTACAAATGCGTGTCACTTTTTTTTTAACAATTATTGTAAAGACATGAAACAAAAAGTATTTTCTAGCTAATGTATAAATCCTCAGCTTTAGTTGTTGTCTGTTGAACCTACTGCACAATTCTAAAAAATAGTTAGTAGCTTCTGTTTTCATTTGGCAGTTCAGTCCATTTTGACACCACCACTGGCCTGATTGTCTCTGCTGGGCCTCAGAGTGAAAGCACAGATGTAACTGCTGCAGACTCTCAGCTCCAAGCAGCACCTTTCTTGGTGTGTGATTTAAAAGCCTCAAGCTCTCTTACCTTCTTGTGCTTCTTTATCCCTCCCTCTGGTGGTTCTAATTCACCTCCACGTCAGCTCTGCCATTGCAGCAGATGCCTCGATTATGGAAATAGTTACAAGGATTTATGAGTACACTTAGATACAGTATTACTAACTAGCTTGCCTTTTCCATGGCTTTTCTGAGATCCCTCTTGTGAATGGGAGCAAAGTCAGTTTTGAGTCCGGGAAAGAATCAGTTCTTACCCAGCTCAGGATTCTGACAGACTGACACTTGAGAAGGAGCAAACCAAACCCATGCAGGACTGCCAATTTAAAGAGGTAGAAGCAGGCAGTTTCTGTCTGAAAAGCTGTAAAAGGGACAGGCAGTAACCACAGTTGTTGTTGCTGTTGGGAAGTAGGGGTTCTATTTGTCCTGTATCTTGATGACCATGTGGTGGATCCTCACAAGGGTAGATTTGCTACAGATTCACTCTGTTTGATCTTATGAACCATCACCTGTCAGTGATAGTCTGACAGGTTTACTGGAGCCACACTCATCCTTGGGCAGGGTTGTTTCCCTTTGGAAGCTCTTTGTGGCATTAAAGGATGGTCCTATTTGTCCTGAGCTGAAAGACCATGCTTTCCTGTGGGTGCAGGTGTCTCTTTTGGGATGCAGGTCTATCTCTGGCATCCTCAAACAATAATGCTTAGATTTGTAGCATGACTTTTCAACTCTACTTCCAAGAGCACCCTACCTCTGCAGATAGATCCATAGATCTTCTCTGTCATGGAGTCCTCTCACGTTTCTATGGACCTGGCAGTCCAGGTTTTTCTTCACTTGCTTCAATGGTGTTGGATGTCTCCATCCTGGGATAGGGTTACCTGTTCAACTTTGTACTCAGAGGTAGGAACCTGTTTGAAGCTCAGATCTGTGAAGATGACCTGCGAAGGTTCTTGCTGTCAATTCAATGGCAGAATGTACAAGTCATGTGTGACAGCAGCATTGTAATATTGTGTGTTAATGTTAAGATGATGCCAGCTCCTGATTCCTTTGCTTTGTGGTTGCAGAACTTTGTAATTTGAGTTCCAGGCAGCTTCTGGATGCTGGAGGACCTATGTATGACTTGCTTTCATATTTGCACTCCAGAGTGGGATTGAGCTTGGATTTCCTGTCAGATGCTTACTAGGTGGAAGTGCTCTGAAATGGAAGTCTGGTGGACACCCTCCACCTTCAGGATAATGTTAATCCCTACCTAACTCAAAGTTCTGGTTTTGGATTTTCTTCAGTTTCTCAGTGTAGGATCTTTTGTCTGCTTGTTTTGTCTCTTGAGGCACGGTTCAATACAGATCCTGCATCTGGATTTAGCTACCCTGGCTTGGGTGCAGAATGGCTTTTGTTAAGGGCAAGACTTGGTGAGAGATGTTCTCATTGTCAAAAGAAAATCTATACCAGAGAGCTTCTTTGTTCAGGTAGACTCAGTACTAAATCTGGTGTTAATTCAGGTCCAGGATATTGATACATTTACTTGGGCTTGAAGAATCTGCCTTTGTCCAGTAATTCTGTCAAAAGTACATCTGTTAGTTGTTTCTGTACCTCTTCTGAGAGCCTGCTGGTGTTATCACCCTTCTAATTCCAACAATGAGTCTTGGTCCAAGCAGCCCCTTTCCCCAGGATACCTGGCAGCAGTGGAGTTCAGACTGAGCATGTACGTGTCTTGGGATTGCTCCTTTTGAGTGGCTGTGCTGGTCCTCAGTACTCCTGCCAGTGCAGGTGGCTTTTCTCATTGCTGTCCAGTAACCAGGAGTCCTTGGACATGTGCATTTCATGTCTGTCTCCTGCTTGCTTTCCCTTCATCCTTGCAGTGTTGATTGTTTCTCTTTGAATTACATGTTGAGAAAAACTGAGTGTAGAGGGAAAGGGCATCAGCTTCCATTCCTGCTTTCATTTTGCAGTACGGTTGAAGTGCTTGTGGCTTTGCTGTCACCCACATTGAATAAGCACGTGGATTATATGTCTCAAAAGAGTCAATTTACTTCTAATTCTTTACCATTTTTTAAAATCATGAACATGTGTCTCTCTGGAGCTTGGTAGAGCTCAAACATTTCCTGTATTGATGATGGTTTCTTGTTGATAAAGGCAGCTCTGCATATGTTTAAAAATTCATTGAGAGAGAACAGAAATTCTTCTGATCATAAATGCAGATGTTAGAAACAAAAATTCATGAAGATTGTACAATTATTTTAAGCTTGCCAGGTTGCATTTGTATGCCAGTCCTTCATTGGATATTTGCAAGAGACAGTTGCACTCTGCCTTGCTCTTTGGCCCCACCAGTGGTGATGCCTTTTAAAGTGAGGGGAAAGCTGGACTGCAGGCCTGTCTTCTGCCAGCCCTTCTCCAGAAATGGGATCCCTTTCCTCTGCAGGAAAATTCTTAATGTGGCTGCAATTGGAAGATGCAGCCAAAAATGTTGACTTCATGTTCTTTACTGCAAGCTTTAGGAGGAACTGGCTGAGAGGATGCTTGAGTAAATGGCACCATGAGGTTATTGCCCTAAATGTAATCTTGGAGTTGCTTGCTTGTTGGTTTCTTTAACATGATTCCTCAAAATGCTTCCATGTTCTGTGGGAAATGGCAGCTTTTGCTTTTGTCTGCCTCACAGTAGGGAGAAATTACAGAATATGGAAGGAAGATCATAGCAGGACTCTTATGTTCCCCAGAATTTTTTGTTTCATAAGATGACTTAAATTCAAAGCAAACTGTTTACTAGGTGACTTCTTTAAAGTTGGATCCATGCCATCTGATTATAACCTTGGAGAATCTAGAGACAATTGAAATTAAATAATTTAGGTTCACAGGGAAAAGGTTTTAACTGATAAAATTTTGAAGCCAGGGACTATTATGATGATCTGCCACATCTGGATGTATAATTTTAGTGATTTGAGTTAAAGAACTGACTCTGCATGTACACAGTGTCTTATAAAAGTTGTGCAAAAACAAAAATACAGAAAATGAATGTTAAGGTGACAAGTGTCTTTTTAAGAACTTACTGTCTTCCAAAGATTATTAGTTATTTTTAAAGCTTCTTTTGTGTCACAACACAAACCCCTTTTGCTGTCCTGTCTCTAATTTGCCACCATTTCTCTAGTTTTAGTCATGCTGTCGACTGTGTTGGGTGAGACTGACGTGGGTATTGGTGTGAACTGGTCCTTCAGTGTTGGGAATTCACCACTACACACCTTGACGTAGCAGTGGCTGTTAAGTTGTTCCTCAACAGCTACTAATAAATAAAAATACATGTACCTGACTGGATAAAGCCCTGAGCATCCTGGTCGAATTCAAAAGCTGACTCTGCTTTGAGCAGGAGGTCAGGCTGTGGAGACCTCCTGAGATCCCTTCCAGCCTGGCTTACTCTGTGATACTTGTGGGTATGTGCATGTGGGGGTGTACAAATGTGTGTGTAATATTTATGCATAATTTATAAAGATATATTGAGTGATTTCAGATATAGCTATAATAAGTCTTCCTTCTGCTGGTTTTCTTTGCCCAGTCTGCCACTAAGAAACCTCGGAAGTCTCCAGCAGACAAGGGTCGTTCTGAGTCTGGAGCTAGAGGAGCAAGTCGTGGAAGAGCTAATGGCCACCCTCAGCAGAATGGAGAAGGGGACCCTGTCACTTTGTTTGAGGTGGTTAAGCTGGGGAAGAGTGCTATGCAGGTAAAGTAACTAATTGTGTTGCCCCCTCACAGCTCAGCAGAATCTAAGCTACACTTTTGTAAACAATGGGATGTTCCATAACCTGTGTTGGTCCATCAGGCTGTGTTTGATAAAGCAAGGGACAGTGTATGCCTTGGGTGAGTTGAGGACTCTGAAAGACAAGAAACATCAGAAAGTCACATCTTTCAAATTCTCCCTTGTTCTGATCATTACCTCCAAATTGAAAATACATGTTCGTATTAAGCAGCCCATTAAAGAATATCCTGTAATAAGTTTGATACAAGGAAAAAGTATATGATATTAGTGATGGGTCCAAGGCTTTTTTGTTTGCTTGTTTCTTCCTCAAAAACATCTGCTGACACAAGCACTTTTGAGTACTTTGCACTGCAGCTTCCATTCTACTTGCTGTCCTCACCAGAGCTGCAGGTGCAGGATAAACTGGTAGCTCAGACGTTCCTTACAATGAATTTTTCATTGTAATATAAATACTGAAGATAGTTTGTTTTACCTTTGTGGTGCTAACCAATGGGAAAACAATACAAATAAGGAAAATGAGGGTCCAAGTTCCATTTTCAGTACTACTTTTGGTGTAGCTAAAAGCTAAGTCTAATTAATTCCCAAAAGAATACAAGTGACTGGAAGCTGTTGAAGATTTTCTCTCAGTCTCAATCTGTGTAAGATTTGGCATGTAATTTTAAAGAATAAACGGGAAGAAAAATGAGAGTTTTAATTTTTTGTAGCTGCTGTATTGAGTTATTCAGGATTGACCCTTCTTTCTTAGTAGGTGAAGACAGAACAAATTTACTCCTAACAAAGCCACAGTTTCCTTGTGCCTCTTCTTCCTACATGTTTAAAGTCAGGTTTTCCAGCTTTGCTTCGTTTTCAACACTTCTTCAAATTTCATTTTTGGCAGGATTTGAGGAAACATCTGGAGTCTATTTTCTGGTTTTACTGTGTGGTACAGAACATACAAAATGCTTTATGTAGTATGTTTGTCTTAGAGTTACTGATACTTGTAGGAACCAAATGAAGAGGAATGGGTGATTGCTTTGGTGTTTGGTGACTCTGTATGTGTGGAATTTACTTTGATTTCATGGATTTCGAAAGAGATGCTGTCAGAAGTCTGCTGCAATTTCTAAAAAGAGATTGCCTACATGTTTGTTTTAAGAAACTTTTGGAATTCAAATAAAAGGAATTGTTTGAGAAATTCAGTATTTGTATATACATCTACAGATGGGTGTGTCTGTGTGTTTGTGTCTGATACGTGTGCAAGCACATGCTTCAAATGTGCCCAGCCTCCATGTTTGAGGAGGAAACAAACAGCACGTTTTAAGCAGTGGAGAAAAGATAAGCAACCAGGGAAGGAACAGGCAAGTTTATTTGAAGGCCTGGCATGCAAACCACCAGGAATGACTTGAGCTGTATTTAGGAGAACCAGGCTGAATTTCAGGAGGATGTGCCACTTGTGCAGCTTTGAACATTTTACTATTGGTAAAAATATTAGAAAGAAAGAAGGAAAGAAAGAAGCAAAGAAGGAGAGAGAGAGAGAAAAAGAGAGAAACTCTATAGTGGGAAAGGGCATGCAATTAAAATGGGATCTAGTATTTTTTTAACTTACACTTGTGGACAATAATCCCATATGGAACTAAGGGTTCTATAAATCAAACTACTTAGTGTCTTTATCCTTTTCTTTTTCCCTAATAGCTTAGGGATTTTGATGTAACAATTAGAAATGCTTGGCAATTTTGTTTTTCATAGTTTTGGTGCAGGCTTTTGTGGCCGATTTTAGCAATGTTGTCAGTATTGCCAATTTTCAGACAAGTGCCATCTATTTGTATTTGTCAGAGCCTATTTTTTTTCCTCACTGTTTAGTTCTTTCCCTGTAATACGAACCTACATCTTCCTGTAACACTGAAACCCAGAAAAATTCTTTTAGTGTATTCTGAGATTACATGAGAATTTTACTTCATGGCTTTCATTTCTCATCTGTCTGTTCCTGCTGTTTGCTCTCAGGATTTATTTTAGTTGTTAGATTTTTCTGGCTTTGTGCTGCCAACTCATGGAAGTCTGTAGCTGAATTCAATTCTCACTTCTTTTAAGTTTATCCTCTATTTTGATTCTCCCTGCAGGATTAATTTACTTCTTTGCTTCAGGCTTATTGCTGTTTGATTCTTCCAGGGAAACAAAGTTAGGTTAATATTTTATATTTCAAATACACCTAACTTCAGAGCTGCTCTTTGCATATACATCTTTGTTATGAAGTGCTAGTGGTGTTGGTGGGAAGTCTCATTTGAACTCTATAAATCAATTGATACCCACATTAACTGGATATCAGATTGCTGTCACTAGTTTTTAATTGCCTGTGTAACAGTTGGTTGCCTCAGGAGTGTTTCTGTGGGCAGCTCTGTGTGCAGTGTGGGGTGAGCTGCTCTTCACGTGTCCTGTGGGTATGTTTGGTTACTCCTGCTAGAGCTCACAGAGCTTTTCGTGGCTCTTGGGGTTTTTTTCATAAGCAAACACAATACTCTTCGCTTTTAGTAATTTGTCTTTTTTTTTTTCCTTGTGTGTTTTTATGGGCACAGCTACATCTGCTCTGTCCCCCACTCCAACCCCCTGTAGGCAGGAGGACTGTGTCACCATTTCTCACGTGCTGAACTGCCCCAGTTTACACTGGGAGCAGTGGTGGGTGCAGGTGACCCTCTGCTCCTGCCCTCAGCCCTGGTGCACATTGGTGACTTGCACCTTCCCAGGCACTTCTGCACTGGGCTCTGACCCTGGCGTTGAGCTGGCAGGGAGGTACAGAGCATGTGGTGATCTCACATGTTGTTACAGCCTCAGTCTGAACATTTCGCTCAAGTAATTTATGACTAATTAGCTGTAATGAAGTTTCTACTTCTGTGTTGGTCAAACGAAGCATAGAAGTGTTCTGCTTTCTTGTGTGCAGAGGGGATCTGTGCCTCCCCTGAATGGCAGAGTCACCAGTAATGCTGAGAGGTGCTCATTGCCAAAACATGAGCAGATCTCTGCCTCAATTGCCCTGTAACATCATGTGTTACCAGTGACCCTTAATTGCTGTTAGCAACTCACTATGGATTAGGTGCTGATTTTGAAAGGATATTGGGCCCTTCTGCTTGTGCTCAGCTAATAGAAGTAGACTTGGTGTCAGTTAGACAAGGTCCAGAGTAAACACATCTCCACTACATGCCAACAAGCATTTTAGGGAGCCCTGTTCAAGGAGGCCTTGCTTGTACATTGAAATGCAGTTTTTCATCCTGCCACCAGTTCTTTGTCTCTCCAGAAATCAGGAATGTATGTGGTTCCTCACTCTTCTTGTCTAGACGCCGTGACACGCAGGATTTGAGACTCTGAGGTTCCCTCTCTGTTGAGTAAAGCTGTACTTGGAGCACGGCTTACCCTGTCAGGAATGTTTCAGTTCCTCAGATTTTTGTTGTCTTTGCACCCCCTGGGCTCATGCTGGCAAGCTGGGACTCTTGTTCACAGAACTATACTGGTTAGAAGGCCTGTGTATCAGAGCAGGAACATCATGAGACATTTTTTCCCTTCAGTTGCCTACCTGAAAGGATTAAAAATATTTTATTCATAATAATTAAAAATATTTCTGAAATGTTAACAGTATTTTCAATATTATTTTCAAGATTACACTGATTTTCAGTGTTACCCATGTGTGTGTTACAGACTGAAGTTAAAAATTAGTACATTAGTTGTGTGTCCTTTATAATTACATGTTGCAGCTGTTGGAAATAATAGGAAAGAGGTAAAGGAAACACACTGACACGGGTGTGTAGTGAGAGGACAAGGTGCAATGGTTTGAAACTTAAAGAGGAGAAATTCAGGCTAGACATTAGAAAGAAGTTCTTTCCTGTGAGGGTGGTGAGATGCTGGAACAGGTTGCCCAGGGAGGTTTTGGAAGCCCCCTCCCTAGAGCTGTTCAGGGCCAGACTGGATGAGGCCTTAAGCAACCTGGTCTAGTGGGAGGTGTCCCTGCCCATGCAGGGGGTTGGGTCTAGATGATCTTTAAGGTCCCTTCCAACCCAAACCATTCTATGATTCCAGCAGTGCTCTTTTTTTGTTCTCTATGCACTAGAATTTTACTGGCATGATTGCCAGTTCTTTTTATCATAATGTATCAGGTTTAGATGACGTTTAGTCATCAGTGTCTGTATCTGAAATCATTTTCTGATTGAAATTCCTGATACCTCTGGTATCTTTTTCTGCCACTTAGAGATTTGATGATCTGTACCAGAAAAGCAGATTGTCAGTGTTTCCAAAGACTTGACATGTCTTTATGCATCTTGTCAATGTGGCACATGCTGTATCATTGCAGTCATTTTTGTATTTTCATAGCATTGAGGGCAGAATTGGACCATTATGGGCTGTATACTCCCTCCCTGCATAGCTCAGACCATGGGCTTGCACCCATTCCTGTGTTAAGCCAACAGCTTCTTTTACAACCCCCATTTTTCTGCAGTAATAGTCATAGTCATAATAATATATATTATAGGCATAATAGGCATAGTAATAATCATAATAGTTGTGTTAAATAGAAGTTTGGGTCAGCCTTAGCAAGTGACGATCCCAAGCACACACAGAAGCTGGGTGGAGAATGGATTGAAAACAGTCCAGAGAAGAAGGACTTGGAGGTGATGGTGGACAAGAAGCTCAACATGAGCCAGCACTGTGTGCTGGAGCCCAGAAACCAACTGTGTCCTGGGCTGTGTCACCAGCAGTGTGACCAGCAGGGCCAGGAAGGGGATTGTCCCCCTTTACTTGGCTCTCATGAGACCCCACCTGAAGTTCTGTGTCCAGTTCTGGAGCCCCCAACATAAGAAGGACATGGAGCTCCTGGAGAGAGTCCAGAGGAGGCCACAAAGATGCTCAGAGGGTTGGAGCAGCTCTGCTCTGGAGACAGGCTGGGAGAGTTGGGGCTGTTCAGCCTGGAGAGGAGAAGGCTCCAGGGAGACCTTAGAGCACCTTCCAGTGCCTGAAGGGGCTCCAGGAAAGCTGGGGAGGGGCTTTGGACAAGGGCAGGGAGGGAGAGGACAAGGGGGAATGGATTAAAACTGGAAGAGGGGAGAGTTAGGTGAGACATGAGGAAGAAATTCTTCCCTATGAGGGTGGTGAGACACTGGCCCAGGTTGCCCAAGGAAGCTGTGGAAGCCCCATCCCTGGAAGTGTTGAAGGGCAGGTTGGCTGGGGCTCTGAGCAACCTGGTCTAGTGGGAGGTGTCCCTGCCCATGCAGGGGAGGTGGATCTATATGATCTTTAAGGTCCTTTCTAACCCAAACCATTCTATGAAGTGTAGAGGTAGAGCCAAGGTTTGAACATCACCTTTCCCCCTCAGGTCTCACAGCAGTGGCTGCTGCCCTGTCCTTGCAGTCACAGGTCCCTTGGCCATGGCAGCAGGGAGCTGGGCTGGTGAGCATGAAGCAAAAGGTGGCACTGGCCTTGGAGAAGGCATCTGGTGCCTCCCTGAGAGAGCGAGGCTGCTTCTGGGGGGAACTTCTCCCAGGGAAGGAAGTTGATAGTAGAGCAAGTCCCAGTGACTGCACAGCTTTATCAGCTGGTTCCTGACACACTGCAGGGATTAAACTTTTCTTTGCTTGCTTCTCTCAGCTCCCTGGGATTTTATCTCACAGTTACTTTACTCACATAATCATCATGCAGTATAGATAATCCTGGTGTTCCTTAGTCCTTCTTGTGGTTCTGGTTAAAAAGAATTGTTACATACCTGCTTTCATCTTGCAGCAACTGAGGCTGCTGTTGAACAGATGGGTCCTGCCTTCTCCCACACCTACAGCTGGTGTGTTTTACACCTCTCTTTTGTGTTTTGTAGTCACACCAAGAAATAGGAACTGACACTTCGCATTTTTTTGAGCTGGATCAGCTCTCTGGTGAGCTCCTGATCAGCCCATCTCTGGCAGCAGCTTAGACTTACTCTTGATTAGAATGACTGTATAACCATCACTGTATCTGCCTAATTTAGGAGGAATTGTGTTTTCCATAGGTGGTGTTACATGGGAGCTTGAGCTTAGAAGCATCAGAGCAGCTGAAACTGGGTCATACCAAAAGTGCAGTGTCTTGTCTCTGACAATGGCCGTTAAGAAAGAGAGTAAGAAGGCAAAAAGATAGTTTGGGAATTCTGCCTTCCTCTGACTGACTGTTGGCAGGTCAGGTGCTGTGTGTCTGTTTTCTGTAGCCTCTGGGTTTCTCTTCCCCGAGTTTGACTCTTCTCCTTGTTAAAAGTCATCTTTGCTGGATAGTGTCTCTGCTTCTGCCTCAGCTATTTCTGGGAGGGAACGTCTTCAAAGATTAACAATATACAGACATGTAATCTTCAATATCATTCACTTTTTTGTGTTAAAGGCACGTTTTAGTTTAATTGTCCTTTGTTGTATTTTAACAAAGCTGGATTCTCCAACTTGAGGGATGGGTGGTTACTTTGAGTTTCCCCAAACTCTCAGAAACTCAGAAAGTTGGAGTATGCATTTTCTAAAGTGTACAGGGGAAAATACCTGCAGCTGTTATTGGCATTTAAACTAGTGTCTAGTTTTCATATTGCTGGATGGATTTCTGCAGCCTAAGCTTGGTTTGCATTTGGTTCTGTGCTGCTGAATCAAAAAAAAAAATCAAAACTGGGTATATGTTTTCAGGCTTGTTACACTAAGAATAATTTGACCACTAGCTGAAGCATTAATTAAATAGATGGGTATCCCTCAATACCAGATGATTTTTCTGCATTCATGACACAAGACTTCTTTTCCCTTTTGATGTAAAAGATGTGGGATGATGGTTTTGCTGTTAGTGTGAGCACCTGTGCCAGTAGTGCAGTGTGTGAAGACATTTATACCTGGAAATACCCAGTATTCTTAAAGCTGCAGAAGTTCTTTGCTCACTAGAATTTCATCATTTTGAAGTACCTCGGGTGATCTGTGAACTCTTAACAAATTGTGCCAGCAGAGGAGCTTGAATCATCTTTTTTAATAAATTGATGGGTCTTTCTTCTTGGAAGAACTGATTTTCTTTCTGCTTCCTCTAAGGATTTTTTTTATTCTCCTGTTCAATGTATATGAGTAGTCCTGAGGCTTTGTAGCAACTCAGAACCATTCATGCCCATGACTGGCCCAGCTTGAACAGACACAGTCCCTTGGAGATCGTGTAGCGTGTGAATTGTGAGGGTTTAGCACCTACAGGGACTCTGTACCACAGCAGGAAATCTTCCTGGTCTGAGGCCCTTGGACAGTCCCCCCATCATCTCTGAGCCCTTGGGTGGGGACGTGCAGCTCTGAGTAGTGCTGGGACAAGAGTGCACTTCCTCAGGAGCTCCTGTGATTTTAATCCATTTGAAAGAAGAATTTTTCCAGTACCTTTTATGCACATAAGGGTAATGCCAGTTAAATTGTGCCGTTCCGATACTCTCTTAAGAGAACAAAATATTTTGATTTTTCAGCAGTGTTTTTATTCTCCCAAATGGTTCCATATCACACTACCCTGATTTCCCCACATAATGATATTTAATGCCCATTCTACTGCAATAGAAATACATAATAATAATCTGCATAAAGCAGATTTTCTCATCTTTGCTGTGATGAAAAAGCAAGAAATGGGTAGTACAACGTTCAAGTAAGATTTTTTAGAAAGGATCATTTGGGCTTTTCACAAAGTTTTAGAAAAGTGTGAAACTCTTTCCTAATTGAAAATGAACATCTTTAGAGAAAAAAGAATAAATTACAGCTTCTTAATGTACAGGTCTTCTTTATTAACCTTATGTTAGGTTTTTCAGCAGGTGTGTGTATTGGTGCCTGCAGTTTGGAGTGCAACCAGTCATCTTGGAGTCTGAGGCACAATCTTGAATTGCACATACATGTTAGCAACTACCTTCTCCCCAGCTGTCTGTGTAATTACCTCAGTCTTCACCAAATTTGACCTTAAAAGACTTTTATCCTTTTTTAAAAAAACAGCACAGATTCACATAAGAAAAACTTGGACACAGAGGATTCTAAGTCTTTCACTACTTCCGTTTCTTTCCCTGTGTTATTTTCAGTGTACACTAAGTTCCTCTCACTGCCTGTTAAAGCATGTTTTCTAACTTTCATCTCCTCTTCACATTGCTCTTTATAGAGATAATTCAAATTTTAACTCTGCATGCTTTTTTTGTTGTTGTTGTTTTAATGAGCTTCGAATTTCATTTGAGTAAGTTTATGGGGTTTTTTGGCAGAAGATAGTAGTATAAGCTTTGATTTTTGGGTTTTTTTCCTACCTTTATATTAAAGATGCTCCACACCCCTTCTAGAGTCAGTTTTAGTTCTGTCTTACTGACTGCAAATGAAGTGTGTCCATGATGACTTGTATGAATTGGCAAATAATTTAATGGTTCTTTATATTTGATTTGCCTTGATTTACAGTTGACTGAGGTCTTACAGCTGGACATGCACTTTGTATTCAGTGTCATTTGTTTTCACTTTGTGGCACTGCTGCCAGATTGTTACTTAATTTAAATTGTGAAATAGCTTTTTGAAATCAACTTTTATCACTATTTAGTGGGACTGTGCTAATTTACATGAGCTGGCAAGGTATCATCTGCAGTTGGTCCCTCTGGTTCCTCCAGTACTTAATGCTCCTGAATGTAATAAAGTTCTTGCACGGAAGGAGTGTGAAATGGGTTCATAGCTGTAAAGCCTCCAGGAGGTAACAAGATAACTAGCTTCATTATTTCATTCATGGCATCAGACCTTTGCTTTTACTGGCAACCTGAGCTGCTGTTTCTCTTCAGTGCTATAACATGTTCCTACTTATAGCAGACTTAGAGATGTGAAGGTCAGTGTATCTGCAAGTCTCCAGGATTGATTTTAAGTTGTTTACTCAGACTGTGGGTCTGTTCTGCTACTTGGTTGAGTTTCTTTAAGCTGCTTACTTCTATAAGGTTGTCCCTTTTGCATATTCTTCAAATTATGAAACAGTCACTGGAGGTTTCTGACTGATTTCTCACTGATTTCTGTGAGATTCTCTTGGAAGCTGTTACAGGCTGTACTGACTGTGTTTGTACTGTGCATCATCTGACGTTTGCAGACCGTGATTTTTCACTGCTTGTAAGAATAGAAGCATTTTCCGATTAAAAAAATAATATTCTGGAGTCTCATTTTTGTAATGTGCTTGTCTGGACTTGCTATGCTGCCTGACCCAGAGGTGTGGTGCATCTGTGTGTATATATATGTGTATCTATAGATATGTGCATATATGCATATCAGTGTGTGTCTGTATACACACCTGTAGCTGCTTTCTGAGAGCAGAGAGTGACAGGGAGTCATGGGTGCTACTGGAGTAATCCTGAAGTTTTATCTATGTAACTGAGCTAGGTAATTCTTTTACTTGCCTTAAAATTTAGTTCCAATGCTCCTTGCCTCAGTCCAGTCTGGTAATGGAGATGAGAAGCTAAAGAGTTTTTTATGGACTTCCTCATTTGTTGTGCTTCATAACCTTGTTGTCAGGGAAGCCCTTTCCTTGTGCACAGGCTTGGAATTTGGTGAGTCCCAAAAGCATTTCCTGCACCTGGGCAGAGCACTGTAGCACGTGCACTGCAGATCTTGTGCTTTCCAGGAATGCTGAATCCTGTATTTCATGCACAGCTTGCAAGTGCACATTTCCATATGGTAAATCCACCCTCTCTGCCACATCTGAAGGTAGAAACATCTGGAAGCAGACAGGTACCACCAGAACAACTCATCCAGTCTGTTCCTACCATCTTTCTTGAGTGTTTTGCAGAAGCAAACAAGACTCTTAGGGGGGGAATTCTTCTGATGAGCAGATCCCACTTGTAGCTGCCTCCTTTACAGAGCACTGTCTGGTCCTGAGCTCTTCCTGTCACCCCGTGACTTCAGTATCAATTCTGTGTTTGGGAGAGATTGCAGAGAGGGACCCAGGGCAGGATCTCCCTGGGCAAGATGGTGAGCAAATATGCATTGTTGCCAGGAGTTTGTTCTTAGCTTCTGTCAGAGAAGCTCTTGAAAACAGCATGAGTGGACGGAGGCTGGTAATGAGAAAATGACCCTGGAGGTTTTGCTGTAACCTGTGGACTGTTGGTTAGAAATCCTTGGTTTTAATAGGGGTCTTTCTCTCTGGGCAGGGTCATGTTTATGCAGAATATTTCCTTTTCTGGCAACATTTGCTTGCTGTGTGATTTCTTACACTACTGCCTGCTTTATTTCTTTTTCACTCATACTCAACTTTTTTCCTGGTATTTACATTACTGATTATTTTTCTTGGTTCAGTTGATACTTGTCTCTATTTCAGATCTGATATGTGTATCTTTTTTTTTTTTTTTCATTCCAGTGTTTTCAGTTTTTGTAGCTCTTTTCTGTTACATCAAAAGTCAACAGTTTGATTAAGTTCCAACTGTTGTAGCATATGTAGTCTGGCTTCATTATCTCCTGCTGCCTTAAACTGCAATCTCTAAAAAAACTTCCTAACAAGCCTGCCAAATGTGCATGAGGGGCTGAATGCTGTAGACCTGTGGGCGTTATTTTGATACACTGAAAATACCCCTCTGGATTTTAGGGATCAGAGGGTACAGTTTGTGTGCCTCTGCACTGGTGCTGACAGGGCGGTGTGTTAACTCGTCACCCTGTGCTCCTCAGTGCAGATCTGCTCAGTGTCACCACCAGCCCTTCTGAGCAGGAGCCATCCCCTCTCACGGTGCTCCAGACAGATGAATTGTGCTGCCAACTCCACTGGATCTTGCCTGGATACGTGGATGTGGACACACACCCTGTGTTTAGCACAGAGGGGATGACTGGCTTGTGTGACTACATGGGCTGTGCATGTCAGGTTAGGTAAGACGAATCCTACCCAAAGGTACAAAATTTCAGCTCGAGCTTTGCCAATCCTCTGCTAGGTCCAGGTGGCACAGGAGAGCCCAGCTCTGTGCTGCTGTCCCTGCTCAGAACCTCCACTCTGATTTTGCTGCTTTCTGTATCTATGGCTGCCACTAAAGACTCGGCGTTGCCTGGTCTGGAGTCTTCAGATCAGCTGCTTGTCTTTTGTGAACTGCATTATGGTTCTGGGCTGAAAACACAAGACCTGTGTGACATAGGAGAGAGTAGGCCTTTAGTGCCTGAGGACATGGCATGTGCCTCAGTTCTTACTGAATGAAGAGACAAAAGAGATCAGAAGGGAGAGGAGCTGCACTGATGTTGTGGTTTTGAGGTAGTGCTGCAAACATCAATTAAATAATTGTTTACAGCGGGCAGAAACAAAACTGAAAGACATTCCTCCAAGCCTTTCCCCTTTACTTGCTTTTGGTTTTTTCCAGTCCATATGGGGTCACTGGCAGCATCTGTAGCACAGCCTGAGTGTGGGAAGGAATCTCATAGGCCAGCCTTGGTCCTGCAGGGAATGTTTTGTGTGAAAGACAATGCTCAGATGCTGACAAACTAGTTATTAACACTCAGGGAAAGCATTTGAGATTTCTCAGGCTCAAAGAATGTAATAGACTTCAGAAACTGTTAAGGGATGTATGAGAAGAATGAGCAACGAGAGGTGCTGTGCAAGCCACACAGCACAGAATTCTTCTGCCTGAAAAGAGGTGACCAGACAGAAGCATGGAAAACACAAATAGGGGCTTGAGGTTTGTTTTCTCTTCTTCTGTAAGACATAGGTGGCATCAAATCAATCTAGGAATTGACAAGTTTAAAACAAAACAATTCTTCTTTTTCTGCAGACTTGTTACTGCAAAATGATGTAGGTATCAAGCTTTCTAGTTCAGACACATCCATGAGAGAAGAAATGAGATAGGGTCATAAGGCTCTGGGCAAGTGACTCAGAAGTATCAGTATATTCTTGCCCTACTCTTGCACTTGTCCCTATGAGTATGAGCCCTCTCGGGCGGGTGAGCCTGCAGCCTGACCCAGCACAGCTGCACTTTTCTTCAGGGGAAAAAAAATAGCTGGTAATTGTATGTTGTTCTGATATCTACCCTAATAGAGCTGTAGGAACAAGTGTTTGAAGTTGATAGTACACCAGCAGTCTGGTCATTAAGCTTTGTCAATATTTGGTTTAGTAAATCATTTTTACATTTGGCTACATTTGGTTTTATGTGCCCTGGAAAATTCTGCTGATTGATTGGAATTATTGATACTTCCACGAACTGGGTCTAAATTCACGATGAAGTAACAGTGGAGCAGTCTAGGTAAGTGGTTTTGTGCTGCTGCTTCATGTTTCCTTCACTTGCGTGAAGATTAATTGGAGGCCAAGACTTCCTTTTTAACTTCTTCTCTGTAGCAGATGGACCTCTTCCTAAGATTGCTTCTCCCACCGTGCGTGCATGTGTTCCTGTATTGATAGAGAAAATATCTAAAAACTCAGTTTCCTGGCAGTTGAGTGTTCAGAGATTTATGCAAGTTGTTGAATAACATGGTAATACTGATAGTCACATCCTGTCTTGGTCCCACTGGCAATCAGGAGAGTTTGCACTTGGATAAGCTAGAAACTGCAGAGGGATTTTTCAAGATCTTGTCCTTCTATCAACCAGTTTAGAAAGAGGCAACATTTTTCTGAGCAGTTGAGTTGTTTAGATTTTTTCTTTCCTATTCCTTCTTTTCAGTTGGAAGCTCAGATGCTGACAAACTAGTTATTAACACTCAGGGAAAGCATTTGAGATTTCTCAGGCTCAAAGAATGTAATAGACTTCAGAAACTGTTAAGGGATGTATGAGAAGAATGAGCAACGAGAGGTGCTGTGCAAGCACGTGGGGATGGTGGTGGGGGGCGTGTGTGTGTGTGTTGAGGACTTCTTAAATTAATTTTGTAGAAATTCAGTGTAAACCTAAACTCTCCAGGACAAAATAATCCGTTTGCAAGGTGTGCTCTGATAGCACAATCAAACTTCTCTTAACGAATGCTTCCATGTATGTGGAACAGTAAAGATTTTTTTTTCTCATAAAATAGGTAAAACATACCATTTGGTTACATTAATGCTCACAATTCTTTACCTTCAGTGTTTATTAACTGAGAAGTTGGAATGCTCTGTTTTAGTGACATGAAAGGAAGCCATGCTGTCTTTCTTCAGCATGAAGCATGCTGAAGAAGGACCTCACACAACCCACTTTCTTTTCTAGAACAGTTTTTAAGCATTTCCATAGTTATTTTGTTAGCTTTGTCCTCCTTGCTTCATTTTACCTGCCTCTGGAGGTTCTAGAAATCATGGTTCTGCACAGCTTTGCCACAGTTCTGTGCTCAGAGCTGTGGGGTGAGGTGTCCCCGTGGGCAGCAGCCACAGGCCTTGCTGTTGGACCTTGCTGTGTTCCTTCACCTGATCTATACCTACCATTAACTCTTCCTCATGCTGTGATTGCACTTTCACGTTGACTGGCAAAGTACACTTAGTGCCCTTGCTCATCTAGCTACTGTGGCACATTTTGTGTCCCCAGAGATTAATAGATGACAAAGGACAACGTTTGTGACACCTGTGTGCTTTGTGTCCCCTTCCCTGCTGTCATTCCTGCTAATAACTCTGTGCTACACTGCCATCAGTGAGTAGTGAAATGTCTCCTGGCTACTTGTAGCTGTGAGAGCAGTTTGAAACTGTGACTTTGCTTCATACCCTGTGATTGAGGTGGCTTACTGACTCCCAAACACTGTAAGACCAACTTCTGTGTGTTATTTTTACTTACAAAGTATTCCTCATTGCATTCTGTCCTCCTGAGCTATGTCCAGTGTTTCTGAGTGACTGAGACATAGCTTTGGCCTTTAGAAATTCTGAGATGTTTGCTATGCAAGATCATAGACACAATTTTTATCCCAGAGTGTTACTACTCATCAGTTTTCTGGGAATACATGTGGGTTGTTCTGAACAGTATCACAGTGTCTGTTTTTTCAACACAATTTTGAAACGGGATAAATACTGCAAGTGGAGTTTTGAGGAAATGCAATAATTTCACTTTGAACCTGTGTTTATACAATTATAATACTAGGAAACAATGCATCTTGTTCTGTTCTCTAACAATATTTGTTCTGTCTCCACCCTGAGAGAAGGTCTATAGATTTCTGAATGTATAATTATGCAAAATAAATGCTGAGTTATACAGTGATATTCTGAAAAGCATGTCATTTGCCTTTAATAAAATACTTTTTAAGAGTCTCTGATAAGTATTCTTTTTTTCTTGACAGTCTGTGGTGGACGACTGGATTGAATCATATAAACAAGACAGGGACATAGCACTTCTGGATTTAATCAACTTCTTTATCCAGTGTTCAGGATGTCGAGGTACAGAATGTTGGAACCAAGTTGTATAGAATAAATCTGACCGTCGTGCAACCGTGTGTGTTAGTGCAAATGCTGGTAATGTGGGAGGCACATGGATTGGTCCTCCTCATTTGCATGGTTTGTATAGAAATATTGTCACCTTCAGAAATAATGTTATTTAAAGGTTGTTTGTCAAGGGCCTACTCTTTCTCTTTCTCACTTTCCTGTCACCATCCTCAAATGTACCAATCCTCACAGAGATACTCTACTCATCACCAAAAGGAGACAGAAGATCTGTTAATCAAGGTAGGCATCTTTACTTCCCCTTTCTGTTTCTTCCCATTTTTTTAATTACAAGAGTTAGCAGGTGTAGCTCTACCTTAACTTTGCTATTTTTTCTTTCTTTTTTTTTTTTCCTAGGAAAACGGTGGTTTTTTTAAACTGAAGAGGAAGGGGCCAGGCTTCAGTTGACTTCAATTAGCAAGAAAAATTCCTTCTGGATGAAGCACCAATCTTACTTCTCCTCTGTAATGCTTTATCAAGTCAGCAGCAAGTGGCCTGCCTTTTATACCCCATTTAAGCAGCCTCCATTACCAGGCAGTCTGTTGCCACTCTGTACCTTCTAATGAATTTTTCATGTGTTGTCTTTTTTCAGTTAACTCAGCCTTGAGAAGAGAGAAAGACAGAGCCCTACCCTCCCTATAGCACCCAGAACCAATGTATTTACTGTTTCCTGATGCTTCTTATAAGTTACTTGGAGTAGAATTGAAAATAACCCACAATTCAGAAATTCTTTTTCTTCATTTTGTAACTGATAAGGAAATACACCTTTAGACATCCAAAGATCTGGGTAGAAGTTCCTTTTCTTCCTTCTTAAGTATAAGGTGAAGTCCCAAGTACAGTTAAAAGCATCTGACAAAATAAAGATGAGCTGTCAGCAGCTTCAGCAACCTGTTTTCATAGCTTAAAGAAATAAACTGATTTTGTGGATGACAGGAAAGACTGGAGCTCTGGGAGCATTCTGTGAGGGGGCTGAGGCTCAGGGTTTGGGTGAGCAGCCTGTATTAGTGTCTGTGCTGTTCACACAGGTTCCCTAAAATATTTTTCAGACTTGTTTGGCAGCTTATGCCAAAGTAGTTGTATTCTGTTTGCTTTTTGTAACAGTCTCCTAAAGGTGTGTATGGAAAAACCTAACCCAGAAGCTTCTTCCTAAGATTTTGGGCAGCATTAAACCAAAGGGATATTTGGCCAGGTGTTTTTATTCTTGCTGATGCAGGCTTTTGGTAGAGGCACATCATAAATACATCTTCATTCCCCCGTTGCTGTCTCATTTCTACTTCCTTTCTTCTTGTCAGAGAAAGCAAATAAAACCTTAAAATCTCCCCAGATGCCTATTTTTCAAACCTCTAGTTCCAGAGTGCTGTGGGCTGAGTGCCCACTGCTGCTGAAGCCGTTGCTTCCCAGAAAAGCTTTCTGCCATTGGCTTGGAAGCAGCAGTGCTTCCAGTGGCTGATGTAATTTAATTTACTTTCTTCTTTTAATTTTTGTTTTTAATGGTGACTTTCTGTCCATTTTCAGTACTCTGCTTGGTACCCTCAGAGATGTCTCTGCTGGGCTTGCTTTAGTGGCCCTCTGGTCCCAAACAGCAACGACAGGAGAAAGAAAGCAAAATTACTTCTCCCCTGAGTTGGTAGAGTGCTTGGGGCTTTATTTCTGTGCTGGAATGTTTGCAGTGGGTTCAGAGCTATAAGGAGGGGTAAAATCCTGGCAAACAGTTCTGTTCCTTCCAGCTTCCAGGAACATGCCTGTTTTCTAGAAAATGTAAAAGCTTGATCAGAAGCTGTTACCCACGTGGGGTAAAACATGTACTAAGCTGTCCTTAATGGAGGTGAGGTATGGAAAGCTGGGGATGTCCTGTATTTTGTGAGGAAGACCAAGTTGCCTTTTCATGAGATTATATACTCTACTATGACATTTTTATTTCCCTTGAAAGATTTTGTTGACATTCCTGTTTATTTTCATTTCTGACAAACAACAGGTCCTCCTGGAGCTCAATGGCTGCTTAATCTTCCTTAATATTCCCTCATTTTCTTCTTTTCACTTTGCTCCAATACTGTCTCAGGTGCTCCAGCCTTCTTTCCCAGTGTTAGAGCCAAATGCTTACTGATAGTGTATCTAACATTGGGATCATTAACTTGAAGGGAGGAGGACAAGTGGCTCAGGAGGAGGTTCCTCAGGAGATTTTGAAAGTGAAGCTGAGTTTATAAATCTGTCATTTAATAGTGCTTAGAATTATTTGCTCTCTAAATATACACAAACACCTTTAGCACGACATTTCTTTCAAAAGTTTTAAGCAGGTGAAGACTGCATGCCTCTTTTTTCTGACTTTAACTAGAAATTGTTTAGGCACCAAACTGCTTTATTTAGCAACACTGTTGACCCTGACAAGAATATCTTTCTGCTTAGGGAAACTGATTTTTACATATTAATCCTGTTCTCTTGGGCAGCACATAGACTTGAATGAGCCTCTGAGCATCCCCCAGCTTTGCTTGGAGATGTTCCTGAAATGAGAAGTGAGCACTTGTAGATATGAATAAGCAGACATGCTATGTAAAGAATAATGCTAGAAATTGTAAAATCAATGTATTTTGCAGGCAAACTGTAAAAATCTGTGCAAGTTAAAATTGAATAAATATAAACCAAATTTTCAAGCACCTCTGTCCTTCGTCCGCTCTTCCGAGTATCTGCTTAATCAGTTACTTTGCGTACAGTGTGTTCTGGTTCATACAATAATGTCCATTAAAAGCTGAGAGATTTGTTTTTTAGCATGACTTCAGTAATCTTTCTGGGATTTTAAAGGATCATTTGGTATAAATTAGAAGTTTGTCCTCTTGAACTAGCAAAAGTTCAACAAGGGCAAGTGTAGAGTTTTGCATTTGGGGAAGAGAAACACCATGTACCAGTACAGGTTGGGGGCTGACCTGCTGGAGAGCAGTGCAGGTGAAAGGGACCTGGGGGTCCTGGTGGACAGGAGGATGACCATGAGCCAGCAATGTGCCCTTGTGGCCCAGAAGGCCAATGGCATCCTGGGGTGCATTAGAAAGGGTGGGGTTAGTCGGTCAAGAGAGGTTCTCCTCCCCCTCTATTCTGCATTGGTGAGGCCGCATCTGGAGTATTGTGTCCAGTTCTGGGCCCCTCAGTTCAAGAAGGACAGGGAACTGCTTGAAAGAGTCCAGTGCAGAGCCACAAAGATGATTAAGGGAGTGGAACATCTCCCTTATGAGGAAAGGCTGAGGGAGCTGGGTCTCTTTAGCTTGGAGAAGAGGAGACTGAGGGGTGACCTCATCAATGTTTACAAATATGTAAGGGGTGAGTGTCAGGAAGATGGAGTTAAGCTTTTCTCAGTGGTGACCAGTGATAGGACAAGGGGCAATGCAATGGGTGCAAATTGGAGCATAGGAGGTTCAAGGTGAAGATCAGAAAGAACTTTTTTGCTGTGAGAGTGACAGAGCACTGGAACAGGCTGCCCAGAGAGGTTGTGGAGTCTCCTTCACTGGAGACATTCAAAACCTGCCTGGACAAGTTCCTGTGTGATGTGCTCTAGGTGACCCTGCTCTGGCAGGGGGGGTTGGACTAGATGATCTTTCGAGGTCCCTTCCAACCCCTAGGATTCTAGGATTCTATGATTCTATGAAAAGCATCTCAATTCAATGATGAGATTTGCACAGGAGTGAAATCACTTTTCATGCCATCCTTCCACTATGGTTTGCCTGCTCAGTCTCTGCTTTTGTTGCCTTTGCTGATTTTGATTAGAAAGAAGTGAAAATAGTTTCTGAAAGAATTTTTCCTTTGTCTTGCTCTTTTTTTTTCTTCAAGAACACCAGCAAAAATCCCTGCCTTTCACCCTTCATCCCTGTACTCTTCTCCACGATGTTACGTTGTATTTCTGCAGCAGAAAATGTGTCCATCAAGGACTGATAAAATCACTGATTGACGTTGTGTTTTCTACCTTTGAAAGTGCATTGCATCTCCTAGAGGGAGGGTCTTGCATCAGGTAGTACCTCAGGAAGATGATAAAGTTTTAAGATACTTTTTCTTTCTAAAAAGAGGCAGGAAATAAATGCTGTTTCCAGTCCCTGGAAAAGCCAGATTGGTTTGTTGGTGGTAGGTGTTTGTGTTCCACAATATTTACAATCTGTCAAGCAGGTGGTGTTGTATTTACCTTCTTACTTCTCTGTCAGGAGCTTAATTTAGGGGGTTGCATTTTTAGATGAGAGGGAACATTTTGAATTTAGGTTGTCATAATGATAAACCAGTTTTTGAACTAACTGTCATTGGCTGGGGGTTGGAAGTGTGTCCATGCTCCTGAGACTTCCAATGTTGTAGCTTGGTCTGTGGCACTGAGGCATCCTCCTCTCCTGCAGAGACTTGCAGATCAGTGTTCACATTTTCCTGGAATTTTTTTGAGGACTCTGTTCCATTGCTTCCTTCTTTGCAGGAACATATTTTTGCTTTGTTTCCCTTTTTTCCCTTTCTTGTCTTATGTGAAGCACAGTGCAGTGTGCTGAGATCTGAGCTGGCTACAAGCAAGCTGAAATGTCTGATCAGCAATTTGTGTGCCTGGGCCCCAGGGGATTGTAACTGTGTCAGTATGATGCTGCATCCAGGCTAATTAGCTCTGCCTCTCAGACTGAGTAATTAGCTCAGGTATCATGCTCTGCTGCCATGGCAACCAGGCTGTTTCCATTTCTGGAGCTCCATGGCTTTGGAGCTGCCTTGGGTACTGCATGGCTGCCTGCTTTGCCTTCTGTTGCTGGTGTAAAGCAAACAAACCCCACATGCACTCTGACCTTCCTGTGGTTGAAGGGGCAGAGCTGTGCTTGTGGAATAAATATTTTCTTTTCCTAACCAGAAGCAATTAGTGGTTGAAGCAGCCTCTTAAGCTGTGGAGGACAGAGCAACCCCTCGAGTCCATGTAAGAAAAGAAGCTTTATTTTGCAGGGAAAAAAGGTCTCTCGCATAGTTGAAGAGAACTACTCATCTGCTTTCAAGTATATAGTGAAATTACTCCTATTCTTTCTCTCCCATCCCTCTCTTTTCCTCTCCTTTATCTTCTTATGGGTAAGCCAGAAACCTGTGAATTCCTAAGCAGATTTTCAGGAGTGGTTTGAGCACTGCTCTCACTGCTACCCTTACCTCTACGACAGCTCTGAGACACCAGTTACTGACAAAACAAACTAGTGAAACTCCCTCACTGTTAAATTCCCAGCGGTGCTGTAGCTTTCTCAGGATTGTGAGGGGCTCTCTGTTTAAGCAGTTCTGTGATTTGGCACACTGAAGTTGTTTTTAGGAGTAGCTGGTGAAGGAAGCAGGTGAATTTCCTTTATATGATGATTCTCATATCTTGTTTTCCTCCTCAAGATCTCCTCTTCAGGTTCTTGTGTGGAATCAAATGTTAATGAACAAGTGTTCAAACTGCCCCTTGATGGCTGGTGCTGGTTAGGGCTGGGGTCTTGCAGTTGTGAGTAACCAGGAACTGGGGAGGAACTTTGCTTCAAGTGGTAGATGTTTATGGCATTTTTACTTGTGAATCAGACACTTGGGGATCCACAGTCTTCCAGCCTGAGCCTTAAATCTGTAGATGTTCCTCACCTGATCTAGTAAAATCTTCTGAAGAGTTCTGTGAATGGTGCCAACTGAATCACCAAGTGCAGGAGTCAGGAGTTAGTTTGCTGGAATGCAGGATGCTTGCTCACTTTGGTTTTTATTAATGGTTTATGCTCTTAATTAAGGGCAAACTAACAGGCTTCTGTTTTGCCAAAGTAAATTGAAGGCTAAAACTAAGAAATAACCCTAAATTGGCCATTGTATGGCCAAGAACAGAAGCGAACAAGCAACTGCTTGCTTAACTGTGGGACAGGCTTTCAGAAAAGCAAATTAACCAGGAAATAGTGTTATTTACTCTGATTGATAATATTTTAATAGGGGCTATAACACTTGTCAATAGCGTAATGGTTTAAAAAAAATCAGTCTTTTGTCATTTATTTGTACACAGTTTTGTTTTGTGATCGATGGAATGTTATGACCCTACACAGATGGATGTTATTAAGCATGGAGAGAGGCTGCTTGGTGAATCTTATTTCCTGCAAATGGTCCTGTCATAAGGAGCTGCAAATTGTTAGTGAGAAATATTGCTGGCTTCGGCATGTGCTGAAAAGCTTTATCTCTTCACTCATTCATGTGTTATGAAGAAGCTGATACCATAAACTTGTAGTATTTTGAGCAAATTAGAAAACACTATTCATTGCATTGGTGCCTGTATTTTTATTAATGGTATAAAATAAGCACAGTTTCTTCAACAAAATCCCTTTTAAATGGGTGGGTTTAGGGGAGAAGTTGCAAAGTAAAGGACTAAAACTCATTAAAAAATTGATGCTTGCTGATACTCATTAAAAAATTGATGCTTGCTGATACATGAGTCAAGTCATAGTAGTGTCAAGGATTTATACAATATTTTGTATGTATAGTACACAGAAATAAGTACACCCGCAGTAACTCTATGAGACTTTTAAAAACATGCTGTTAACCACATTAAAAAGTGGGAAGTTAAGACTGGAAGATGGAAATTACTTAATTTTAATTTCATACGTGATGTAGATAAACCAGATCTGAACTTTGTACTTGTTTCTGAGCCTTGAGGTCATTTTTACAGTGTGTTTATCTTGAAGTGAAAGTCTGTAAAATTCACTCTGAAAATAGGATGCAAATTATTAACTGGCTTGGGTGGAAGAGAAATCAGATTGCCAGGCATGCATTACATGTTTTGTCAGGTCAGTTCTTCAAATGAGGGTGGGTAAGGTTAAAAAGTTCATATCAAACACTTGACAATTAACGTGGTTACATCAGAATGAATTCCTTGTGAATAAGTACAAATGGCTGCTGTTTGTTGACATTCCTGAAACTGAAGCTAAGGTTTCATTGTGTGTATCATTTTTAAACCAGAAAGGTTTTCAGTATTTCTTCCTGTTTGCTGCTAAATGGTGTCTGGACTTGTCATTTCGTGTACTCTTTTTTCCTTACTATTTTTTTTTTCTTTGCCACTTCAAAGTTTATTTGGCTTTTGAGAAGAATAGCTACCAAATGATTTTTTTGTTGTTGTTCTTTTAAGCTTTGTGTCTCCCTCACTTCTGGGGATGAGAAGCATTGCAAAAATGTTTAAAAAAATCAGATCTGAAAGTGTAAAGAGATCTGAAATAAAACATAACATTTTAGAGCCACTTGTGAACTGAGGGCATCTTTTTCCACAAAGGTGCATCCCACTACTTTCAGAAACTAGGGAAAAAAACCCACAGCAATTTGCTGACCTTTCAGCACAGGAGACATGAAGGAAGGGCAGTACTGGTCTGTGGTGGTGAAATCTGACTGAAGTACCTCCAAGATTTCACCCCATGAATAGGTAACAGGAGCCATGGTGACTTAAACCAACCTTTAATTTCTTATTCCTTTCTAGCTGAATATATGGAACTATTCGTGTTTCAAGCATGACAGCAGACCAAAAAATAAGCTGGCTTAAGATCAGCTGTTAAGTGATTAAGATGAATTAATATAATTTAAAATAATTTTAATTAATTGACAGAGCTTGCGACACTAGAACATTTTAGAGCAAATGTATAATGTAAGAAAAGACAAATTACCTTGGAAATTACAGTCTGAGAGCAAGTTCTGCCCTCCCAGGTCTGTGTAATGCATTCAAATCTCTGCTGAAAATGAAAGCTCTCCTTGTAAGTGTGGAACAAATCTGCATTCTACTCCTCTGTACTACTTAGTAAAGCCATAGCTTGTGTAATTATTTTTGGCACTGCTTATCAGAGATAAATTGTGTCAGGCTTTCAGAGATCACTGCTTGTTTTCCACTGTATTCATTTCATCACACACACATCGATCTGGAGAGTGGTGCTGCTCCTCTGAATGCAGAGCTGCTGCCTGAGAGGTCTCTCTTAAATCAATTATACTTTTATGCTACAACTTTTAAAGAGTGATAAATACCTCTTGGTGTTAACGATTCTGAATAATTGCTGCTACTAGCCTTTTTTTTTTGCTTTCTCACTTTTTCTTTATGCTTAGTTTTCTGTGGAATACAAACTTGTTACAGGAGGGACACCTCTGTGCTAAGCAGATGAGAAAAAACATTAGTTTCATTTCTTTGACAATATTGTTCTATGACTTGGGAGCAAATCATGCCTGTAAATGAGTTTGTCTCTACCTGTGTGTTGGATGCATTGCTGGATTTTTTATTGATGACATAGATGGTATTTTCTGTGAAGACAGGAGCTGATCATGAAAAGCAATCAAATACCACTGAATCTTAAGACTTTCTTCCTGGATTGCGAATAGGAAAGCTCCTCAGGTCTCTAGTCTTTCTTAAGATGCAAATTCTGCTGAAGGTTGAGTCAGATTTTTCCAGATCAATGGTAGGAATTAAATGACATTTCTCTTAGCAAATGTGTAGCTGTGACTCTGTCTTTTGTATTAAGGAAGCCATAGATCCCTTTTATTACATGCAATGCTAGTTCACACTTCAGTAATTACTTTTGAACAGAAAAAGACCAGGATGATTAAAAAGGTGTACAGGCTAATGAAAAAGCCTTGTTTTCTGGCACAAAGAAATCCAATATTCTCTTAATCTGCAAGCATTCAGCAGTAGCTGGATATAGAAAAGCAGAGGCTAGGTTTTCAAAGTTACATCTAAATTTGGAAAAAGCAAAAGTGGGCTCTTCAGCAGACACAGTCCTGCTCACCTTCCAGTCCCACCTGCTTCAGTCCCTGTTTATGTCAATGTGCTCATATTGCCTCAGTCTTTCACCTGAGCCCTGACCAGCTGAGTCTTCCAGCTCCTCACCTCCTTTCACGGCAAGTTCTGTTATTTTGCTGGCACTGCCAGGGTCAGAGTCCTGCAGGGGAGGCTGGTGTAAATTCCCTCCCCGTTGTCATCTTGTCCTTCTTTGTGTGGAGCAGGAAGCATGGTGGGATGTTTTTGGGTCCCCCAGGGGTGGAAAAGGCAGTTGTACAAAGCTGTTACCAAACCCTGCAGGATCAGTGAGGGGCTCCCTTGCCAGCAGGCTGTGCCCTGGGTTAAACAAGGAACTGACAAACCCAGCAGAGCCAACCTCGGGTCCCTGAGAACTGTCATTGACAGGGAAGGGAGCACATCAGTAGAAATGTTTGCACTTCTTCCAGTTAGCACCAAAAGCTTAACTTTGAGCTCAGAACAACCTGCATTCCCACTCCCCACCTGCAGCACTGGGCCCTGGGTATTTCAGTTGGAACCTGCCTGATTTCATTGAGGGCTGAACTTGGGAGTTAGGAGTTTAAAATACCTTTGACTCTCTCAGGAGTAGTCTGAGGAGTTTAACAGGCACCATCTGTTGTGGAAGTAAACTTCTACAAAGTCACAAACACTTTGAAAGCCTGTCAGTGTAGTTTGTCAGATTTACCACTAGCTCTACTATTCATTTTGTTTGTTTCATCATTGTTGAAATAAATGTTCTAGATAACTTCTAAGTTGTTGTGACTTGGGGGAAAAGGGCCTAGAAGTACTTTCATCAGCTTTTGGGAATGAAAACTTATTGTAGATGTATTTAATTACATAGATATAGCCAGTAATATTGTTTTTAGACTTTAGGATCTATCGGATCCCAGATTCTCAAGGATTAAACCACTAAACCAAGTCTTACTTCAAATCTAACGTAGTAGAAGGAGAATACATTTCCTGTAGACAGTGTTTATTCCCAGTACAAACTCCTGAATCAAGATCATTTGGCCAACTATATGAACTGAACCATGGAGTGATGCAGGTGGCTCTGTAGTAAGAGGTGGTGGTGATGAATGTCTAAGCTGTAACCCAAAAATGACAGTGGTTTGAAGGGAATAGTTGACATTATGAAGTGATTGTTCTTGAAATTTAGTAAAACTAAATAGCAAGAAGTTCTTTAACACTGTTGGAAATGAGATACCTGCTGAAAAATTAATACTCTGCTTGGCTTATCAGTGTGTAGAAGGAGCAGTTCTTGAACATGGGCAGTTTCAGGAAGTCTAGATGATTGCTTTTGTACTGTCTCTTCCCCCAGGTACCTGGATAGGTGTCTCAGCCACAAGGGCATGGCAGACAGAAGTGGTTGCAGGAGATGTGGTGTGTGAGGAATGGAGGCACATGTTTGAACCGAGGGCCATTCAGAGGTTGCTCAATTCCATTTGAAATGCAGCAAGGATTGTTAAGGGGAATTGTCAGTGTTTTTGTGAGGTACGTGCTGCAGCTAAATCAAGTTCTGGTTTTATTGTAGAGTTTGTAACCTTCATGAAGCAGACTGGAGTTTTACAGAGGTTTAATTAGCCTCTGGGGGCAGAAGTGGGAGTACTAATTTAGAGAAGGTGGATAACAATAAAATTAATGAATTAATTAAGATAACTAGAAGAAAATGGAAGATAATACATTCTGTCTAGAAGAAAGCCATATTGTGACGGTGTTCTGGCATCTCCTGACCATAAGAACAGAGGAACGTGGCAAAGCAGTTCTGCACAAAAGCTGTTGAGAAAAGTGTTACATGGCTGACTATTAAAAAAAGATACTAAATTTTCATTTTGGAAGAGCAAAGCTGAGTAATAAGTACAGCACATGGTTTACATAGGGAAATGGAATATCATGCAAATTAGTTTAATTATGCTATTGCATAATGAGGGCATTTCCGAGGGACCTTGCAGTGCTGCTAAGTCGCATTATTTTTATTAAATTGAGAACTATAACAGGAGATTATACATATATTTCATGGAAATAAGTACCCTTTTTCCAAACAGCTGAGAATAGTCTTGTGGATTTGGTGGTTGTCTTGGAATTTCCATTTGTGGTGGCATAAATGCAGAGAAATTTTATGTTCTGATTCAAATGACTTTTGCCCCATGTTTTGATTTTCATCTTCCATCCTTTAAGTCAGTTTAATCAGTCATTCAAAGGGACTTTTTTTTGGTATTGATGAAGAGGAGGCAGATGCATTTCAAGAAAAGAACATCTTTTGAGGTTAACAAAAGGTGGCGGTTACTCCCGTGTTCCCGGTGGCTGCCTTTTGGACAGGTAGTTTTTCCCTTCTGGTGGAGAAGACTGAAAACACCAGACTTTAACACCATCAGGTGAGGTCAGGTGTATTTCCACAGATCCCCACAACAACATGAGTAATTTCTTCCAGTTAGAGCTGGTTTTGTCAGGAGTCCTCTTGTTCTTTCTGAAGTTATGAACCAAAAGAAACAGAGAATGCTGGCAACTGCAGCACGTGTTTCCCATTGAATTCCGACCGTACGGAGTGGCTGAGTGTGCAGTGCTGTGTTTTAGGGAGCTCCTTTGGTTCCAAGGATAGTGCTTACATGACTTTGATTTGAAGTGAGCTCAGCCAGAGTCCTCAGAGTTTTCCCACAGGGCTCTTTGGTGACTGAAAAAGGCATGGCAGCCCATGGCTTCCTGACTGCAGCTGCACATCAGCCTCTGCTCTAATGACCTGGGCCAGTTTGGGATTCTCAAACTAGAGGTGAAGAAATGACGACAGTTGCTGGGCCAGTCAAGTTGCTGAGTGACCTTTCTACCCTCAACACCAAGTCTTGTAACAAGAATTTCCTGTCTTAAGGTTTTCCTTACAGGTCAGAGCCAGCTGAAGGTTCTCAGTTCTTGGGAAGCAGGCATGAGTGGGGAATGCAGTGGAAACCATCCACGTTTTTCTTTTAGAGCCTTTGAAGACAAGTTACTTCTGATCTGCAGCAAGGAGGTTACTCTGAAACTATGGCCTAACAAAACCAAAATCTTGACAGATTTTTGCAGTTCAAAATAGAGAATCACATACATTAATGTATTTCCTTTTAAAGAGAGAAGAAAATAAATTAAACTATCATGCGTGACTAGAAATAATAATTTCATTCTGGTTTGGCAGAACATGAGCAAACCACTTGCTTTTCAGGGTCAGAGGAAAGGTGCAAGTTTGTTTTAGTTTGTTCTTGTATCTTTATTGAGTGGCTGGTGGGTAAATGACCAGTGACAGAGCAGCTTTTTGCTCTGAATTATGAAAAGATTGAGTTTATAGATCAGCAGGACTTCCATTTGTAATTTTCCAAGCAGCTGGAAGTCTTTTCAAGCAATTGCTACTGAACTTGTTTCAGGAAGATGTAAACCTGTCCATTCACAGACAGAAGAAAATACATGCCAGTCAGTTCCTGGTGCCACTCGTAGGTATTTCAGTAACACTGGAATTTTAAGTTCTGATTTGCAAAAGAATTGTAAGAGAGTCAAACTGTCTTGAATTCTTTATCTGAGTTACACAGGGTTTAATCTAAACAATGCAGAAAACCTGGATGGGTTAGTTTGCTTTTTGTTCTCAAGATTTGCTATTAATGTAATTTTACAGATTTTCATTGAGTGGAAACCTTGGGGCTAGGAGCAAAATAGAAAAGTTTCCAGTTGATGCAGAAATTTGACTTCCTGATGGTGTGTGCAGAATAATGCTTATCCTCCCTTATATCATGTGAGGTCTGACTATTGAATATATTTTTTGATAATTTATAACTAAATCCATGGCTTAGAGTTTAATTTATGGTGTGTACATTTGGAGTTACTTACACTTCTGTTTGTATTGTTGTGGGGTGAGAGTACCCTTGAGCTCTGAAGGTGTTTAAACACCTGGTATGTCCTGCCTGCCTGGTCCTCTTGGAGCTGCTCACAGGAGAGTGTTACACCAGGAAGGACACCAGCCCAGGCCCATTGTGAGCACTTTAAACCATTCTGTCTAATGTTCTCACTCTCGGATTCGTTTGACATCTAATTTTCAACCCTTTTTCCCCCTGGTTTCCATGGCAGCCTGTAACAGTAGGATTACACTTTAGTTACGTGCTGTGTGGAAAAATCATTTTCTTTAGCTCTCTGATAGTTCACGGGCTACTTCCTTGGGATATTTTTTGAGACGTAAGAAATCGCTCCATATACATCTTCTCTGTCCCAGTTGGAATTGTGTAGAGACTTCTCATAACCCTCTTTCACCACTCTTTTTCATTCAATTCCAATTATTTCTTTGTTTTAAAAATGCATCAATTAAGATCAAAGAATGGAACTACATTCATGTGATAATTATGACCTAATCTGAGGTCCCATGGTTCTTAGCTGCTCTCCCAACTGTGACAGCCAACTCCTGTCCTAAGTCTCTGAGCTGTCTGCATTCCCACTGCCTGCATTCCCAGCTGGCTGCTGAGGAGCAGTGGCTGGGTTCAGCATTTTGCATGGTGTCACCAGAGGAGAAGGCTCATAGAGGCCTTCCAGTGCCTGAAGGGGCTCCAGGAAAGCTGGGGAGGGACTTTGGACAAGGGCAGGGAGTGAGAGGACAAGGGGGAATGGATTAAAACTGGAAGAGGGGAGATTGAGGTGAGACATGAGGAAGAAATTCTTCCCTGTGAGGGTGGTGAGACACTGGCCCAGGTTGCCCAGGGAAGCTGTGGAAGCCCCATCCCTGGAAGTGTTGAAGGGCAGGTTGGATGGAGCTCTGAGCAACCTGGTCTAGTGGGAGGTGTCCCTGCTCATGTAGGGGGATTGGAACTAGGTGATCTTTAAGGTCCCTTCCAACCCAAACCATTCTGTGATTCTATGATTCTATGAAACTGTTATTTTCTTCCACTTCTGAGTTCCTCTAGGAGACTGGACAATTTTAGCTAATTCAAAGATGGTCCATGACAGCACAGTGTGTTCAGTCTCATGGATGAATTTACAAAAGTGCTGCACACAAACGACTGTGACTGCTTGTTCACTGATTGTAACACCAGCCTTCGGGTGTGCAGAGAAACCTACACTTCAGAGAAAGGGGAAAAGCCTGAACTAGCCCCTCCCTCGAGATAAAGGCAGTGATTTGAGCCAGCTCAGCTGATGTCTGCATTGTCCTTTCAGAGGTCGTGGTCAGTAAATGCTTTAGTCTTTAATATGTTCTAAATAAGTGATTTCATGAGAAGCAGAACTAGTGATTTCTAGTGTGTGTGTGTTGGTCACTGAATGATACAACAGGAATTGAATGTAGTGGTGGAGGATCAGGTGCTCTTTATGAGAGATGATGTTCTGAAGGCCATGTAACTTCAAACAAGATTTAGAAGCTTGTAATTTTTTGCAAACTAAGTGATATAAACCAACACTCCTGGGGAAGAGGTTGGTATGCTCACCTCCCTCAGAGGCTGAGAGAGATGAACAGAGATGGAGGTCATGGTTCATACTGTGCCTGAATGACCCCTTTGGCTTCTACTCCACTACCTCCTTCTGTACAATTCATTGCAACAATTTATCTCCAAGATCAGTCAGATTTGGTTTAAACAAATCATCCAGAATGTATTAAGCAGGAGAAATGCACACAAGCATTTTTTCATTCTTTCAGACAGATAAAGCATAAAAACTTTTTTGGGAGATGGTGGCTTTCATTTAATGAGGGAAATAAAATGTTTTCATTCTGAATTGTTTCAAAGACCTTTCTGTATCTCCAGTCCCATTTTGTGGAGCACAACAGCTTTCATTATAAACCAGCTGTTGAAGTTCCTCAGCTCTCTGCTGCAGCTCTGCTTGCAGTGCTTACAGAGTGGCTGCTTTACTGTCCTTGCTTGACATGCCTGATTTTTTTCCCCATAAAATAAGTGATATGGGAAGATACCAGTCAGTGTTTGTCTGGTGGCTCTCGGTGGTGATTGAGGAATTCTGAAAAGTAAGGATCAGCTCTGGGAAACCTGGAGCTGGTTTGGTCTGTTTGGTGGTGCTGTTGCTGATAAAGTTGGGCTCTGTAGATGCTACAAATGCAGACACTCCTTGTGTGCCTTGTTTCTTCTCCTTACTGGAGCAGCAAACAGTTTTAAGTGAAAGTGTAGAGCAGCTGGAGCTAATGTATGTCTTCAGAGGCAGATTTGAAAAGATCTCATGCAGTTACCAGTAGCTTCCTTGAGGTGAATAAAACAAGATCAGATGTCTCATGAGACAAGAGGCAGATGAACCAGAAGCAGAGGGTGGTGGTCTCTGGGCAGCTGCAGGGGACTGGCTGTGCTGGCCTGCCAAGTTGTGTCACACCTTTGGGAACACCCAGGTGTGACACAGCCCACAGAAGCACCTGGCCTGTAGCTTTCAGAGGAGAAGGGTGCTGTAAAGGATTCTCTTTCTTTCTTTTGTTGTTACTGCTTTGTTTTGTTTCTTACAGGATATTTTTTGTCGAGTCTAGAGCCTGTCACATCAGTTGAAGATGTCTAGATAATGACTTCTCTTTTTGTAATTCTTTTGAGGACTTCTCTTTCATTTTTCCTTCTTTACTACTTCTGAGGAACACTGAGAAATAGGGCTAGAAATAAGAGTAACAAAGGACTGAGGAAAGGAGCAATGCTTCATCGGGGAGGGGAAAGACAAGGGAAAGAGGGTGACTGTCTTTTGCCTCCCAACTTCCTGGCTGTGTTTGGGAGCAATGGCCAGATGTTTCAAATTTTAGAGGTGAATTTTGGCCAGAGTTGGAAGATGAGGGGACGGATATTTGAAATTTTAGGTGTCAAGGCAAGGCTGGAGCCCCAGTGTTGGTGGGGCTTTGAAAGGAGTGCCAGGGCAAGGTGAGGGCAACACCTCTCTGGTAAGTTGTACTAGCATGTTTTATGGTGTTTTGTTTTGTGTATTGGGACAAGTGTAGACATTGACTAAGAAATTTGTTTCTCTGATAAAGGAAATCTCCCTTGGCAAAAATGTGTACGCTAGGGTGATGAAGGTGGACGGTGTGTCTGTGGGTCCCTGCTGAGCTGTCCTGTCAGTGTGAACCTGTAGGTGGGACAAACACATGCATAGAAAGTAGAAGGAAAGATGGGCTTCTGAAGGGAATGTCATTGGATGGACACTGAAGTCCTTGGTGGATTGTTTCTATGAAAGAGAGCTTGAAGTTCTTTGAAGCAGGAAATGTGGATAAGTGTGGTGTTGCTCCAAGAGTCTGCCTGGATTTCCAGAGGGCCTCCAGTGGTGTTCTCACTCTCCTGGATGAGAAGCTGAGAGACCAGGGTTGCTCAGCCTCAAGAAGAGAAGGCAAAGGGAGATCTTCCTGCTTCCTTCAGATAATGAGAGACTAGAGAGAAGGTGGAGCCAGACTCTTTGTGGAATTCCACTGTAATAGGATGGCAGTTATAAGGTCCAAGTTGAAACATGGGAAATTCCAGTTTGACATATGGGAAAACATTTTTACCATGAGGTGATCAAGTGCTGGAGGCATAAGGGCTCAAGGAGGCTGTGGGATCACTCAAAACTCACCTGGGCAGCCTTCATCTAGTTGGCCCTGCTTTGGGAAGGGTTTGGACTAGCTGACAGGAATCCCACCACCTGAAATTTTTCTAGACTTCTAAGTCCAATTCTGGACTTGTAAGGAAAATAAGTACCTGTCCATTTGGCCTTGTGTGGACAAACATTTGACAAAATCATAGGAAACAGAACAGGAATAAATCACGTGCTTTCAAAGAATAATTATCTATTTATTACTTTCAGAACTGGTAGATTGAACCTATTACATGCCCAGAAGAAAGCATAATAAAGAATCTGTAGTATATGAAGGCTCTTCCAGTGTGGTACAACAAAGATCTGTTATTTTTCCTTTGAGGAGTACTCAGTATTCTTAAAGCTGCTCTGGGGTTTAGTGTAATTGTGAAATACTGTAGAAAGCACAAAGAGTATGTTGATACAAGTGCAGAGTAGTGGTACAAAGCAATTGGTCTCAGCTGAAATCAGTTTATCAGGCAGATTGCAGGCTTTCAGGGCCTCATTGTGATGTTATCCCTCCCTGGAGCTGTGGTACAACAGGAGGTGAAAGGTTTGGAGGATAAGTCCTATGAGGAGAGGCTGAGGGAACTGGGATTGTTTAGTTTGAAGAAGAGGAGGTTGAGGGGAGACCTCATTGCCCTCTACAACTGCCTGAGAGGAGGAGGTTGTAGGGAGGTGGGAGTTGGCCTCTTCTCTCAAGTAAATAATGACAGGACGAGAGGAAATGGCCTCAAGCTGCACCAGGGGAGGGTTAGACTGGATATTAGAAAGAATTTATTTACCAAAAGAGTGGTTGGACACTGGAACAGGCTGCCCAGGGAGGTGGTGGAGTCACCATCCCTGGAAGTGTTTAAAAGAAATACTGATATAGTGCTTAGGGACAGGATTTAAGCACTGAATGGGTAGATGAGGTTATGGTGGGTGGATTTAGGTTATGGTTGGACTTAATGATCTTCAAGGTCCTTTCCAACCAGGATGATTCTGTGAGGTGGCAGGTGCTCCTCACACACTGGGACCAGCCCGGGGCCAGGGCTGCCCCACGCCCACAGGCCCAGCCATGGCAAGAACTTTGTCACTCTGCTGTTGGCTACAGCAATGCTTACAGGGTTGTGCTCTCTTAGTGTGCTCATGTTGGGATTGGCTCTTCTCCTGTCGCTGGACACCCCTGAGAAGCATCTTTGCACCCTGCCATCAGGTATTTCACCACACAGATGAGATCCTCATCCCAGGGAAGCTCTTAGGCCCACACTGGGCCTCTTGCTGCAGAGGGAAGCTTCTGTGGTTGCATGTTAACAGTGCAGGGGATGGGTGAGCCTGGATGTGGAAACAGCCTTTGATAAAAGCACTCTGAAGGAGTTGATATGCCTAACTGGACTTATTTCAGATATTTACATTGTTGTATCTTAAACTTAAATTTCAGCTCCACCTCCACACCAGCTATGTTTATGTTGCTGGATTTGAGTGACTTCTGGCAGCCTGCAGCCAGAGTCTGCTTCCACATATGCAGTGATAAGCTGCAATTACTAACAACGTGCTCCTGGAGCCTGCTGCCATTGTGAATAATTTAAGAATATAACCTCTTTGCTTTTCAGTGCTCTGGGAGGCAAAGTTCAGATGGTATGTGTGCAGATATTAGAAAAACAAAAACTGTCTCTCAGAGTTACATTGCACCTGCATCTTGAGTGTTGAATGTAGTTCTGATTATCCCACATCCAAAAGGATGTACAAAATTAGAGAGAAAAACCCAAGCAATGGGGAAATGAATGGCAAACAGAGGAGCAGTTATTCAGTCTGCAAAAAAAATAAATAAATCCCAGGCTTATCAAATAAAATGATCAGGCAGCAGCTTTGAAAATAAAATGAGGTACCTTTTTAGGGAATAGAGAGCTAAACTGCAGGTTTCGTTGATGCACGGTTCTGTGGAGACGAAAAGTACAAATTAATTAAGAGATGATAGGTCCACTAGCAGCTATTAAATCCAGTAGTCACAGCGTGGTTTAACAACCTGCAGTTCAGGTAAACCCTGGATTACTCCTGACAGCAGGATTCATCTAGTGATGGTTCGTACCTGCTGATACCGAGTACAGAAATCCCTGTGTTAGTTTTTGTTTCATCAGATCCACAAGGAATGTTTTGCTCAACAAACATTTCCTTACAGCACATGTGCAGGAAATGCCAGCAATGAGAGCGCTCACAGAAAGGAGTCTTGGAACCAGGACTAAGGAAGCAGGTGGGAAGTTTCAGAGGAACAGAAACCCAGGAATAGGTCAGAGTCAGCGCTTTCCCTCTCTCCTGCAGCCTGAGTGCTCTCCCTGAGCACAGGCTTCTCCTTCAGCCCCACTGAATGGGGGCAGTGCCGGGCAGGATGCAGCTGCTGGAGAAGTGCAGTTGTGGATAGTTACAAGGGCAAAAGCATTTAGACATTACCAGGAACAAAGCTCTGCCTTTGGGGCTGCCAAAGCTCCTGAGCTTTTCACTCATGCTCGTGTCATTTACTGTTGTTCAGCTCTGAAGTTGTCTGACAGAAGGTGGGTGCCTTGTGAGAATTACTGCTTCAAGCCATCAGAGCATGAAAGGTCTGTTTTGCGCAATCATTCAGGACAAATGCTACATTGCAAGTTTAGTGGCTTTGGTTATTAATGATTTGGCTTCTGTTACTGAGTCAGTGCATTAACATAAATCAAGATGAAGAGCAGCTTACAGTTTCCAAATGCAAATACCGTCGAGCCATATCAAAACAGTGTTATCTGCCTTAAACTCAGAGTAAGGAATCATAGAATTGTTCATGTTGGAAAAGACCTTTAAGATCATTGAGTCCAACCTTATCCTAACTCTATCACCCTATTTCTGATGACCCACCACTAACCCATGTCCCCAGGCACCACATCCAGATGACTTTCAAACACATTCAGGGATGGTGACTCAACCACCTCCCTGGGGAGCCTGTTCCAGTGCCCAACAACCCTTTCTGTAAAGAAGTTTGTTCTGATATCCAACCTAAATCTCCCCTGATGCAACTTGAGCCCATTTCCTCTTGTCCTGTCATCAGTCACCAGTGAGAAGAGTCCAACCCCACAGCATTTTAAGACTAACACAAAAAGTGTACTGCTTTTTCTTGCACTCCATGATGTAGGCCTACTTCTTTTTCCACTAGTAGTCTGTGGAATTAGCATATTTTTTCCTGAAGACCATAATTTGCTATTTTATCAACTCTATTACTTATGAAATCCTTTGGTAGTGCTGACTGTCAGCTTTAATTCTGGCTGTTCTAGACAGTTCTGTCACCAGCAAACTTGGTCTGTTCTGTGATCATCCTTTCTATCAAAGCATTTATATCTGCTGCTGAGCATATTTCTATCAGCACCAGTGCACAGAAAGATCCATTGGTAGGTTCATTCTCTTCTGAAAAATGACCATTTTTCCTATCATTGCTTTCCTGTGTGGAATCTGAAAATTTTAGTGCACATCAACTTTAAGAACTAAGAAGAGGGAGATCATAGTAAGATTTTGAAAATGTGTATATGTTGCATAAATGTATTACTTTTTTAGCTGCTTATTGGTGCCTTGCAGAGTTCCAAGGGTTTTGTGAAGGGTTACTTCCCTGATCTACAGCCTGGTCTAGTGGGAGGTGTCCCTGCCCATGCAGGGGGGTTGGAACTGGATGATCTTTAAGGTCCCTTCCAACTCTAACCATTCTATGGTTCTACTTCACAAAAATAACATCAAGCCTCGAACTGGCCCCCCTGTTCTCTAGTAGATCCCATTCCAGTTTGGCACAGCAATCAGTACGTGGTCCTCTAGGTCACTCCTGGATTCTTTATTTTTCCTTTTTTTTCTTCTTCTTCCACTCAGGATAGTTTAAGCAAGTAACAAATTCTCACACATAATTGGAGCTTAGGAATTTCATAGGATTTGGTTTGTTTACAGTAGACAAGATGATGTACTCTTTTGCAACAAGGTGAAGTAACTGGATTGTCATTGCAGAAATAATTGTCCTCTTTGTAAAAGTTTCTGATGGTCTTCAGTGTATTTCTTCCCATACTTCTAATGAGGGAATTTATTATCTTCACTGTTACCTTCTAGGTCAAAGAACATTTTGGTTTTAAAAGAGGTTAACAGTTCCAGTCATGCAAAACACTAGTTATATCCATAAAGGTATCAACTGCTTAATCTCATTCAGAACTTTGAACTTCTAAGTGCAATATAGAAATGTTCCCTCTGTAAATGGGGAAATTATCCTGCAGTTTGGGTATCAGAAATAGCAAGAAATTGATACGAAAATTCCACTGTTTTGTGCAGTCAGCCCTGTGGTGGTGAAAATAATTGAGAAGTCCTCCCAGCTTTGCTGATGTTTTTGACAACCTTTATTGATGATCCTCACAGCTAGTGGTACTATTAACCTGACTGCTTTGAGTCAGTTTCTGTTTTAATAAACTTTCAGAGATTATCTTGAGGCTTCCATACTCAGCAAGACTTCTTTTATGCTGAATTTGGTTGTGAAAGGTCAGCAGGAACAGTTTAGCTGATTTTTCAAGTGACATTAAGAAAAACTGTTTTCTTGCTTATGTTTAAGTTACGTGAAGCAGAACAAGAAGAGATTTCTGGGCCATGTATTAAGGAGGAGGTAAAACTCAAAATGCTGCAATAGGGGTCCCTTCAAATCTGGCTCTTTCTGTCTCCGTGAGGACGGTGTGATGTGTCCTGGTCCTTGTGGGACGTGTCCTGAGCACAGAGTGGGGACTGTAGGTGGCAGTCAGGCCTTGGGAGGAGAGAGCACCAACAGGCCTAGGAACAGTGAAAGGACTGGAACAACCAGTGTTTCCTCTGATCAGACCCTAGATTTCATTGCAGATTTTCTCAGCCTTGACATCCCATTGTGATGGAGAAACTTTTCTCTACCCTGCGGGATCTGTTCACAATGACAAGTAACAAGGTACTTTTTTGTCATTTTCTCTGCTGTCTCAGGGCAGTCTGTTCTATTCAAATGTTTCTCCTAGTGCTTAGGAGGGGGGCTAACACAGTTCTCTATAATGGCTTTTCTGTTTTTCATCAAATTCCCCAAAAGTTCTTGGAAGGATTTTTAGCAAAGTCAAGGTCTGAAAACTCAGGAGAGGGAGCTTGCCACTAAATCCCTGTCCTGCGTAATGTTTATGTTCATATATGTTCTGAAATCTAGAACAGCTTTCTTGAAAACATGTGGGCAGTGACAGAAAGGGAGAGAAGCTGGGAGTTTCTGCTGTAGACATCTAGTATGAACCATCAAACCAAGAAGGCCAGGTACAAAAGCTTTGCTGATGGTTTTTAATCAGTATATGGAGTTGTATGATGAACAGTAGGTTGTGAGATGAAGGGTCTGAACTAGCAAGGTGTCATCAAGGAGTAAAATGTGGCAAGTTAAGGATTGTCCAGTGAATTCTTGAAGTGTGGTAGGGACAGTTTTTTGATACTGAAGATGGAAACACTCTCTTCTAGAGGTAATTCTCCTCATTGGGATGGCAACTTAAATGAGCTCAATCATTGGAATAATAATATTCCTAGTTCTGGGAGAGCAAAGTGAAGGGCAAAGTAATAATAATAATGGTCTTCAAAAGAGGAAGAGACTATAGGGGGTACACAAGTCGATGTGGGGAAAAAAATGCAGAGCTTCCAGTTCCAAAAAATTATATTCAAAGCTCAAGTGCAAAATAACCTAAAGCAAAAGAGGAACAGGAAATGACAGCAAGAGAACAACCTGTTTGAATCATGTGCAATGGCCTGAAAGTCAAAATGGAATGTGAAAAATCCAAAAATTAAAGGTAAATACTCAAAATTGCAGTAGCATGTTGGACAAAATCAGAGCAATGCAGACCATAAATAAAAGAAAATTATGGGTACCAGGATTCTATTCTGGGATGTAAACTAATAAACAGCAGGTCAGTTAAAGAACTGGACTGCAACAAGTGAATTCACTTTTCCTGTGTATCCTGCTCCAGGTAAGGAGTTAATGTGGGAGGGGGATCACAGAGAACACATTCAAACATGCTTTGGGAAGTGACAGATACTTGGGTTTGGTTTTGTTGTAGGAGGGTGGACTCAGGTGAGCCATTAGGATTCTTTTTAAGTTGCCTGTGATTCTGTCTGATGGGGTTTCAGTTGCATGAGGCTGTACTTTTTTTTTTGCTCCCCATTGGGATTCTTGCGGATTCATTCAGCAGGAGTTCACCTCTAAAGCTGCTCTGAGGATGAATTAGGGCTGTGTCTTTTTTTCCAGGGTTTAAATACAGCTTCAGTGGTGGCAGGAGTTGGGCAGTGTAGAGTCCATGCAACAGGAAGAACTGTGGAGTAAGTCAATGGAAGGGTCTTCTCTTCCTGCATGTGCCTCGAAAGCTGAAACTCAACTAAGTTTTCAGACTAACTTCTGTTTAGAATCCAGACTTCTGGATTCAGTAAAGTGTTCCAGTTTTCAAGCACAGAAACCAATAAAAAGTTTGGAGCCCTGATGGGATTTAGGAGTCTCAGCATCTGTTTGGATGTGCTTCAGCTGTCCCAGTACTGCTTCCATTTAGATTAATGATTGAGGCCTATTGATTCCAGTGAGGTGAGACCTGCTTCAGTGTTCCTATGCAGTTATGAGCAAAACACAGAAAATAAACTTCTTTACAGGTGTGAGTAATTTCTGGTTAGTTTCAGGCAGCTCTCTTCTGGGAACAGTAAATGAAGTGTTACAGAAGTGTACCATGACCCAAATGGAGCAGGGAGAAATAATGCTCTCTTTATGGTTTGCCTTCGGCCTTTGTTTATCATCTTTCATGGGGTGATTTGTCACTAACACTTTGGAGACAATTAAAAACTGCTCTTACGGACCTTGTAAGTGGATTATTTCTTGTGATCTCAATGGTAGGTGGGAGAAAGGCATAGAAAATGCACATTGAATGATATAAAGGGAGAGCATTATTGCTCATCCAGCTATTTTGTAATCATCATCCACCCTTGCAAGGTCTTTATGAAACTTGCCCTCTCTTGACAATTCCAACAGCCCAGTGCTCTGGTCCCAGCTGTCAACTTGCAGCTAATGCAGGGGAACACATTGCCCTTGTCATGTGGTGTGTTCCAGGGCCAGTTTTCCCATGTCTTCATCTTGATGCCTTTACCAGTCTTCCTTCTGCTTGCTCTTTTTCCAGTTTGTGTGGCTGAGAGATTCTGATCAGAGTCACCACAAATTTGAGGTCCCACAGTTAATCCTTTGGCAGGAGACTGTGGGCTTCCTTTGTATCCAGTGGCTTTAGTCCTGAGCTGCAGTTTTCCCACACCTTTTCTTGCACCTTACTCAGTTTGGGCAGTTGGTCCAAAGGAGAAGGGATGAAATCAGCTGTGTAGCTTCCATGAAAAAGGGTACCAGAGATTAAAACTAACTGTATAGTGGAACATGTAGTATATAATTTATTACCGTCAGTAGTTTAGATTTCAAGAGTCCATTTACTGGTGAGTAATTAGTTTTCATTAGCAGTGTGTGGCTGTGGGCTATTAGAGCTGGAGTACCTCCATGCAGTGGCCTTGTTGCTGTCACAGAAGCTTCCCTGTCCTCCAGAACTACCAGAATTGCCATCTGCAGGTGGCCTTTGGAGGGTAGCATTGGGTGCCATGGGGTTCCCTCATTTCCAGCAGTGGTTACTACCTTCTGCTTCAGAGCAGGAAAGGCAGCTGTGGGGCAGCCTGCACCCACACTGTACCCTCTTGAACTCCTAGGATTAAAGGTTGGAGATTGCTTGAACTTGAGAGCTTTCACATCTTACGAAGCTCTTGGAGCTCTTTGTCCTTACTTTTCTTATGCAGGGCTTACTGTTTACTGTGTTGTCTTCTCACACATAGTGCTTTGTCTTATCTTCACAGTGTTTGAAGCCACTGAGTTTGTGGTATGCTTTGTCTCCTGGAAGTGTTTGATCTTGTTTTGTACACAGCTTGTTTTGTTTTGTTTTGTTTTTCCCCCCGTGCAGTCATGAAGTTTTTATAGGCCCTTTTAGTCCTTCTCTTCTCTAGTTGAAATAAGGTTGTGTCCTCTGCATGTTTTTTTCATTTCACTTTTAAAAGCCAGGTTGGGTGACATGATTAATTATTGACAAATTAATTGGTATCTGGCTGTAGCTGAAAGTTAAACTGTAATTTTGTCATTAAGAAAATATTCATACAAGTCAGCAAGAAGACTTCTTAAAATACAGTGTGTGTGAATGAGTTTGAACTGGGAACTTAGGACTGAAGTGGAACAGGCTTCTCAATTTGTTTATGGATTAAGGCAGTTGTGAGACCCTCTTCACTAAATACAGTGAGAGGTAAAACTTGGTTTAGGGAAGGGTAGAAAACTGGTAGCAACATGAGTAAGGCAGAGACCATAGGAATGGCTTCCACACCTTCAATTGGATGCTACAGAAAACCTGTTATATTTTAAGGATTGACTCTAAAATGGGAGAGTTCAGCTTGTCACTACTCATAAAAACTATCAATTTGAGCAGTGCTGTGGTGACACCATGACATGTGCTGGGAGCAGAGCTTTCCAGCATCTGCACAGAGTGTTAGATCAGCTTCCCAGAAAAGCCACAGGGTTGTGTGTTGGTTTGGGTGGGGGAAAGGTGGTGGTAGGAAAAGAAGCCAGAGCAAAGCTGGTACCTATGGCCAGGTAAGTAGAAGTGCTCATTTTGCTTGACAAGACTTGCAGTAAACTTTGCCATAAAAAAGTGGAGGAAGGAACGAGACACGGTCAGTGCCGTCCATCATCACTCCTCCGAATGCTTGCTGACACCACCTTGGCAGTGTGGAGCTCTTGTCCACCCTGGCACCCCCAGGAGATGTCAAGAGTTTGTTTCATCCTCTGCATGCCCCTGCCTGATGCTCCCAAAGAGCTGGCCCGTGCCTGCTTTGGAAGATGTGTGTAGAATCCACAGCAGCCTTACCCGTAGCACCTCTGCACAGTGACGGGCACAGATCCTGAAGTGCCCTGGGAGCAGGTGATGCTCTCAGTGCAGCTGTGGAAGGCAAAAAGCCTTTCATGGTGCAAGGGACACACGCCTGTGGTCTCTAGTTCTGTGTTGGCAGCTGCTCCCCTTGGCCAGCTCAGTGAGCAGGTCCCAGGGCTGTGGCACAGCGTGGACCGTGTGGTGGCTGATGGTAACGTGGAGGGTGTGTGGGTCCCGTGGGATCCAGCAGCATTCCTGGAGCCCTCTGACCCAAGAGGCCTTGGGTTAAACAGCAGTGCTTTGAGCAGTCACCTCCTGAAACAGGTTCCTGGAGAGGAATTGTTCAAGGAAAAATTAAACTTGATTTGACTGTGAAGTAACATGCAGGAGGTTGTTTAAAGAAGTAACAATACCTGAGCCACTAAGTAGTAGTGAGCACAGTGTAACTGCATTCCAGATCCTCAGGGAGGAACGACACAGAGAACCACAACAGCATGAAGGGAGGTTTGAGCCGAGTGAAGTGCATTAACAAGGGACTTCAGTTTAGGTATTTTTGCTTTTTCAGACAGGGTAACGTGGCTGTGTTTTGTGTGGAAGCTGTTCAAATTAGTCACAGGAGTCATAAATAGAGACAGAGTTGGAGCTATAAAAAATGAAATACCAAGGGTCAATGGGTTACTTTTTCAAGGAGGGTTACGTTACCCATGAGAAGAGTCAGGGATGGCAGCATGCAGTGAGAGAAGGGTGTCAGTGCAGCTGGGGGGATTTCCAGGAAGAGCTGAGACAGCCTGGGAAACTGCTTCACTTCTTCAAAGCAAAACTTGCAGTACTGGGGAAAGGTGACAATACAGCTGCATGTACAGATGGTGTCAAAGCTGATAAAGCAGGTCTTCAGCTGTCAGATGGTGGAATTCATTTGAGTTCCTTGTTTTGTATTAAAATATGGCATTGCTGATTTTTTTTATTCATAAGATGGAAATTGCCACAGACAAACTTAAATTGCCATTGTAAGAACTGAGGTTGCCAGTGTTACCCAGTATGAAATAGATGCCAAAGAAGCAAAGCCAATTGTAGATGTCAATATTTGAGATGTGTTGTCAAACAGTACCCCTACAGAGATAGAGAGGATTGATGTGCTGTAACTGTGCTTGCATGGTTTGAAATGCTTGTGTTTCTAATGTGTGTTTTTCAAGGAATAAAATATTGGAATGAAAACTTTCCCATAATATTTAGTATACTTAAATTATTTTTATTTATCCTTTGTACAGGCACTAATACATTTAGCTGTTAAGCTTCTATTATGGTTTGACTTTTTGAAGGCAGGCATTGGATCCTTAATCCGATTGAACTTCTTGCAAAAGCAGAGAAACTCTTTGTAATGTTAATGATGTTCAGATGGATTTTGTAGCTCTGCAGTTTGCTTAATTTTCCTGCATTTCCTCCATTAAAAAAAGATTGTGAAGTGGCAAAAAGAAGATTGTACATTAGCAAAAAAAAATGTTCTCTCTGTTGACTTGGGTTATGTGCTTGGATATTTAGACAGTGTCTGGTTGCAAAGGCAATAATGTGGTTCGTGGATACTGACTGATTTTAGGATCAAGTCACAAGAATGTTCATTTATTACCGTTGTCATATTTTCCATTTTGATAGCCTTGTTCCATTCACAGTGAAAAGTTAATCCTCTCAGCTTTGCTGTGCAGGTGACAGGGGGAAGGGCATAATCCAGGTGAAGGAATAACACAGCTGCAGTTGCTGCTTTGGTCCTGAGCTGCCTCACCTCCTGAGCCTTTGGTTTTGGGAAGTTGCTGATCCAGCACTGGATGATGCAGAAGGGCCAGCTCAGCTCTGCAGGTGCTGTTTGCTCCCTTCACACAGTGCTGCTGGTTTGAAATCCACTCCTGTGTCCCTGCATGGAGATGCTGGTGTATCTGTTATGCAGGTGACCAAGCATTAAAAGTGGAGAATTACTAGTAGTGGCTGTGGAACTGGGAAATGGTCTTTGTTTTATTTTGCACACAAAATTAAAAACACTTGGCGACTGCAGGCACAGCGTGAGTCCTGCATTGCTGGCACTGCTGTGTCACACTTGCTCAGCTGTAAAGAGTGAAAACATGGAAAATTTTACTAACTCCTAGTCTGACAGCACTTCACAGGACAGAAGATGTTTTTACCCAACTTCTTCAAGAAGACAGTCTTGTTCAATGTGTTGCTGTTATTGTTGCATTATATACTCTTTGATGTGGATGGCTGAGCTGTAAGTTTAGCAGCAGAAACATATTTATATATTTGATGTAACAACCATGGACTATGTTAATTTCTTTTGTTCCTTCATTACATTACAGGTACTGTCAGAATTGAAATGTTCAGGAACATGCAAAATGCAGAAATCATAAGGAAAATGACAGAAGAATTTGATGAGGTATGGTATACAAATAGGTCTTCAAATGTTATGAAATATATTGCCATATAGCATCACAGACTGGTTTGGGTTGGAAGGGACCTTAAAGACCATCTAGATCCAACCCCCCTGCATGGGCAGGGACACCTCCCACTAGACCAGGTTGCTCAGAGCCCCAGCCAACCTGCCCTTCAACACTTCCAGGGATGGGGCTTCCACAGCTTCCCTGGGCAACCTGGGCCAGTGATAGTTACCTTCAATTTAAAACAAAAATGCAGTGGACAAGAAACCAGTGGATAAGCAATGTCACACTGGAAGAAATTGCAATGACAAGCAAAGCGGTGATTTAAACTATTGGATGAGGAGTAACAAGCCAGTGTGAGCTTTAGGAAAGAACAAAAATGGAAAATCAAAAAGTAATAAACCATTTGAAATGGTAGTCAGAGTCAGAGTTGCTCATCTTGAAAAGTCGGTGCTGTGAATTGAGTAGGCTCTGGATGCTGAAATACTGTTCCTGGAAAGTCTGTGAATAAGCCAGTTTAAGGGCAGGAGTGTTCTCCCACACCAAAGTGTGGAGCAAGGTCCTGTCCAGTGGTGTAAGGGGGCCCAGCCAGATCTGACTGGACAAGAGCTGGTCCTGCTCTCGATCCAGGTACACCCTCACGTATCTGTGTGGCTTTAGGGATATCCTTGTCTGTCCACATCCTGGCTGGCAGAAAGGTTAACAAGAGGAGGTAGTAAGAGCTGCAGAAGGTTTGCTCATCTCCCTGGAGTTGGTGGTGGTGTTTCTGGCTGCTGAAGTTCACCTCTTGGAGCTGCCGTCATACAACAAAGTCCAGGCTCCCCAGGCGGGGCTGCGGGCTGGGCATGTTCAGCGTTCTGCTGTGTTCTGTGGGGACATGGATACTGTGTTTGAAATGACAGTCTAAACCAAATAGCAACTTCACATGAAAGACCGTTTTGGAGCAGTGTTACAGAAAGGAATCTTTCAAAAGATCAAAGTCGTTTGTTTGAAACAAGTATAGTATAACTCAGGCTGTCTTCTGTCAACATAAGAGTGTTCCTGATGGTGAATGCTTTTTAGCTTTGAGATTTTTCAAACTGTAATTTCTGTGATTTTTCATGTGTAAAAAACTTAAATATTCTGAGTGTTCATGTTGTATAGTGAGGAAGCAAATACTGAAACATGAATTATCTGTGGGGCAGCAGTGTCTTTTTCTGAGCAATTTTAAATGAATGCCAAGGCTGTGATTCAAAAAATTGAGCAGGAAAAGTAAATATGAATATTGCTCTGTTTCAAGATTTTATTCTGCAGGGTTTCCATCTTGTTCATGGCCTTGAACCACAACATTTCGAAGTATAAACTTTACAGCCATGTAGGTGCTGCACTCAGATATTCCCTCAGGGCCTTTATGTACAGGTAGAATGGGGTACAGTCAATACAGTTTAGGTGTACAATGATGAATAAAAGGTTTCATGTTGCTTTCTGGCTGAAATAGTTTTGCTTTTTAAACCAGCACCCAACCAAAGTTAATCAAATGCAGTGAATTTTTACTAGTGCAATTTGAAAACAGAATTGGTGATTGTCTTGAGTCTGGCCCCATTGCACAAGATGGAATGGCTGAGGCACTGTCCAAAAGCCAAGGGAGGGTTGTCCCACAGCTGACAGAAGAAAGGTTTTATCACAAAAGCCTTTTCAGAAGCTGTCAAAGTTTTCTCTCAAAGGAGAAGAGAACTCTCTTCATGATGCAGGGTATGCATGTACCTGTAGGCAGCCTCTCTCACAGGTTAGTCACTAGTACAGCAGCTTGCTTTCTTTACCTAAAACTTTTCTGAACTTTTGCAGTTCTAACAAAGCTTCTGTTCTAGCTTCTGCCTTAACACCTGGATTTGTGAAAGAAATGGTGGGGTTTAGTATGAAGAGGTGAAATTGTTATGCTAAGAGCACAGCCCAGTGAATATTTTGAAATCTGGAATAAACTCCTACCCTGTTAGCAGTGGAATGTATTTTCTAATTTGGGGCAGTTTTTCAACCCATGTTGATGTATCAGATGAGCACAGCAGAGTAAGTGAGTAATTGTTACATGACTGACTTGGGGGAAATTGCAGGAACCTGAATCAGGGGAGGTTTAGGTTGGATATCAGGAAAAGGTTTTTCACCCAGAGGGTGGTTGAGCACTGGAACAAGCTCCCCAGGGCAGTGGTGACAGCACCAAGCCTGCCTGAGGTCAAGAAGCATTTGGATGATGCTCTCAGGCACATGGTGTGATTCTTGGGGTGCCCCACACAGGGACAGGAGTTGGACTCGATGGTCCTGATGGGGCCCTTCCAACTCAGCATATCCTATGATTCTGTGATTCTGTGTTGCTAGTCATGGTATTTCAGGTTGGTCTGTGCCCTCAAGGATGTCCTAGTTACAAAAAATACAAGCTTTTAGAATCAGAGCAGCTTACATTACTATTCAGGGTAAAACACATCCTGAAACAAACAAACAGAGTCTTTCTTAGTCTTTGGCAGGTTGTGACGTTGCAGTTGGGGTTGGCACAGCGTTAGCACAGTGCTGGGCCCTCTGTGTCCACCACTTCAGGATCCAGAGTAACAGTTGTTTCTGGGAGAGCTGTTGGTAGCAGACACCATTTGGCAGTGACAGGCCTTTGACTAAAGGCAACTCCAGCTACGTTGGGCAGAGCTGCACGGTCCTTCCCAGCGTTTGTTCTCTGGCTGGGGAAAGGGGAGGAGGACCCAGGTGGATCCACTCCTGGCCACTTCCAGCAGTGCCCTGGGCTGCACTCCCTGGCTCGCTGCAGGCTGACAAGACTGCTTCCTTCAGCCCATCCTGCCTCTGTGTTTGGTTTGGTTCTTTGTAAGTAATGAAAGCAAAGGAGCCAGGAGGAGGCCAGCAGTGCCCAGCTGAGCAGCAGTTCAGTTCTTCATTCTAAGTATCACTGTTGAAATTTCACTGGTAGAACCTCTTCCAGAACCCCAGGACTTCCAGTGGCCATCCCCTATGTGTCATCCTGAGACAAAGAAGTTGCCTAGGGCTGTTGCCACCTGGAGGTCTCCCTTGCCCAAATGTCCTCTCATGCCCCTAGATGCAATGGCAGTCCACGAGAAGGTGATGGTCTGACTGGGAATGAAGGGGAAGCAGATAGTTAGTGAGGCTCTGGTCAAAAGGCCAACCTTCCTTTGTTGTCATCTTAGACTTGCTGTTTTCATTTCTGCAAGCCTGGAGCTAACAGGGAAAAAAACCCACAAGTGTAGCATTAGCTAGGCTAAAATCTTGCATTATCTATTGATTATAGCACAGTTTGCTGCCCAGAAAATACCTTCATCTCCATTGAAGATGTTCAGCTTTCCTACTTTCTTTACTTTTTCAAGGTCGTCACGCTGTTCTGTCAGTGCTGCAGAATCAGCTGCTGCTGGTCCTTATTTTTGCATTTATGGCAGGGATTGAAGCATTGATCACCCTGAGCATGAGTGAGGAGCACTTATGCAGGACTCAAGTGATGGAAATAACTTTGTTCCTTGCTGCCACAGTTCAGTTGAAAAGGGGAATTCCACGGACCTCCATCGGTGCTCTATGAGTACAGGTGTTTTGTAGATGAAGTCCCTTGTAGTTCTTGTGCCAGAGTAAGCAGGTGAACAAAAAATTGGTTTGGTTTGAGTTTTCTCACCATTGGGCCATCAGGTATCACACCTCGGCGTCACTGATGTATCCCATTTTTATTAGTATTCAGGAATAAAAGATCTGATAAAGTGGTTAAGATCTAGTAAATGGAAATATATTCCCATTTCAGCCAGATGAGATGCTCTCAGTGCAGTCTTGACTTCTTCCTTTTGAAAGGACTGTCTGTGAAGTAATTATAGGTCAAAAATGCATCCTATTGATGTGAGTATTTTATTTACACATGGCACTAGAAATTCTGAGGATCTGTTCCAAAAATTACATCTGCATCCCTCTAGAAAGTGTGTATTGTAGAGTTCCCACAGGTACTGTGCAGGCAGGGACTTAGTCTGGAGGTAATTTGTGAAATAAGGTGTAGGCAGGGAGAAGAAAAGGAGTCTGGGGTGATCATACAGAGTTAATGTCAGCAAAACTTTGAGGATAAAGCTTTAGCATTTTAATTTCAGCCCTAAATTAAAATAAATACAAAACTAATGCAGGACAGGACACTGAAATTCACTACCAGGAGCATTAGGCATAAACGAAGAACACGAAGGTGAAGCACATGGCCCAGCTACAGATTTGAGACTCTTTTTGGGTTTCTATTATGAAACACTTTGATCTGATGCACAGTTGTTCCAAGGACTCACAGCTACAATTGGCCACGCCAGGAGATGTCTTTATGTCTGGAGCTTTACAACCCTCTGGGTTGTTTTATGAACCAAAGCTCCTGCTTCCCTCAGATTGGGCGTTCAAAGTTAGAAATTAAAGTATTGCTTGTTAAGGTCCTGTCATTCAGACAGGAAGGTCACTGAGTGCCTTATAATTTCATAGAATCATAGAATCACAGAATGGTGAAGGTTGGAAGGGGCCTTCAAGATCATCAGGTTCCAACCCCCCTGCTGTGAGCAGGGACCCCTACCACTAGACCAGGCTGCACAAAACCTCATCCAACCTGGCCTTAAAAGCCTCCAGGGATGGGGCACCAACAGCCTCCCTAGGCAACCTATTCCAGTTCCTTACCACCCTTAGAGTGAAGAATTTCTTCCTAATATCTAATCTAAATCTCCCCTCTCTCAGTTTAAAACCATTATCCCTTGTCCTATTGCTTGCTACCTTCTCTGATGCAAAGCCCCTCCCCAGCTTTCCTGTAGGCCCCCTTCAAGTACTGGAAGGCAGCTCTTTTTTCTAACATTTGAGCACTGGTCTTTGCAATTTTAATTGTTATTGTAGTATGTTTGAAATATGTATGGTTTGGTTAAGTTTGATAGGGTTTTGTGCTGCAGGAGAACATCATTTATGAAGTTTAGGAACAAGGTTTTTTGATCACAGCTTCTCTACACTTCCCTTATGGCTTTACGTGGTTCAGTCAGGGTGATACAACAACTCCCAAGAGAGCAGAAGTGCTTGTTCCTCACAAAACCACAAGACTAAACATGTACAAATGGGTTTAACTTCGATACTACTGACTGATTATCTTAGGGGAGAGATTCAGGATGAACCGTGATGGTTTGGGGCACCTGGAGTTGGTTGACAAACCGGGTGACCAGGGAGGTTAAATGGAATCATTTTCACCGGAGGAGAAAAAAGCATTTTCTAATATTGGAGGGGGGGCTGTCTCACTGCAGTGCCAGACTGCTGCATGTCAGGGTAGGAAGAGCAGGTTTGGGGAGCAGTGAGCTGAGTGTTCACGTGCCTGCTCCAAGCTTGCAGCAACCTTTGGGAGATGAGCTCCGTGAAACTGTATTGGGATATGAATCTGTGGTAACATTTCCATTACTTCCATCAGAAGGCAGGTTTTACCACAAGAAAAAGGGTGAGTTTGTAAGATAAAAAAGGGCAGTCTTGACTTTCTGATAAAATCTCAATTGTAAACTTGAGTAAAGCAGAGTTTGTGGGGAGGGGCTTTTGGTTGATTAGAAAGTGGGGATGGAGAATGACACAAACCTTCAGTCACACAAGCATTTCTTTATATTTTGCACTTAAGTACTTGGAAAACTATATAACCTGGAGAAGAGAAGGCTCCAGGGAGACCTTAGAGCACCTTCCAGTGCCTGAAGGGGCTCCAGGAAAGCTGGGGAGGGGCTTTTCACCAGAGAGGGCAGTAATAGGACAAGGGGTGATGGTTTTAAACTGAAAGAGGGGAGATTTAGGTTAGACATCAGGAAGAAATTCTTGACCATGAGGGTAGGAAGGCACTGGAATAGGTTGCCCAGGGAGGTTGTGGCTGCCCCCCTCCCTGGAGGTGTTCAAGGCCAGGTTGGATGAGGCTTGTGCAGCCTGGTCTGGTGGGAGGTGTCCCTGCTCATAGCAGGGAGGTTGGAACCTGACGATCTTTAAGTCCCTCCAGCCTTCACCGTTCTGTGACTCTGAAATACTCCTTTCTCATCCTTTTCCCCCACTTCCTAACCCAGGACACAAGGAAAAGAATTGAGTCTTGATGCACATTTTGGACTATTCAGAGCTGATACTGCAAGCCTAGAACAGTTACAATGAAGTCTTTGAAAAAAATGGTTTCATGCCAACAGGCTTCTTTGTAAATGGAAAAGAATGTGTTGGTTTTATTTGTTATTCTCTGTTGGTTTGAAGGAAGAAGATAGTGTTCAACTTATAAAAATTAGACCTTGGTGACTACAAGAGTGTCAAAATAAATTAAATGGGGAGACTTTTGATAGTTAGTATTTTCATTTTCTTGCTCTCCAGGACAGTGGTGATTACCCACTTACCATGCCTGGGCCTCAGTGGAAGAAGTTCCGATCCAACTTCTGCGAGTTCATCGGGGTGCTCATCCGGCAGTGCCAGTACAGCATCATCTATGATGAGTACATGATGGACACAGTGATCTCTCTCCTCACTGGCTTGTCAGATTCCCAGGTCCGGGCTTTCAGGCACACCAGTACATTAGCTGGTAAGTAAGCCAGCCCAGAGAAGAGTTGTTTCAAAGGACTTGATACTATTTAGCCACTTGGAGAATTGCTCCTAATTCTGGTTGAGGTGGAATTTGCCCAGCACTGAGACCTCTGGAAGGCTTGATCAAATCCAAGTACCATCGATGGTATAACTATACTTATATATTATAACTATACTTAAAATACACTTTTTGTTTGTTTGTTTGGAAAGGAGTGTGCTGAGGTGTTTAATCTCAGAGATTCCTGTCATACCCAGGGGCCTCCAGGGAATCCTGTGGCATGCTTAAGTCTTGTATCTTGTTATTAGTTGTTCATTTGTTCTACAGAATGTCTTCACAGTTCTGTATTTCAGAGTAGAAATTGATTCTAAGTAAGTGTCAGGGAAGTTGTATTATCAGAGAATGTCAGTGCACTGGACAGTAACATTTGTGCCTTCACTCTTGAAGTGTTAAGTTTGGGAGCACTAGGCCAAAGTTGCAGGGCCCACTGTCTTCTACCTCCAGCCACAGTGCACCTTTTGAGGTGGTTGCCTGCATCCAAGGACAGCTCTGATTATCTCATTAGATAGAAATCAGCTTTTCCAGATCCTGTCTCACCAAACCTACATGTGATGTCTCCTGTAAGGTGGACAAACTGCTCCCTAGAAGTAACTGCTTTTCTCCAATGACAAAGCAACACAGGGGTGGCTACCTTGGGTAGGAGTCTAAAGCAGGTTATGTCAAGTGATACCTCTGCTCATCTTGTGCTGAAACACATCTTGCAGGAAGGTTCTTCTCCCTAGACTGTCCATAGGTCATGCCAAATATTTGAAGCCTTTGTCGGAGACATTTGTCATAATCTGAGTATTTCTACTGCCAATATTTGTTCCTGATTTATTCCACAATCAGCCCCTTACAGTTTCGTTCAGATGTCAAGTGTAATTAATACCCAGTGTCCAACAAACTCAATCAAAATTAATTTAAAATTGCCTCTCTTGCTACGAGTCTTAAGTTAGAGGCAGATTTCCAATGATACTGAAAAACGAACTCCAGATTTGACTGGAATTTGATTTTAACATTGAAAACCAAACCCTCAGGTGACAGTGACTGAACCCTTTTGGAAACCAATCCCCTTGCCTTCTTCACCTTCCTCAGTAACAGGATGGTAAAAACATGAATTATGGAGGCACAAGTTTCCAGGTGCAGTTTGCCTCTACATGCTCAGTATTCAGAGCTGAGCACTGCTTGGGCTGCAGATCCCCTGCTGGAAATCTGTGCCTGTGACTTACACTGAGATGGAAGTGGCATTTTTTTCCCAGCTGATCCTGTCTCCAATTCCAAGTGATTTTGCTTTGCTGTTTGCTTAGATTGGGGTTGATTGTTTCATAGGAGAGAGGTTATGGCGTGAGGCATCCACTCTGGTCTCTGGCATTGACTGGGTCATCCTTGAGTGGGACAGATGTTTGGAAAGTAGGAGAGGCTTGGCTGAAAAGACAGGGAATAGCATCATACATTAGAGATGTTACACCAGACCTGTGTGGAAGAAATAGTTGCCATTGTTTGGAGTGGATTGTGTAGCTAGAAACGTCCAGCCAGGATAAGCAAATGCTAAAACCAAGGCTCATCAGAGCTACCTTTGATGACTAAAGCCACTGCTGGCTTCTTGCAGTAGATACACATGTATTTAGCACCTACATTAGGAACAGGAGCTGCCAGAGGTCTCCAGCATTGTCAGTGATAACACATGCTCTTTGTTTGTTTGTTTGTTTGTTTTAACAAGCTTGAGCGCTTTGTTTTGGTTCTGCAGATGTCCTTCAAGCTGGGTTTTACACATTTCATTATGTTGCTATCCTGCAGAACAGAGGTCACAGGGATGCCATGGAGCTCAGTCTCGATAAGGTTTATGAAAATCTACTTTTAGAATTTCTTTTATTCTTGAAAGAGTGTTTTTGAGGTCTTTGTTTTCAATTTTCCTCTGTGCTAGCCAACTGGAATGAGAAATTATTCACTATAGCAAGGAACTTAAGGCAAGAAATACACGTGGGTGCTTCTTGGGTTACCAGCTTAGAGCAGTAGCAAGTGAAGTTACTCTAAGAACAGCTTCAATTCTGTGTATGGAGCTGCATTTCTTGCCTTGGAGACAATGCTGCATGTTTTGCTAAAGAGGGTGTGATGGTTTGTCATGTTATTTTGCTGTTTTTTTCAGCATTGTGAAATGTGATGTGCCAGGTAACCACACAGAACATGGGAAAGGCCCTTAGTCGTGTTTTGAAAACATAAGTAATGACAGAGAAATGTACATGGGAAATACTACATCCAGCATGTGTGAAAATGCATACAAAGGTGTACAGAAAGTTCTAATTATATTTTTATACAACTATACACTTCAGAGCAGTGTCACTTTCAGAGAAATGGTGCTGCAGTCCCTTGTGAATGGGACAATCCTCCATAGCTACTGGTCAAGTGTCACCCTTAGTGTGGAGGCATCTGTAGTGATGATTCTTAGTAAAGAAATGGTTCTTAGTAGATGAAATGATTCTTAGTAGAGAAGTGTCTGTAAGTTAGTAGAGAAGTGTCTGTAACTGGCTTTGTGGTGTACCCTGGTGGACCTGCCTTCTCACTGACCTCACGCCCTCAGAGCTTGCGTGCTCTTCTGGTGAAGGTGGCAGAGAACATTGCCTGGAGCTCCATGGGGTGTACATACTCTGATCTGGAGATCAGCCAAGTGACCTGAGTGTGGCTTGGGTGGGAAGTGCCTTTCAGATGGCTGTGTGGCAGCGTCGAGTTAGTTCTTTTCTGGGAGCATGGATCTGCTGAGGCAATATTCTCTGACTACAGGTAAAGAGTCATCTTCTGTCTTCTGCCTTTGCAGCTATGAAGCTTATGACTGCTCTTGTGAATGTTGCCTTAAACCTGAGCATTCATCAGGATAATACACAGAGGCAGTACGAAGCTGAGAGAAACAAAATGATTGGCAAAAGAGCTAATGAAAGATTGGAGCTGCTGCTTCAGAAAAGAAAAGAGGCAAGTGAAAAGATGATTAATTTCTTTTTTTTCCTGGTTCATGTGCATTCCCTCCAACAGAAAGTCCAGGGTGGTTTGGTGGACTTGAGTACCAGAGTGGAAAACAAGAGGTTGGCTCTGCAGCCGTGGTTGTGTGATCTCGGGCGTTTTACCTGGGCTACATTTGCAAACCTTGTATTAACACGTTCAGCTGAGCTTGTTGGCTCTTCTGCACTCACAGGGTCACTTCTGTTCTCAGCCTTGTGTACAGGACCAGGCAGGAAGAAAATTAGTCTCAAGTTGTAAGTAGTAACCATTTTGCTTATGCAAAAAGACTTTGAAAGGAGGGTCACATGCAGTCCCCCTGCACTGCCCATTTCTGCCTTGGATCACTGCAATTATTCCATAGTGTCTCATGAGTACTTCTTGTAGCTACTTTCAGGAAACACTGGAGTGGGGGCTGTAGCATCTGCTCTCAGGGAGAAGCAGCTAGGGAGACATTAAAGTCACTTTTAGTAAGTACCAGTCTGGCATTAGGTGAGCACAATCATTAGAAGGTTCCTGTAATCATCCTGAAATAAAAGTATTATAGCCCAGGAAAATCAGTTTTAGGCTTGTACTTAAAAGAAATCTAAAGATAAAAATAGAAAATGAATACATACACACCCAAACAACCATAATCCCTAAAGATGCCATGTAAAACTCATAAAAGTGATTGGAAAACTGAAGTATATATGACTTAATTTAAATTTATCCTTTTTAATACATTCGTTTTTAATAGATTTTCTCCACCACTGTTTTACTCTGTGGCAAATTAAGGATATCTGGGTTTGCCTTTATGGATTCTTTATCTTTATGCACCTTGGATTTTTTTAGGTATAACTTTGACTCAGAATTGCTTGACTTTATAGTCTTTGTCTGGGGATAATTACAGTTATCTATTTTTATTGTCCCCCTATGATTCATAACACTATTTTATTTGGTATTCATAATTCTTAACACTCATGCTTTAAGGTACAAAGCCATAACAATCTCTTCTGCGAGGGAAACATTTTGAATTAAATATTAAATTAAATGTCAGCCTTGAAGCATTTTAAAAAGCAGAATTGCTTTGTCAAAATAGCACAGTTTCTCTTTCAGATTTGTTGATTGTTTCTTTGAATTTCCAGAGAAGGACAAAGTCACTAATTACACTGATTAACTTTTATCTCTATGGATGTCCCCTAGTCCTTCCTTTGGCTGGTCTCAGTGTGCTGTGGAGATGCTCTGGGAACACTCAGAAGCAGTGACTCCCAGGCTGGCACAGGGCTGGGAAACCCTGAAAGAAGAATGAGTGTTTTGCAAACCTGAACTTTGTCCATGTGTGTTCAGTCTATCACTGCTCACTCAAATGAATCCAAATGTTGTGTAGCAGTAAGGTGGTGGCTGAGACTCTCCTCTGGTACGTGGTGTTCAGCACAGTAGAGGGCCCTGGATGGGGGAGATTTGTGAGGGTTAGCTGGCTGAGGGGCAGCTGACACAGTGCTCTGTATTTCCCCTGTTGGAATATGCTGAACTCACAGCACTGTTCTGTGCTGGCACATTCGTAGCTGATCCTTTTGATGTGGTGCCATCATAATGAACCCTCCTGGGCTCATACACGGGCACCTGTTTATCTTCCTGAAGTAGCAGAGGTACAGTTCACAAGCTAAGTGTGACAAATTAATCTGAAGTAGAAGAGAGGGAACACTCCTCTGAAGTGTTTCATTCTCGTGTCATCTTCTACGTACCTCATGTGAGAGCACTGCAGGAAGGTCGTCTTGTTTCATCAAGAAGATTTTCAAGTAAACTGGGTGATTTATGTCTCCATCTGCCACAAATAGAGGAAGTTGCAGTTGCTGCCAGTGGTCATTCAAATTTTGTGTTTGTCATATGTGTCTTTTTGAGCTTCTCAAAGTGCTTGCAGAGCCAAGAAGAGAATGTTTCCCTTATTTTTGCTTGGGTTTAAGGGGAGTACTAAATCACTTTTGCATTGGTAAGAGCAGAAATCCCGAGGCACAATGCTCTCTCAAGGTGCCTAAAGTTTAAGTGCTCAGGTTCAAGTACATGATCAAGAAAAGGTGGAAGTGTAAAAAGCAGTTAAAGCTTTGGAGAAAGTTCATCTTTTTCAAAGAGTCGATTTGAGAGCTGTGTCTTTTAAATGTGAGCACACAAAACTGAAAGGCATCTCACCTGGACCTACGAGTCTGTGGTTGTCCTTGTACACCAGCCCTGCCCCAGCACCTGGGGCCCTGTTTCACTGAGAGAGCCCCTGACTCTCCGTGTTGACAGCGAGCTGTGAATTCCCTGTAGCAAAAGCAGAAAAAGAGGGAGGAAGGCACCCATGCTGCCCCTCACTTATGCCTCTTAGTCCTGCATGGTGCTGCTCAACTTCGCATTCAAAGGAATGACAAAGTACACTTTTCTTCAGGAGCTTCCCCTGCTCATGGCTCACAAAGTTCAGTCTCTCCTACCTCTCTTCTGTGGTGTGTTTTTATGTCACCAGTTCAGACCCCAAGTTCTCCAGGAGCTTCCCCTTTCCCTTTCAGGGCCTCATTAGTTTTTCAGAAGGCCTCAGAGGCTTCTTGGTTCTTTGCATCCTCATTTCACCCCACAGTCTGTGCTAGGTTGTCCCTAGCCCCGTGTCCCTGGGGCTGCTGGCCTGCCTGGAGCCTGTGAATTCAACCAGCTGAAGAGCAACTGGAGAGTCACGCTCCCCTCTGGGTTATGTGTTCTTGAACAAGCGTTTAGTCTGTCCATATTTGGGTTGAGCTGATGCAGAAAACAGTGTCTAAACCTGCTTGTTTTGTGTACCAGCCTGTCAGTACACACAGAGCTGGTGTGCAGCCAGCTTTTTTCCCTTTGGACATAACCCCTTCTGCTATGGAATTAATTTCTTCAGCAGGTGTTTGACCAGGCAGTCAAGAGCCCTTAGTTATCCCATGTGCAGAATGGAGACAGCACCTCCTTACATTTTAGAAAACTGGAAGACTTTGTTTACTGAGTTTTGCAATCCACTTTAGATCTTATCTGGAAGATGATGTAAAAATAGTTATAAACATGGTTTGAAAAATATAAACCCCTGGGTGAAAGTGTTGATGAGCTCGTGCTGTGCAGGAAGTCAAAACATAGTCATGATTCTGCCTCTGGATTTAAGATGTTTTATATGTTAAGTCTACGTGTCCATAATTATCCAGGTTTTATTATTTTATGCATATATGCACTCTGTGCTAGCAAGGCTCTGTTGTGGTTTTCTTACTGAAAATGTGGAAGAATTTCCATTCCCACATGTTGTGGTGTTCTGCTTTGACAGTCAGAAACACCTTGGTGGAAGGATGATGGCGTTGAGTGTAGCAGCAGTTCTGCCCTAAAAGCTGATTGTATAAAATTGGCATCATCTTATTTAACACAGCTGCATTTTGGTGTAATGAAGTCATGCTTATTTAGTTGGGTACAAAAGCTGACAATGTGAAGTACTTAGAGTCCAGGGTGTTCCTTTGGGATGTGTTAAGGTATTAACTGACACCAAGTGAGCTTTCTGTAGTACTCACAAAATGTGCTTATATTACACAGGAAATACCAAGTTTTTAAAAAAACACCCTTATTTATAAAAACATGCTCAGAACACCTTTTTCATATGGGTTTGGATTTTGTTTGGGTGTGGTTTGGTTTCTTTGAGCTCCAAGGCCTGGCAGTTGGCTGTGCTGTGATGCCAACCACGCTGCCCTGGCTCTGGGAAGCTCCCTGGTTCAGAAGCTCCCTGGTTCAGAAGCTCCCTGGTTCAGAAGCTCCCTTCTCCTGGGCACTGAAGTTGAAGCACCTGACACCCGTTCTGCAGATTGAGAACGTATTTCAGTGCTTTCCTTAAATAGGACTCTGAATTCTTCAGAGGGGAGATTGCTGATCTGTAACCAGCTCCATTTCTGCAGCTCTCACTGCTGGACTGTGCTGCAGCCCTGCTGGCATCACTGAACTGTCTCTACTTGTCTAATTTCAGTAGCCAAAAAAATGGTGATGGCCACTTCAAAGAACTAATTTGAAACTTAATTGATGCTTGCAGAGAACATTAACATTTTTCCATTAAGGCATTGCATATATTTATGTATATATATGTATGGATGTGCCCACAACACAGGCACATGCTGGGAAAGTAGGCAGTGGTTCATCTACTTATACCTTTAATTAAGTGCTCTTCCATGGCCTTCTGATGTCTCCCAATAGGAATCAGAGAGTGTCGAATTATAATAAGCAATTATCTTTTATTTCTTTTTGTGTTTTGCAGCTACAAGAAAACCAAGATGAAATCGAAAATATGATGAACTCTATTTTTAAGGGTATATTTGTTCATAGATACCGGTAAGAAAACACATGCTAACAAAGTGTCATCAGCAGCAATGTCATGGGCAGCTTCTGTGTTGATTTTTCTTCAGATACAGTGTTCTAGATACCATGGAAGCAGTATCTAAAACTCTGAAGTTATGGAAGTGTTACTTATAAGTGTAACCCCTAGTAATTACACAGAGGAGACAGCCACATAACTTTATTTGAATTCAGTAAAACAGCTTTAAAGATTTGTGGAGACATGGAGTTTGAATCTTGGTGTTTGGAAAAGAAAAGTTGCCTAAGATGGAAGTACAAGCATGACACACCTTAAGAATAATCAAATACTCACTGCATCTCATAAGAGAGTTTTGGTTGCTGAGTGCTTCTACTCTGCATTTCCTTTTGTCTGAGGTGTAAAAACCAAATTTCTGATGTTTCCACCATATGTGCTTTAGCCACAGCTACAACTTTCCTTTAGGCTTTTTGCTCCTTCAGTTACATAAAGGCAATCAAAAGCCTTCATTCCCGTTCACATGGGTTTGTGTTTAATTGTAGAACATGAAGAAGTGGTTGGGGTGTTAGCACATCCCCAGGGGGTTTTTACTGAGCTCCTGTGCTGTGAATACACACCCTCAGCAGGTCACCCACATTCCTGTGCCTGTGGGAGTGTGCACATGTGTGTGCTTCTCTTTAGAACTGCACAAACCAGTAGATTTGGACTGGTGCCTGCTGGTTTGGAGTGTGGTTTATCAGAGAGCGTCATCTCTTAGAACAGATTTAGGGCTGTTTTGCATCAGAAGGTATCTCAGAGCATCTGCAGCATCTTGGTGCAACCAGCTCTTTAAATGTTAATTGACTTATTGAAGTCAAAAGATGAAATTCAAGGATACTAAAACGATGCAATTAACCTTTCAGATCTAAATTCTGGTTTAAAGGTTTGTCATTTCTGAAATCTTTTAAGCAAATGGCAGGAAACAAGAAAGGGTGTATGAGAAGAGGGCTAGATGGTGAAGAACCCATAGCTCAGCTGGGCAGAGGGATTCTTGTAAATATGGAGAAAAGCCTGCAAAAACCTGGAGGGGGCTGGCGCTGAGGAATACGTGAGTGTGAACAACAGTGGAGCTGGAGCATGTTCATCAGTACCCAGGCATGGCACTTGCAAGGAGGTTTGTGGTCAGTAAGCCTTGAGCTGCTGGGCAGCAAGGGTGGCTACACAGAGTCAGCAAGCAAATTAGGAGATTTGTCTTTATAACACTGGTTTGTTGTGAAAGTAGCTTTTATGGCATGTAGGTAATAATGTTGAAGGAATTAAATCATAGAATCACAGAATGGTTTGGGTTGGAAGGGGACCTTAAAGATGATCTAGATCCAACCCCTTTTTTGTCCCTTCAGAATTTAGTATGTTGCATCAAGCAAGAAGTCAGTTTAAAATATTTTCCTAATAGTTATACCCCCGTGTGGGGTTGGAAACAGTCTCTACCTTTTGATGATCTGCATGCTGGTTCTCTTTTCTTTTCTTTCTTTCTTTTTAAATCCTCCTTTCTTAACCAAGATTTCTTCTCATGCCTCCTGCCACCATTGGCAAAGGCCTGATTCAAGGGAGGTTCTGCTCCCCCTCTACTCTGCCCTCGTAAGACCACATCTGGAGCATTGTGTCCAGTTCTGGGCTCCCCAGTTCAAGAGGGACAGGGACATGCTGGAAAGAGTCCAACAGAGGCTACGAGGATGATGAAGGGACTGGAACATCTGTCTGATGAGGAAAGGCTGAGAGACCTGGGGCTGTTTAGTCTGGAGAAGAGAAGACTAAGAGGGGACCTAATTAATATAAATATAAGTATCTTACAAATGCCTGAAGGGTGAGTGCCAAGAAGGGGCCAGTCTCTTTTCAGTGGTGCCCTGAGATAGGACGAGGGGAAACGGCACCAAGTGACAACACAGGAAGTTCCACCTCAACATGAGGAGAAACTTGTTCACTGTGAGGGTGACAGAGCCCTGGGACAGGCTGCCCAGGGAAGTTGTGGAGTCTCCTTCTCTGGAGACTTTCCAGACCTGTCTGGATGTGTTCCTGTGTGACCTGCCCCAGGTCTTCCTGCTGCAGCAGGGGGGTTGGACTCGATGATCTTCAGAGGTCCCTTCCAACCCCTGTGATTCTATGATTTTGCTGACACTGCTGTAACAGAGGGAAGGCCAAAGAAATAAACTCTGCTTACCCGTGCCCTGAAGAAACCTGCCCAGGTTGGCCCTGGAGAACCGGCCGCCATCGGTCAGGTCGTGGTGTGCTCTGAGCAGGGGGCACCACTTCTGCCCCTGCTTAGAGAGGTCAGAAGAAGAGACAGCTTCCAAGTCTGCCCTTGAGGGCCACCTTTGTGAGGAGGCATCGTTTCTCCAGCTTCCTTAACTTCTGTGAAGCTCCTCAGAGAGTGTGCTACAACCTGTACCTAATACGAGTAACCTGTAGACAGCAGAGAACACAGATTCAAATTCCTGCTGTCCCAGCCATGCAAGCACATGTAGAGGAAAAAGTACCTGTAGTAAAACAGTCTGATGGAAGAGAGAACGAGGGCCAGGGGGAGGAAGAAGGAAAGGATTCCTAACCAATATCTGTTTCCTTAGTGTTCCTTAAGCATTCCTTCTCTCAAGTGGTTCAAATGGTTTATAAACTTGACCTCATTTTACTGTCTTAGATCATGCACAAGTGGTAGTGATTTCAAAAGAACATTATTTTAATTATTCCTAGAGCGTAAATCCCTTTCCATATTATGATTCAAAACCCACCAGTGATTCATGCTTCATAGCTCAGATAGCAAGTCCTTGATCTAAACAAAAAGCCCCCAAAACTCTTCCCCTCAGAGTGTAGCTGTCATCCTGCCAGTAAGCTCCTGTTGCACTGAGGTGACATCTTCTTTCTGGAGATTGGCTTCCAATTTAGTGGAAGATTTCAATGCTCACTGCTCACATTAAAAAAAAAAGCCAAACACAACAGATTTGCAGAAAGAGCTACACAGTTTTCTAGGTGCAATGTTAGTCTGGTGGTAACAGATTTGGTCAAAAATTGAGATACCCGTAATAAACATTCAGGAGATGTACCTTCCCCCTGGAATAATTATTTATTCTTTCCTGAGTCACTTTTTCTGACTCTTTCTGTGTTGCTTTAGGATATATTTGGTTGTCTGTTGATTCTTTATTTAATCATCTCTCAAACTGAGACTTGGCATCAAAGGGGAGATGTGAGAGGAAATGCAGGTGGAGACAAGATGCTGAGCTCGTGTTGGAGGTTATAAAACCAGCAGAGCTGGTGACTGTGGCAAACAGGACTGTGGGGTCAGGAGGGGAATTGGACTCTGGAAAAGGTTTGTCCAGAGAGGCTGCAGAGTGTCTGTCCTGGGAAATACTCAAAAATTTATGGTGCATGTGTAGGGGCTTGGAGATGATGTTCAAGGGTCCTAATCTCAAAATAACTCACTTGTGCCTGTTTGAGTAATACCTGTGGTATGTAGTGATGAGATGCTAAGTACTGGTAGGTCAGGGATCTTTTTGCTTGTCTGAAGTTAAACAAGCTGTGAATTGCTTGCAGGATACATGTATATTTAAAAAAAAAAAAAAAAAAAAAAAAAAGGAGGGGAGGCCTAATCTTCAGATCAGAGAGGACAGGGAATCTGAGATGATTGCCAAGGCTTTCCCATCCACCACGCAGCCATTGCTTTGCTGTTTGTGCTGGAAAGAAGGTTACATCTATTTTATGTCTAATATTTGTAGATCCAGCATTAGTTTTGGTTTATTTGCTGCCTGTTCCCTTCTAGAAGCATTTAGCAACTAATACAAACTCCTGTCACTAATTTATACTGATGATAACTAATAATCCATGTATTATTCTGGAGTACTTCCAAAGCTTGTATGATTAGTGTTTATGTGTTCTTGTCACCCACAAGTAGTTTATATCTTCAAAAAAACTAAAATGTTTTGTAGTGGCCATGACAAGAAGCTAAAATCCATTTAAGTGTGTAAAAATTAGAAGAGAAGAATTATAGTTGAATAGGAAGCAACTGAGGAGATGCACAGCACTCGTGTAGGGGCTGTTTGGCTGGGTCACGTTTGTTGCAGCATCACAAGGGCCTGGAACCTGTGGTAGTGATTCCTGCAAGGAGACAAATGGTTCTTACTGGTCACACAGTTCCCTGGAAGATGGTGGTGGAATGGGAATTTGGTGTCTCTCAAATTCTCCTGCCTCCCCAGCACCTCCTGCCTGTCTGCTGGTCTCACATGCCTTAGGTGTGGGTCTTTCCCATTTCCAATTACACTGTTAAATTTTAATTATCATTAGTTGAACAGCTTTATTCTTTCTCTCTCTTTTTTTTTTTCCCCTCTTTTTTTCTTTTTAATGATAAATAGCAGCTTGGAGCCAGTTTTTGTCTGTAGTGCCTAGGGATCCCTGAGAAGCTTTTGAATCAAGACCCAGTTTTTCCCTGTCTGCCTAGGCTTCCTGGCTTTCCCTGCCTGCCTTTCCCTGTCTGTAAGCTTCAGTGCTCTCTTAGAGAAAAAGAGAGATGTTCTGGATTTTTGGCTGGTGTGCTGCATGATTACACAGCTGTTGGCACTTGGGTTCTGGTTAGGCTTGCCATTAAATCTTTCCAGAATGGCTCACAGTTAGTAAATTCATAAGGTGGTGAAATAACCTACTTGGATGTGAGAACTTGGGCTGTCATCCCCCAGTGGAAATGTCCTCATGGCTCCTTTGTGTTGCTGCACATGTGGCTCCCCTCTTTTTCTTCATTCATGAGAAGCAACTCATTCTTTTAGATGGTTCTTTGAAGTCCTGCATTCTGGTTTCTTCCATCTCTCTTTTGTTTAGAAAAGGTTTGAGAATAGCTCCGTATAAGTGAAACGCTAAACGAGTTCAGTGAGAAGTAACATACAATTAGACATATATATATTAATATATTCATAGTTTTAATTAAATCTTGTCTTCATGGTGGCTTCATCCCTTCCCCATAGTGAAGGCAGTTCTGTAGTGCAAGGCCTTGGATGTAAGATTTTAGCACGTTTGTCCTTAGAGTATCTCAAACCTATTTGAGAAATCCCAGGTAGGAACAGCTTCGTCAGTGCCCTGCTCTTTTGTACTGCAGCTTGTCCATGTTGGATTGACACTGACCTTGGGTTTGAGGTCCCAGAGTCTTCAGGGAGTTTGATAGCCCAGCTGTGATGCTTCTGTTTGGAATGTGACAGAATCAGTGTGTTTCACACTGGCAAAGAGAGACACCAGTACCATTGGTGCCTCTCCTACGGATTTCCCCCTCACAGTTGTACATTAAACAGGTTTTATGCTGTTACCTCAGTACAGTTGCCTCCAAGTTTGAAATTGAGTGATAAGAACAGAGTCTTGACTGAAGAAGTTCCACATCTAGTGGTGTGTGATGCTGCCATGGACTGCCCTGTTCCTGCAGGAGCTGTGGTGCTCACCTTGGGGTCTGGCAGCTCACGCCCAGCAGAGGGGCACCTGCTGAGGTGGGCCAGGAGGAAGGTTGGAATTCCACAGGCAGTTACAGTATGGAGCAAACATGGCTTTGTTCTACTGTTCTGTGTGTGTGAACTTCTACAGTAAATATCTTGAATGGAAGATTGAGTACATTTTATTGACATTTTGTAAAATTGAAGACTTTAGGAAAAATACAGTTCCTTTCATTTTGCAATTAGTCTCTTGCTTGAAGCTTGGAATTTATTTTTTTTCAAAAATTAGATTTCATTTTTGGGCTCTATTGGTGCTGTTTTAGAATTGAATTGATGTTTATTACTTTTCCAAAAAGATTTTTTTAATAAAAATACAGAACTCCAGTCTCAATTATCAGCAACGCCAGTGTTTGCAAAGCACCAGACAGTCCCTTCTTCTGTACAGGGGCTCTTTATGTTCCTCTTTGATTACAGCTGAAATCTTGCACTGTGAAGCAGTGCCAGCTGGAGTGGCACAAGTGATTTCTCATAGTAACAGATGTCTCAGAGATGGAATTACTAAAGGGCCAGATGGCCCCAATCCCTTTTCCCGTTGTTTATCCGTCGTTCACGATGAGTAAATATGCCCTGCTCCATGGCAGGCAGGGAAGTGCCAATCGGATGGAAATCATTTCCATCCCTGATCCCTTTAGGTGATCTCTCCAGACAGTTTCCTGCTGGCCCACCTCAATAAGCAGCTGACAAGTCTGCCTGAGAGGTGTCTTTGCCTCTTCCATCACTTGCCAGTCAGAATGTGGAAAAAAGCACGAAAAACTGCAAGAAACCAGTGTTGAAATGGAAACGTTCTTCTGGGGTTTGTTATTGGGGCTTTCTGGCAGTGCATGAACCAAGATCTGTTCAAGTACCAGGTTCCCTTCTACCCCTCTGGCAGGTTCATTTGGTTAAACCAAGTACCTTTTTCCACCTTGGAATTGTTCTACACCTCTAGCTGGAGACAGTCAAGTCTGCTGAGCAAATGTCATATGACCTTGTTTCAGAAAGGATTGTCTAAAGGAGGTTTGTGGCTTGGATTCTCAATTCTGTATGAAAAGAAGAAGGTGGAAGATGGAATAATAGACAAAAAAGCAAACTATGGCGAGACTTTTTTGAGATAATGGAAATACCACATCTGGATGTAGAAATATTGATATGATTGGCTAGATCAGTGAGTTCAAGGACATAAAAGAACAGCAAGAGAAATGGCAGTGAGAACAGAAACAGGCCCTGCATAGTCAGGTCAAAAGTAAGAGCAAAATATTATAGCTAAGGTGATGGGAATGGGAAGTAAAAGGTGTGTGTCTGCAATCTGGTTAATACTTTTTCTTTTCCTTTCTTTTTTCCTTATTAGTGATGCTATTGCCGAGATTAGAGCTGTCTGTATTGAGGAAATTGGTGTCTGGATGAAAATGTACAGTGATGCCTTCCTGAATGATAGTTATTTAAAATACGTTGGCTGGACACTACACGACAGGGTAAGTACTGTGTGTCACTGCACAGCAGAGTGTGCTTTAGGCAGCTGCTGTTACACTGCCTAGGACATGTTTAGTATCTTTGATTTTTAAAGAGATTGTTCTGTTTTCTTGCCTGCTTTTTTTCTTTCAACCAGCTGATCTCAAGGTACTCCCTGAGGTTAGGACACAGCGCTCCCAAACTGCACGCTGGGATCCTGTGCTTCTCGTGTTTTCAATCTCTGTTAGAGTATCTTAATAAAAATGATTCCATCATGCTTTTCTTCTGATTGCAAGAGAAAGAGATGCCTCTTCAGATCACCCTTGAGAACCTTTGTGTCTGAAACAGAATGGAAAAGAGATTTCCAGATGTGTCTTCCATTTACATGGCCCAATAGTTAGAGAGAACATCTCTGGGTCCCCAGCAGACATCACCAGCTCCATAACCAATGGAGTTCTCATTAATTCATTTTCCCTTGAAGACCTTCAAGTTTCTCTTTAGCTTCTCCTTCAAAAAATCGTTGGAACACTAGGTGGAAGCAAAAAGATTTCTGTCCAGAGGGTCTCTCCTGTCTTCCCACAGTTGTTAGTCCTGATGGTACCACAAAGCGTCTCTGCGGGGTGGCAGCAGGCCTGAGTGCCACTCAGCTCCACAGCTCATTCCTAACGTGAGCAGAGCAGGACTTTGCACTTCTGCCTGTGGGGTTTCTGTACAGCAGGCAGCAGCTGGGACTGCCTGGCCTCCTACTCCCACCAAAACCATTAGAAACACCTGCTTGACTCTAAAGTCTTCTAATGTTATCCAAGGGAAACAGATGAGACCTACCTGTACTGTTGGAAAGCTCATTCAATCCCAGCATCCTGATTCAGACTATTCTTTTGTTCTAGGAGCACTGCTGGAAAAAATGAAGTTTGCAAATTCCTTCTGATGATTTGCATAGCTGGTAGTTCACAGCTGATTCTTTAAAAAGATGATTTCTTAAATAACCTTGGACAGCGGGTTAACAGTGAGGGTATGGCTTGGTCACTCTGCTGCTGAAGTCTGACCAAGATCAGTCAGAAAGGTGTTGGTGCTGGCTAGTGGGAGAAGTTAACTGCCACTGGTGCTTTGGGTCTAGCTGATCCGCATCTTACCTTGATTTGGAGCAGCTGTTTTCTTGTTAATAATACCCTGTATGCTTTAGAGGCTCCATAGGCTCTTTCCTCTTTAAACCTGTTGTTCTCAACCTTTACAGACTTTCCCGAAACTTTTCCAATACATCTCATTGTTACAGAAGTTGATTAGGATGAAGACCCTGCTTACTGCTGCAGTCATGACCAATGTTTGCTCTAGAGAGACTGCACTTCTGTCTCTAAAGCCTGGGCATGGCCACATGGCCACCACAGTGCTCAGAGGGGCAGAGCTGCTGCTCCACCTCTGTACTTCCTCCCCAGTGTTGCTGTGCCTCACCAGCAGGCACGCTTCAGGAGGTGGGGATCATTGCTTCAGGTTGTCAGTGGGGACATCAGCTCAAGTTGGAGGTTTAGGATTTTAGGTGTGGTGGAGAGCTTCATTTTATTAGGGCTTTTAATTCAAAAGAAACGATCCCTTAAATAATTGCAGTGGATTTTTTGGACCACATTCTAAACCTTGCAAGACATTTCCACAAAATAACACTCACAAAGGGAGAGCGGACTCTAGTAGCCTGGGCAGCTCTCAGTCCCCTCCAGTATCTGTGCAGTCCAGCCATTTGACACACACTCCTTTAACCAGCTGGGAAACCCAGCCCTTCCTCACAGCACACTCTGTCACTGCTCACAGCTTCCCACACTCCCTCCTGTCACATCCAGCTATTTCTCTTTCTCATATCCTCTTCAGTTAGCTTAACCTGGGGCTAGGATCTAGTCATCTGCCTGCAGCCTTAACATATTTTTAACTCAGAATTGTTTTGTGTTTTTTTTTTAAAGTAAGACTTTCTTTCATATCAGACAATTTTTAAATGACAGCATTATGGTACAAAAATGGTTTTCCATCTGTACCAGACAGAAGAATTTATTGAGACTGCTCTCTTGCTCTGCTTGCTTTGTAACATTTTTCATTGCAGGCCTCAGAAGTGCCCTGGGGTTCTAAGTCTTTGAACCACTAGCTCATCTGTTTAACGTCCTGATATGCATGAGATGGGATAGTTTATTGATGTAGCAGGTGCTTCATGTGAAGAGGGAGACAGATCGTGAGGAGAATAGAGGATGAGGCAGAGGCAGGTGAGCCATGAGGCAGAGGATGCAAAGGGAGGGAATGGAGAGAAAGAGGCATTTGGGGAGGCACAGAAAGGAGGAAGGAAGTGCAATGGGAAGAATATATAGGGGAAAAAAATCTGGAATAAGAACCAAGTAAAATGCAAACCCTCCCAAAGTAGAAGATCCCTTAACCACCTTAACTCTTAAGGTGGTTTTCATTGGCACCACCTGCAAATCTTGCTGGCTGATACCAGAGTTTCTTGATTTTTGCTTTGCTTTGGTCAGGAGGTAATTTTTGCTACGATTGGTACTTCAAATACTGAAAAAATGAAACTGAAGCAATAGTTGTAAGGTATTTCCATTTCATATGAACCAAAGTCACCCCAAAATGATTAACTTGTTTGGAAACTTGCTACACCAAAAACCAGAATCATAGAATCATGGAATGTGTAGGGTTGGAAGGGACCTTTAAAGGTCCTCTAGTGCAGCCCCCCTGGAGTGCACAGGGACCAGAGGGGAGGCAGCAGTGCAAGATATTAATGGGCAGTTTCTTACTCTGCTTCAGAAGACACACAAATTAAAGCCCAGGAATACACAGTCCTTACACTCCAGTAGCTCCAGAGGCAGGATACAGCAGTTTAGTTCTCCAGTCTGGGAAAGCTGGCTGTTTTCTATGTGAATCCTGTCTCTTTCCCAGGGTTCAGATGATTGTCTATGGGGCTTTGATTACTTTCTTATCTAATATGGGTTTCTAGTTCTGCCTTTCTCTCCTTCTTTGTCGTGCTCGTGGATCTGGAAGCATAAATTAAAAACATAGGGAACTATAATATAATTGCATAAAAAAAACCTTTTTAAAAGAACTGTGAAGTCAGACTGTCCAGTCTTAATTTTCACCTGCCTCATTGATGCATGGAAGTGTTTTAAAGCCATAGTTGTGTCTCTAGATACCTGGACAGTCATGGTTCTTAAACCACTTCCTAACACATAAGAAAATGCCTTTTCCTTCTCTCTGTGCCTCTGCTTTGCTTATTGTCCATTTCTCTGACAGGAGTGAACCCAGGGTCCTCTGAAAGAGATGGTGGTTGAATACTGTGTTGTCATGACATCCTAACTTAAAAGGATGAAAAAATAGAACTTGCTTTTATTAAGATGATATAGAAACTGGAATTGTAGTTTTTCCAAACTTCTGAATGTTTCACTTTATCTCATTTCCTTGGTACCTGATTTCCTTGGTTTTGTGAAAGCTTGAGAAAACAAATGCATCAAATGATGCAGTATCTTCATTAATGGTGTTGATTGGGCATGTGCAGAGAGAACCCAGCTCCTTGCTCCTGCTTCAGGTACTCATGTGCTGCAGGACATTTTCATCTCTTTCCCTCTGGCAGTGTAACTATTTCTGTCATTAGGCAGTAGATTACCTCAAAATACACCACCCTAGAGCATCAAGATGCAACCCAGTATATCATGGTCATCCCAGAAATGGAGGGATTGAAGATACCCAGTCATATACATCATTTTTCTACACATGAGATAAAAACAACCAACCAACAGTGCAGTCTGCAGAAATGTGGTAGGGCAAAGAGCTGAGAAAATGAATTATCTAGTATTAAAACCTGATAGATTTTAAGAAAGAGCACAGTACCCTTAGCCACTAAAAAAGAATTGGAAAATTCCAAAATAAGAAACTTGAAGTGTGGAAAGAGAGACATGACTTTGGCTCTCTGGGACCACCTGCCTATGTTAAAAAATACTTCCATCTGTGTTTCTGGGGCCTCAAAAAGCCTGTGTCTGCAGCATGAGCTGACACACAGCAGGGCTCCTTCAGCTCCTGTGGCTGCAGCTGTGGTGTCCCGGGATGGCAGGAGGAGTCTGGATCTCCTTGGGAGGTGGAAATTAATTCTCAAAAGTATCAACTATATGGAACATGAATAAGAATCTAAGGTGGCTGGAGGCCAGGCTGCAGATCACTGTTGAGACTTACACAAGAGTTACAGACTGTTGGTTTGAGTCCTGTGGTTAGCATGGAAAAAATATGAAACCAGTGGACTTCCATCAGGGTGGGTTCTTGTCACAGCCCTGACCTTTTGAAGAGGGTTTGCCTTGAGCATGGCTCTCCCAGGCAAGTGTGGGAAAGTGAAGCTGTTGCTTTTTGCTTCTGTAGCAGCAGGAACACTTTTTTGCTCAGAACTTGGAAGTGCCTGGAGGATTATCCCAACAAAAACAGGGAAAATAAGAGCACTGTTGGTTATTAAACAGAGTTCGTAAACACTTCATGGTTTTGGTTTAGGTTCTAATTTCAGTTTGTGAATAAAAGAAAGGATTAACAATTAAGTATGAATGTGAAGCATTTCTCATTCATGAAAAAGGCTTTTATATTAGAAAAAATTAAACAACATAAATAATTATCTAAAAAGAGAAGATGAAGGATGGGAATAATTAGACTGGAGAGGGGCATGCACAGAACCAATGGCAGTGTGGAAGAATTCAGGATGCTGCAATAATCAACTGGCACAATTATCAATTGGACAAAACTCAGGAGAATAGAAGGGTTTAGTTTTAGAATGCTGACAATGCAAATATTTTGTCCATTATTTACTTAGGAAACACCAGCAAGGCTTTCCTTTCAGATATGTTCTTTCTATTTGTAAAGCCTAGATGTGACTACCCAAAAATAACTGCTCATTTGCTTTCACAGAATTAAAAGGATTGTGTGGTCGCAAATATTTGCTGCCTTAGGTTGACTCACACTCACTATAAACTTGAGAATTGCAGAAAATCTGGCTGAAATCCAGTCTTGGGGATATTTGTGCTTATTCCTTTCCTGCTGAAGGTGAAGTTCACTGTGGATCTGGAGTGGTTCTCACAGTCTTACTTGCTAAAAAGACTCTGAGCGCTTAACTGTGTTTGCCACTAGAAAGCTCTTCCTTGCATAAGCTGAACAGCCTTTGTTGTAGTTTTAATTTATTATGCCTTTTCCTACCAAACGTGCACATAAAAAATGACAATTACTTTTTCCTCTTCCTTGAAAGCAAACTGACTTCTCTGTTGTGCTACAGAGATATTTACAGGAAGTTCTCATTACCTCTTGTGTCCATTCCATACTGTGCCCTTTTTCTTTTATCTTCCTTCTGGTTTTTGTATTCCTCTTGTGCTTGACCTCCTAATTGATTTATTAGTTAAAGAAGTTTATCTCTTACTTTAGAAGGTCTCCTCCTGTCCTTGCTCTGCATCGCTGTTTGCAGCTCTTACCCTAGCATAAGTTTCTTGGGAACTACCCTAGTTTTAGCATTCCCACCCACTTGCTTCCTTGGTAGACAGGAAATTTCTGCTGTGTTTCTTTCCCCAGAAAGTGTTTGGGGTGTTAAAAGCTCCTGTTACTGGGATGATTCTCAAGAACCATCTCATGTCTGGCATGTTGATGGTGCATGGCCTGTTGCTGCTCCTCCATTCTGGCCTGGAGGGCGATGTGTACATGTTCACCTTCACTTCTGCTGGTCTTAGGTCATTGTGGTTTATGCTCCCCTGTGGGTTCCAGTCACTAATCTCTGCTGACTCTATTTTAAAACCTTCTTAACAGGATTAGCAAGCTGACATGCAGGGGCTCTTCCTCTCCAAAGAGGTAAATTCCATCCTTGAGCAACATGTTAAAACCAAGACCCTTTTGCTGTCAGAGAAGTCCTGCTATCATTTGTCTGCCAAGAACAGCAGGGATTTCCAGGGGTTCCCTCTGTGTCTCCTGGGCCTTTACCCTCAGCTAGAGGGGCCAGGTGTAACACAACCTTTCTCAGCCTGGCTCAGGACACTTGGTCAGCCTCTGCTGCAGGCTCCTGGCAGGCCATGCCAGGACCAGCTGCTCCTGGTGCGCTTCCTATCGGCCTCTCCTGGTTTGCTCACTGTGGGCTTTTAGACACCCTCAGTATCAGACCTGAACTTAACTCTGGGACCATGGATTCAGGGTGTTTGGTGAAGTCCACAAGGGCTTTGGGCTCCACGGGGAGCCCTCACAGGTCTCCAGTCTCGTTGCTGTTGGCACGGACATTTTTCTGTACCAAACCAATGCTGAGTTGTGCATTTTGGGCCTGTAGCCCTGGCTGAATACCAAGCCATTGCTCGCAGGCAGGACAGTCTGCAGTGGAGCTGTAACTCACCTGCTCCCTCCCTCTTGCCCCATGGTGTTCATGCCATGCCAGAGCTGATACTGATTGTCAGTGGCTACCTAGGCCAAGGCAGTAGGAGGTTTACACCCCTGCTATGGTGAGTGAGGACCCCAGAGCTTCTGGCCATTCTCATCACCATGCAGCAGAGGAAGCCACATGGTACTGCCACATAGGTGCCACAGAGAGAGTGACGACAGGCAGCACTTCTCTGTGCTTATTTAGCAGTTGATCACATCTATATAAACTTCATCTTCAAAAAGTTCTTTTGTGTATCTTGAAAGTTCTTATGATAGATCCTTCAAATACAACTTTCATCTCATTGACTTTCTCTGCAGTGGTAGTCAGAAAGCTCCCTAGAGGAGAAAGTGAGTGCTCAGAGACTCCTCACAGGTCCAGGGAGATGATGTCTCAGGAACAATAGTTCTTCAAGGAAAAGTTCTTCTGAAAATCCTCCTTTCAACTTCTGTCCTTCTTTTATCTTCTATTTCAATTTTTGAAATAGGTGACAGGGAGGAAAGATTTAAAAATAAGGATTTTTAGCTTTTGTTTTTATGTCAGTCTTTCAGTTTTTAGCTCAAACAGTTTTTTAAATACAGACTTGGTCATGGAGTAGAGAGGGTCAGCAGTGAAGGCCTCTGGGTGTGGGGTTTCACTGAAGTTCCATACCTTGTGTTAGTTCTTGAGCAGCTTTGGGCCTTAGACTGGGGAATGTGCTCACAGAAATGTAAGTTAACACTACAGTGAACTCCACAGGTTCCATTTGGGCAGAGTTGTGTGGATAACCTTTTTCCTATCTGCAAATACTTGTCAACAAATCTCCCTGGTTTGCCCAGGCCGTGGAGCTGAGCGGTTGTGCACCTGCAGCCCCAGAGGGGGTGTGTGTGCCCAGGGATCCAGCCCTTCTCCTTGTTCTCCGTGTTCCTGCAGGTGACAAACCTTGATCCATAGGCACTGTCTGGTGACAGCCCCCCCAGAGCAAAGCAATCCCCATCCAAAGAGAGCTGAGAATGAGCTGCTGCCCTTCCTGGGGGCTCCCCAGGCTGGGGGTGGGTGCAGTGCTCCTGGGCTCCCCACTGCAGGGTCTGCCAGGCCCTTGGCATCCTTCAGCTTGGGCCTGTCCTATGATGAGAGGTGGGCTGTCAAAAGTTTCAGAATCATTAATCCAGTGTGTATTCCTTCTGTCCCTGGGAAAAGGAAGGACAACACTTGGAGCTGGCTGGATTGCTTGAGTGGGCAACTCGCAGCCCACGCTCAGGCATTTGGGATGCTTGTGTGTTGATTGTAGCCTGCACATAGCAGGCAGGAGTTACCTGTCCTCTCTTTCCTGAAGATAAAGACCTGCACTGGCTTTGCACCAACCGCTGAGATCGTGCATCTTTATTTTAAATTCACTTGCTACATTATTAATCTTTTTGTTGTGCTACTTGAAAGGGAAACAGTAACAGACGTTTAACTGATGGCACATTAAATTCTGTATATATGCAAATAGGGAGAAAATGCAACATTGTTTGGAGGCAGCTGCATGTGGTTTGTGGTTTTTAGCTGAATTGCAAATTGGCTTTGGTAACTCGTTTGCATAAAATTGTAAATGTGCTTTAAACAAATTACAATGTGATATTATTTAATATTCATGTGCATTTGATTAGCGTGTTATATCAGCTAATCTTAGTGTGTTTTATTTAGCAAGGTGAAGTGAGGTTGAAGTGTTTGAAAGCTCTTCAGAGTCTGTATACCAACAGAGAGTTATTTCCAAAACTGGAGCTGTTCACTAATAGATTCAAGGTAAGAGGAAATACAATTTTTGGAAGGAGTACAGAAAATAAAAGTATCATCTGTCTTATCCTGTTGCAGTCTTAGAGCCATGTATATGAAATGCAAAAATAAATTCGTTTGTTTGTGTCTAGGCTTGTAGCTGGAGTAGTAAAACTGTATTACTGAATGCTGAGGTTAAGCCAAATTCATTTTACAGTGTTTTATCTGGTAAGATCTGTCGGGTTTGGCCAGGATGATTATTTATCTGTTTGTGTTCTAAGTAGTTTGTATATTGTTGTTATTCAGTCTGCTTGCACTTACTTAAGTTTAGATTTATTGAATTTTAAGGATGGGTAGTGGGTGTCTCACACAATCAAAAATACATTCAAAAGTAACAGCCTGTAACAAAAGATTGATTGTAAGACAGCTTTTTAGCTGAATATGTGCTTGTGTTTGGAGCAGGAGATACTTTGATCTCCAGCACAATATCCTACACAGTGTTGCAGGAGTTTCCACTGTGCTTTGAGACAGACCCCTGAGCATGACTGTCCTGTTCAGAAGACAAGTGCTGGAGGAATATGTCACGGGTTGTTTTTCTTTTGCTAGCACAGACACAGTGTTTTTTTGCTGGCTATCTTGATGAGAACATGGCTGTTGATGCACTTGGTGGCACGACTGCTTTATTTCACAAGGGAAGTGTCTGGAGAGATGAGTGCAGCAGAGCTGCCACTGCTGCTGTTTGGAGGCTTTGTGAAGAAAGCTTTCAGACCCTGTCACCACATCAGCTGGCACCTCTTACCATGGCTTTTGTGTTCTTCAGGACACAGAGCTGTGGTAAAGGCTACCCCCTAAGGAAAATCTGATTTAAGTTATTTTCACTTAAATCATTATTATTATCATTCTGTTTACAAAAGAAGTGGAGATGTAAACACTTTTCAATAACTACTGTGCATGAGACTTAGAAACTTCTCACTGTAGATTTTATACTGCTTCACTGGTTTTATCTGCTATTGCATTTAGTCTTAACTCCTCCAGTTTGATCTGGGAAAGCACAAAATATGTATGGAAACCAGGCATAAAAACATCATGGTAATCAGCCTTTTACCACATTCACTGAAGGAGGAGAAAAAAGAAGCTTAAACTGCAGTAAAGTCTAGACATTAAGAAAGGCTTTTTGTCCAAAATTACAGTTCTGTAATAGAACAGGCTCTTTAGTAATAATCTCCTTCATTTGAGGTTTTTAAGGGCAGATTAAATACATGTATCAGGAATTAACTAGGTACAGTTGCCTTTAAAGTAGGAGATGAAACTAGACTGTTTTGTGAGATCACTTCAGGCCTATATTCTTCTGACTTTATAAAGTCAGTTCCTGGACCTATTGCAGTAAAGACAAACTTTCCCCTCATAGCAGAGTCCCTTGCACACAGGTTCAGACCTCAGACTAGTCTGTAATGCCTCCATGAGTCTAGTTTGCTTTTATCTCAGGACAACCAGATACACTAGTTAAGGCTCCAGAAAAATGAACCCTCCAACTCTGCTGCTTTTCTTGGCCCATCTGTGGAGACTTAAAGGCCTGTTTATATTTGCTCCCTTTGTGATTCGAGTTATTTTTTTTTAAAAGGACTCTCATGGTCTCTATATCTGCTTCTCTTCACTAAAACTGCACTGGGTGCTTCTCTCTTAGCCTCCTATAAGGTGCAAGAGAAGTTGCTGCTTTGGGTCTGAACCTGTCCCATCCACCAGCAAAGCTTTTCAAGATGATTGAAGGCAGAAATAGTTACTGAGTAATGTCCTTCAAAAACTACAGGGCATGAAACCTCTAAATACTTTCTCCTGGTTCACAGTACAGACAATTTTGTTTGTTAGAAGAAGCCAGGTTAGCCTGTGCATTGCTGCCTGATTTAGAATGGCACAAAGAATTTTCCTTTCTGTCAAAAAGATTCAGAGGAATGGGAACCCTGTTAGGAATCCTCCTCTGTCTTCTGTGCCATTCAAGCCATTTTTACTACAGAAATCTGTATCATTACCAAATAAATCAGAGAAAAGGTGAGTTCCAAGTCCCTGTGAGCCTGGAGAATAGAGATGCTTAACGTGATGATTTATCAGTCTCCATTTCCAGCCACATCAAGAGAACAAAAAGCTGGCAGTGCCCAGATGCCTGCACGTGGATTTACAGCTGTGCTGAGAGGGATGCAGCCTCGGCACCAGCATGGAGCAAAGATTCCAATGAATGCTCTTAGAATCTGTGATACATAACTTGAATGTCTTGTCACCACAAGCTCTACCATCACCCCCTGAAAAATAGCTGACCTAAATGCCATTCTCAGTTGCATCTCTGCTCATTTATATTTCCCCATCAGACTTGAATCGACCTGCACAGGTCAGCTGACATTCAGCTCAATCCATTCAAACTGTCAAGAGAAATCTCTCTAGAGATCATCTAACTGTTCAAAGTACAGATTAATTTGATCCAGAGTGACTTGCTCTGGGCCGTTCATATTTCACCACCTTCCAGATAGCTGTGACAAGAATCTGCTGATGTCCCTTCCCCAAAGGAATGATGTGTGTTCTTTCCAGCCAACGCTTCTAGGAGTAGATGATACGCTAGGAAAGAAGCTTTGTCCTCTAAAAAAGAAATTACCCATCAGAGGGAAGACTTGTGTTTTCCATCTAGAAGTCCTGTCTGATACAAACGTTTACTAAAACCACATGGAAAAGATGTGAATTAGCTCTTCTGCAGTCAGTGCCCAAGTCAGGACAGTGACAGATGCAGATTTGATTCCTGTCCCTTGTCCCTGACCCTTGCAGGAGAGCGCAGTCTCCACCACCTGAGGAGCAGAAGGAGATGGATTTGCTTTTAAGCCAGCCTTGTTCACACCCTAATGCATATTTGCAAACTGATCTTCATGGATGGTGGAAATTAGTATCTGAAGTTGTAACCACAGGCCTGTGTCCTGTTCTACTGCACAGTGGTACGGGAAGTTTCTGCCCAAACCCGTGGAGCAGCTGGGCTCTGCAACTTGCTGAAGGACACAGGTTACACCTTCCCGAGGCATCAGGCCTTCAGGTCTCATTTCCAAGGATCTTGGTGCCTGGCTGGCAGGTGCCATCACACAGAGACACTGGCACTAGGGCAGAAGATAAGAACTGACACATCCACACTATTTGCTTTAACTGTGATGTTTCTGGGAAACAGAGGAGAGAACAGTCTTTTTAGATAGGAAAACATTGTCACATCAGTCAGTTTTGAAGTCCTGAAGGACTCCATATTCAGAGTTCCTCTTGCTCTGTAGGCAGGAGAGAAGATCCCTTCCCTTGCAGGCTTTTTTTCAGAGGTGTAGGAAGAGTTTATGTTTGTGTGCTCTCTCCTTTATGTGTGGTGAGTTCTCTCCTTGTGGTATCCTAGAGTTTAAAACAGGCTTTCAGGGACTATATGAAATTCCACTGAAATTTTTAAGATCATTATCTCTGGCTGTTCTTTCTCTTGATGATGTTATTAGTTGTTGTTCCTTGGCCAGGACCTTAGGAAAAACTGACACCAATTTTTTTGTCTTGTCCATACACAGAATTTCCTGTCTAGAAAGTTATTTGACTGATTGAGTTTCTTCACAGACTTCTCACAGTCTCTGAAACTGTCTAGATAGAACAGTTAAATGTATCCAATTTCCCAGGAACTTAATGCTGATTGATAGAGCTGCAGTCATAAGTGACACAAAGTGTCTCTACAGACCTGGTTTTGTTGAGACAGCCACGATGCATTCTGAAATACTGTTCCTGAATTTCAATATTGAAATAAGCCTCAGTTGCTTGATATTCACCTTCAGCCTTTAAATGCCCAGAGTAGGAGAGAAAAGAGGTGAATGCCTTTATTTTGTCCTGGTTTGTTCTTGGTGACTTTCACTGTTGTTTCCTAACACTTCCCCTGTTTCTTTTGCACTCCCTGACTACAATTCTCTCACATCCCAAAATGTCCTATAGTAGCTGGTCCACGCTGAAGCATGTCAGGACACAGAAATCAGATTTTATTTTCAGATGGCCCCATTTCTTTCCATTAACTTGATCAGTCAAGCAGAGAACATCAGGACATCCTGCAATAAAAATTCTCCCCAGACAGAGAGGACAACATACACTCATCACATCTATTTGTGGTTGCCAATAAGCAAACTGAAACGAAAGAGAAAGAAACCCTTAGGAGACTGCTAATAACTACAGGGTCCTTACAAGTGATGAAATCATTAGATTTGATCAGAAGGTGGAGTGCCTGTCTCCACTAGAAAAAGCACAGGAAAGTATGAAGTCAAACCATGGAATTTCCCACCTTCCTGCAGAAGGTCTGTAGTGTCATTCTTGAGATCAGCTTCAAAGCTGCAGTTGTAGCAGGTGTGAAGGCCACAGCTGTGTAGGCAGCAGGTCTGTACAGTCGGGTGTGAATTTCTTCACAGTATTTCCAAATAAGCAGCGTTGGTCACTCTGAAATGAGTTACTTTCCAGGGGGATGAAGCGGGGCAATTTTCCAGCTGTGATCCACCCAAAGTACATCCCTTTTCAGGAAAGAACTGTTAAATAGGAGCAGGCTTCAATTCTCAAGCCTGCTTGCTTGTTTCCTGGGACACAGGCCTGGATGAGGACTGTTGGTCAAGCCCTTGTTCTCGTTCGTGTGTGCTTGCCTGTCGTTCCACGTGCCCATGGCACACAGCTGGATGGTACTAAAGAGCTTGCATGTCTCTAGTTGAAAGATCTTGCTCCCCCAGAGTGTTTCTTTTGTAATCCCTAGAATTCTTCATCCAAGAGCTGTCGGTGTGTTTCTGTTTTGTCACTGTACTAAAATTCCTTTCCAGGATCGCATTGTATCAATGACACTGGACAAGGAATACGACGTTGCTGTGGAAGCCATTCGATTAGTCACACTAATACTTCAGTGAGTATTTTCCAAAACTGACTTTGAAGGTTACCTAAGCCAGCAGTATTTAACTGACCTGATTCCTTTGCTTGTGTAATGAAGTGAATCTGTTACTTTACACTTCAGATGAAGTTGAGCTGAGCACGTAATCGTACAGTCACAAAGCTAACATAAGGTCTGCTGTCTCCTGGAAATACAGTTGGCAAAGTATAAAAATGTATTGTTGTTTTGGGACTATCAGTGCACCCATTGCTGTGGAAGAATGCCAAAGGGGGGTTATCCTGTTGCCAAGGGCAAAATGACTGTCCTCCCCAAAACAAGTGTCTGTGAGTTGAGTTTGCTAAAATGACTTCAGTGGTAACTGGGCACAGAGCAGTGTGAGAAGCTGGGATTGGCTGGCACAGCAGGACACAGCTGGTAGCTGACCTGGCAGGGACCTTTGGGCTCTGGGGAGAAGCTTGCACTTTCAAACACTTGGCTGTGCAGGAGGGGCATTTTCTTACAGAGATGCAGTGGCTTCCCTGAGGCCCAGCCAGTTCCAGCCCAGAGATCATAGAATCATCTAGGTTGGAAAAGACATTCAAGATCATCAGGTCCAGCCATTAATGTAACTCCACCAAGTCCGCTGCTAACCCATGTCCCTCAGCATCACATCTACATGACTTTTAAACATGTCCAGGAATGGTGACTCCACCATTTCCCTGGGCAGCCTATTCACAGAATCACAGAATTGTTAGAGTTGGAAGTGACCTCTAGAGATGACCTAGTCCAACTCTCATTCCACATGCATCATCCCCCATGGCTGTGTGAGCCAGCCTGCCCACAGCAGCCCCTGGAGGGGGAGGAGCACTGCTCAGCTTTTCTTAGATACTCAGTCAAACCTATGGTGGAGAAAATCTGTTTTACAAACAGGTGCATAGAGTTTCTGCATCACACTTGGTACCTGTGCCTCTGCTTTGAACAACATTTTTGGACATGCAGAATTTGGACAAAAGATGAGACTAGCTTTTCCTCTTCATAAAGAAGTCTGGGCTCCATTTTTTAATTTATGGGTCACTCTGCTTTACAGATATTAGACTTGTAATATTAGGAAGAAAGGAAATATTTTATCTACAGTTACATTTTTTAAAATGAGTGTCATAGGATGCCAGGTTGGAAGGGACCTCAAGGATCATCTGGTCCAACCTTTCTAGCTAATAATATAGTTGATAGGGGGTGGCCCAGCACCCTGTCAACCTGAGTCTTAAAACTGTCCAATGGAGGGGAATCCACTTCCTTTAGGAGACTATTCCAATGTTTGACTGTCCTCATGGTGAAAAATGTACCTCTTGTGTCCAACTGGAATCTCCCCAGGAGCAACTTGTGCCCATCACCCCTTGTCTTTTCCAGGTGACTCCTTGTAAATAGGGAGTCTCCATCTTCTTGGGAGCCACCCTTTAAGTACTGGAACATTCAATGAAGTCTCCCAGAAGCCTTCTCTTCTCGAGGCTGAACAAACCCAGTTTTCTCAGCCTTTCCTCATATGGCAGGTCCTCCAGTCCTGTGATCATCCTTGTGGCCCTTCTAACAAATCTAATCACAAATGAGGTGTAGAACACAGCTATTCCCTACATTATTAGCAATATTTGGGAACACGGTAATATTTTAGGTGAAAAATTATCCATTGCACCTGTTGTTTGGTTTTTTTTTTTCCTGTTCTGTTTTGTCTTTGGTTGCATGATGAAAACATAATTAAAAGCATTTAGCACCAGAAGAACATGGGTCATGTTCAACAACACAGGGCAATATTCTGGCAGATAGGAACTCCAAAAAGGTGTCAACAACAACCATGATGGGGAATGGCTATTAAAAATTGTTTGGCCAAATGATGTAGAATCCTGAGACATAATTTTTTCTGATGAATGCTGACTAGAAAAGGAGGGGAGGAATATTTCTGTATGTGACTGGTGATATTTTGATCTCAAAATGTTCATGGCTCCTTGCATTTTTCAAGAATACTGCTGAAAAATGGAGGCTTTTCTGAGTTTCAGAAAACTCACAAAATCTGCCTTGAGCTCAGAAACTGCAGAAGCCCCGACTATGTTATTTACCCAAGACAAGGGTAAAAGCTGTTATTCTTGTCAATAAATAATTATAGAAAGTGAACTTTTCATCATCTTTCATCCAGCTCAGCAGGGTATGATCAGATTGGGTTCCTTGACGTTGAAAATGAAGCCTGTGTCTGGTCAGCACCATAACTGCTGGAAAAGTGGTGTACAGTTAATTGTGGCAGGTGATTGTAACTCACTGCACACCCTGATTCAATCCTGCAGGGATTCTGGCTTGGTTTGATGGTGGAGGCACAGGACTAGGTCTGGGTCCCTGCTTTGTGGCATACTCTGGTTTAGTTTTCTGCTGCCCATATCCAGAGCATTTCTGTGCCTCCTCCCACTGCTGGGGCAGGTTTGCTCTCCTAACCTGGCTCTTGCAGCACCTGGAATTGGGAATATTCCTCCCTACTTCCCAGGCCAGCAGGGGCACCTCCTGCCCCACAGTGCACAACAGCACCTGGACCTGAAGAGCACCTGAAAAGACTTAACTCCTGAGAGTGGAGTAGGCACAGGTGTTCTCACTCCCAGATCTGAACACTTTAAAAATTACAAGCTTTAAAAGCAAGCAGGTGTCACTATGGAAGTAAATAAGTTTAAGCAAGCCATGACATGTAACATTCTAGGTTTTTAGTGTAATAATGTTTGATACTGAGTGTTTGGCACCTTGTGATATTTGTGTTGTAGTTAGTGGGATGGTCCAAGTAATTCAGCAGGGCAAGATTTGTAAGCAGTGATGACTTTTTTAATGGGAGGTGAGGGGATTGAAATGAAGCATTTGTTTTAGTTCTGGTGTTACTTTCTGACTCTTGCAGTGGAAGTGAAGAAGCTCTTTCCAATGAAGACTGTGAGAACGTTTATCACTTGGTGTACTCAGCACACCGTCCTGTGGCAGTGGCAGCTGGAGAATTCCTTCACAAAAAGTAAGTTACCCACTGCCCTGGAATAAGACCAGATTTATGAATGCTTCCTAGTAGAGATAGGATCAAAAGGCAAAGAAGTAATAGAGGGAAATACCCCATTTTAGCAAACCAGGTATTTAATGTAAAGCAGAGACTAACCTCTTGTTTAAATTCAAGACCTAAAGACTCAAGGAAACTCAATTTATGCCTTTATTCCTCTAGAATTCAGGTAACTTTTCCTGTTTCACAATGGCTAAATATACAAAGGCTTCATAAACCTCTGAAGGTGGTTTAAATCCTGCAGCTCTTGCTGAATTACTGCTGTGACAACATATATAGGGCCTGTACATCCCTGATGTACATGTCCTGACTGGCAGTCATCATCTTTACAAAGTTTTAAACAATTTTATTTCAAAATCATGAACTTGAGAGGTTTTGATGTAGTAATAGCTAAGAAATGTGTTGCTAAACTCACTGAATTCCCCTGAAAATGTACCCACTATGCCAAGGGAACTGAGCTGGCTTTTCCATGGATGTGAATCATAGCCATGGCCAGGACGTTGCCACATCATAGTAGTTAACCTTTCCAGTTTACTGTTTGCAGCTAAAAGTCTTGTAGCAGGAATTTTATTTTTCCCCAGGTGCATTGTGACACGGAGAGTTCTTTAATATATTTATAGACTAGATCAGAATCCAGGTGATGTGATTTTTCATGCCAAGGTACATATAGAAAAAAAAAAATCACATAAAACCATCAGTTTTCCTTTGCCAGCATTCTCATTGTCTGTGTTTTGTTAGGGATTTACAAGTCCACTTTATAACTGTAAGCTTTCATTGGGGGATTTCTGGAATTCCATCTTTGTGATCAGGCATCATCTGTTTCAAGGAATTAGTTTCCAAAATTCAGTTACATTTAGTTTCCAACATGACATTTTACAAGTAATAGGAAAGATTCATGTTCTTTTTTAAAATGGATCCTGAAATTGCTTTGTTAATCCCCATGGGACAAAATGATTTTGAGAAGTGCCTCAAAGGAGGACACATCCACACCTCAGTGTGTTCAGTGTAAAGACAAAACTTTATCCCGACTTTCCTTCACCACAAGGTGCTACCCTGTGCTCTAGAAATGTCTCTCAAGGTGAGCAGCACTGGGAGGGGATGGTCCTGTTCCTCACACACATCTCTTGGCTTCTGCTAATACAGAAGAGCTGGTGCTCCCTGTATTTGAGGCATTGGAGGTGGGATTTAGTCTCACCTGATTGGATACATTTAGACATCACTTTATGTATGTAAGGTAGTCATTAGACTTGCTGTAATTAGCAAAGGGAAGCCAATAAGAGAGAGGGTTGCTGGCTCAGCCTGAGGTGCATGTTTTAAGATATTTCAGCCACCGCTGTGGTGCTTGTTTCTTACCTGTTCAGATGAGCAGGGAGGAAGAGGTGATGCCTTAAAATACAGTGTTCATGTATAACCAGTCCTTCTCACTGAGTTACAGCACTGACACCAGCACACTTTCACATTCCTGCTGTGCTTTGGGACTGTGGTTTCCCTATAAAAGTAAGGACCAGCTTTCTGACTTCTCAAAGGAAAGCAGTCATTGCTGTGACTGGGACGTAGGCACAGCTGAGGCATCCTTAAGCCAGCAAATTCCAGCATTGAAAGTAGTTTGGGATGAGGCATGCATCAGGGAACTCAGTGCAGAATATAGCAGTTACCTGGAAAAAAACAGGCCAAACAACTGGTAGCTTGGTTTGTCCTTCATGCTGCTGGTGCTGGAGATTGGTTGTTGAATGGGATGTCAAGTGTGTTCATACCATGTCCCAGGCAGCGTGACCACACTGCAGAGACACCTCAGTTCTTAAGGCACCAGTGGAGTGAGTGCTGCTACAACAAATGAAAATTGCAGAGCTATACATATTATACACATATATCAAACTGTGTGAAATCTTTCTATATAAATATTTTTTGGAGAGAAATTCTTCCAGCCCTGTGAACTTGGAGACTCTGCCTGAAGAAATGAATTTACCTTTAGAGGTCATGCCATCTTTCCCTTGAAAGAGGTAGCTGGAGGTACTTGCACTATGGTTTAGGAACAAATCTACTAGCTCAAGAATGAATGTTCATCATATTATTGCAGAAATGAGATTTGTTTTGATAAACATGATAGCTCCTTTTGCTTATTTTTAGACTGTTCAGCAGACATGATCCCCAAGCTGAAGAGGCTCTAGCAAAGAGGAGGGGGCGAAATAGTCCAAATGGAAACCTTATTAGAATGTTGGTTCTTTTCTTTCTTGAAAGTGAGGTAAAAAAATTCTTTTTAATCTTTATGTGTTTAATAAAACCTGGAAGTTAAGTGGTGATTTATCAACGTACAGTAACAGCTTCTTTTTTTTTTTTCATCCTTGTCCATCAAGCAAATACAACTCCAAATCATCTTTGTGGTTTATTTTGCTCTTGCATGTCCCCACTGTAGTTAGTTCTGCATTGCTGGTAGTTTGGCTACCAGGTTTCATTCCTACATAGAAATGTAACTGGTTCTTTTCTTAAGATAATCATGGAAGGACTATATATCTGGAGTTACTCTTTATGGAGTGAAATCATTTGAACTAGCAAGAAGCAAAATGTCTATCACAAGGATGATTAGAGCCATAGAATAATTCTGAGTGGGAAGGACCTGAGGGTCATGAGCTCAAAGCAGAGTTGGCTGTGGAATTAGATGAGGTTCTTCAGGGCTTTATGAAGCTGCAGCTTGAAAACGTTGGAGGATGGAGACTGCAGGCATCTATGATGGCATGAAGTGTGTGATGGATGCAGGCAGGAGGAGATGGGCCCGTATTTTATGGCTATAGGGAAGTTTTATGGTAGACAAACTAATAGTAATCTAAGTGGGGAATGGCAGGGGAGTGGAGGAAAACTTGAGAAGATAAACTACCAGGTACAGGATGCTCTGAAAACAGAGTCATAGGATCACAGAATGTGTGGGGGTGGAAGGGGCCTTTAAAGGTCATCTAGGTCAGCCCCCCCTGCAGTGCACAGGGACCTTTTTAACTAGATCAGGTTGCTCAGAGCCTTGCCAAGCCTGACCTGGAATGTCTCCAGGGATGGGGCCTCCACCACCTCTCTGGGCAACCTGTTCCAGTGCTTCACCACCCTCAGTGTAAAGAACTTCTTCCTGATATCCCATCTAAATCTACCCTGCTCCAGTTTAAGGCCATTCCCCGTTGTTCTCTCACTCCCTGCCCTTGTCCAAAGTCCCTCCCCAGCTTTCCTGGAGCCCCTTCAGGCACTGGAAGGTGCTCTAAGGTCTCCCTGGAGCCTTCTCTTCTCCAGGCTGAACAGCCCCAACTCTCTCAACCTGTCTCCAGAGCAGAGCTGCTCCAGCCCTCCATTCATTTTGTGGCCCTTCTCTGGACTCTGTACAACAGCTCCATGTCCTTCTGATGTTGGGGTCTCCAGAACTGGACACAATGCTCCAGGAGGGTCTCATGAGAGCAGAGTAGGGCAGGAGAATAGAAGGGGAAAGGTTTAAAAATGATATATTTGATTTGGTACTAAATAGATGGCAAAGGAAGACTGAAGGAAAGGAATAACAGAAATCCCTTTCTACAGAAGGGGGGGCACTAATTTTGTGTAAAAAGCAAAATGAAAGGTATTGCAATCAGGTATTTTAATTGTTATGAAGCCTTGAAGAAGAGACTTGACTGTGAAGATGATCAGAGATGCTGAGAGGAAAGGAAAACATTATGTACAGTGTTAATGTTAGCATTTTTTAGAAACACCTTATAAACCTGCAAGTTAAATCTGGATGAAATGTGTGAGCCTTCACCCTGCTCTCTGAATGTATTTTTAGCTCCAGCTTCTTAAAAACTTAGATCTATTGACCATGTATTTTCTGGTGAAAACACCTTAAACGTGGGTGCCTGTGACTGGGAGTCACGTTGCATTAAGCTGGTCTGTCCTGAGTAGAAAAGAGACTCAGCTTTGCTCCCAAAGCCTCCATCAGCAAAGTGCTTTCCCACACAAGCCATCTGCTGCTCCCCGGGATCTCTTCCCTCTCAGGGCCAGTTTTTGCTCTTGCTGTTCTCGAGAGAGTTGTTAGAAACAAATAGAATATCATGACTCCAGTTTTAATAGAGTTAGAGAATTGGGAGTTTCCATCTGCATAGGCCTAGAGGGGTAAGCACTGCATTCTGAGAGGGGGAGCAGGTGGAGCTGGGACAGCATCAGGAAGCTCAGTCACACAGGACATTTTGCCCGAAGCTGTCAGCAACAGCAGAGTGGGTAAATGTACTGAATGTGCTCCTTCCCTACACCCTTACATGTTTCCCAGTTAAGGAATCAGTCCCATGTCTGGCAAGCCAATCAGAACTGCATATTGTGCTTCTTACTGTGTGATAGTGGGTAAAGATCCATTTATAAAACAGTAGAGACCTGTGGATTCTTTTTTCTCACTTTGCAACAGTCGTGTTAAGTCACATTAAAACTTTATTTGCACCTACAGTTACTGTTAATTCTGTACCCCCTGAAAGCAGTAGGATTTCTACGACTGTTTTCTGAGCAGGTAGCAGCATGTACCAAATACAAATGCCTGATCCAAACAAATATATTACAACTCTCTTAGTCTCATGTCTCTCTAACTCTCCTTTTTCTACTGCAGTAAGAAAGTGAAGAAATGTAAGTTCACGGCTTCCAGGTCAAAACTGTAAGAGAGATTTTTTCACCAACTGCTTTATGGAAAAAACTTCTTACTCCATTTTTCACTAAAACAAATCCCTATTGTCGTGGAGTTTTATTGTTCAGTTGGAAGGAGCCCTTCCAGAGTTAGTTTCAAACTGGGTTTTCTTTCCAACTCATGTAAGAGTATTTGCCCAGGACACATTCTGTGGCTAAATGATTGTGAAAGTTGAAGAACTGCTGCTTGTACCAGGATGCTGTACTGATGGTTGCTTTGGATGTTCCAGTTGCATGAACATGCAGCCTATTTGGTGGACAGTTTGTGGGAGAGCTCTCAAGAACTGCTGAAAGACTGGGAATGTATGACAGAACTGCTCTTGGAGGAGCCAGTCCAAGGAGAAGAAGGTAGTTTTTTAACCTCTGAACTTCCCTGGTATTGCACAATATTGTTAATTAGTCCTTTAAAAGATGTTTCATTGTGATAGAGGTGTTTATGTTCTGGTTCGTTTAGAAAACATCTTTGAAGATTTTAGTTTAATCCATTTTTAATGCACTTTGCTTCAAAAGCAGCACTTTTGTACTCTGTTTTTCATCCTGTGAAGTTTGCTGTCCTGTGGTTCCCTAACAGTAAAGGTTAGAACATCATCTCTGAATGTTTAGGTAACTAGTGCCTACATGAACATTTCAGTAAGTTAAATAGCTAACACAATTTTGAATAAACAAGCACTTCAGGTGGTGCTAATTAAATATGTGGCTTTTCTAGACAATGTTAAAACCTGATGAATTTCCAAGAGGAAAAAAATAGTGGGATTCTTTCACCATTAGTTTCTAATCTCCTTTTGCTAATAATAGGATCTATGTGCAGGAGGGCAGCCAGGGAGACCAGTGGCACAGAGTCCCTAATGGAAATGAGTGTCAGTCAGGATCCTTTCTAATCCTTCAGGATTCTCCTGCTTCAGGGAGGTGGTTGAGAAGCAGATGTACTCTTACTGCTTCCTAGCATGATGTGCAGATCATCTCTGTTTCAAAATCATGGAATGCCAGGTTGGAAGGGACCTCAAGGAACCTGTCAGTATCCCCCTGATACAGCTGTGCTATTTCTGTGGTAATTTCCTTAGGAAATTAGGTCCCTTGGTTCTTTGTTGCTGTGTAGCCTAGTGGGGTTTGATCCTCTAGATGTGTCCTGAAGCACTTCTCCAACAGCAGAAATAATACTTCATAGAGGTGAGAATGTTTTTATCAGGAAATGACAGTGAACAGTCAGTCACTCTCTGTCCTCCATTACCCTCTTTTATTTTGTAGATCTTTGTTACATTCCCCTTCATTCATCCTTGTTCCAGGCCACATTTCTCTGGACTTCTTTCAGTTTTGCTGTATCTGTTTTGAGATGGTGTGAATGGCAATGCAAAGAGCAAGCAAGCAAGCCTTGGGTTTATAAATAGGACAAGAAGACATCCCTGTTGTTCTCTGTTCCCTGTGTTTCCCACCTGCACTCCCAGGTTTGTCATTTGAAGATGTCAGAGCTGACGTTCCTTGTTCTCTCCCCCCAGCCATGTCTGACCGGCAGGAGAGCGCGCTCATTGAGCTGATGGTGTGTACCATCAGGCAGGCTGCTGAAGCACATCCCCCAGTGGGCAGAGGCACTGGCAAGAGAGTAAGTGGGGCTGCAGCAGGTAGCTCTGACCTGTGGGTGTGACTGTGGTAATGCAAAAAAATTGTCTACAGTGTCACGGAATCACAGAATGTTGCGGGTTGGAAGGGACCTCTGAAGATCATCGAGTCCAACTTCCCTGCCAGAGCAGGACCAAACCTAGGGCAGATCACTCAGAAAGGCATCCAGACAGGTCTTGGAAGTCTCCAGAAAAGGAGACTCTACAACCTCTCTGGGCAGCCTGTCCCAGTGCTCTGTCACCCTCACAGGAAAGAAGTTCTTCCTCATGTTGAGGTGGAACTTCCTGTGCTCGAGTTTGAATCCATTGCCCCTCATCCTATCACAGGGCACAAGTGAAAAGAGGTTGTCCTGCCTTCTTGAGGCCCAGCCCCCATGTATTTATAGACATTAATCAGATCCCTCCTCAGTCTTCTCCTCTCCAGACTGAAAAGCCCCAGGTCTCTCAGCCTTTCCTCATAGATGTCACATGCTGACACTTTTCAATTAGATTTTTATCATTGGGGTGTCTTGTTTCATGTGAACATTTTTTTAAGAAAAATGGTAGAGATTCTATTTTTGGACATGTGTGGGGTTTTGTTTGTTTCATTTGGGGTTTTGCATTGCCAAGTAATGTAGATTTACAGTACGAAAATATTTTAAAATTACCCTTTAGATATTCTTTTTCTCATACCTCTGGCTTACACTTGTAGTGTACCCACGGCTACAGCCCATAATGTTAAATCTAGATTAGATTTGAAATTGTAGAGCTTGGGAGCAGAACAAGATCACCTCTTCCATAAAAAGGTATGTGCTGCTAATAGGGAGGTAAAATTTGCAGAAAAGCCAGCAGGATCTTCATCAGGAGAGTGGTTAAGCACTGGGACAGAAGCTGAGAGGTTGTGCAGTTTCCATCCTTGGCAGTTCTCAGGACCTGACTGGACAAAGGCCTGAGCACCCTGCCCTGCCCCTGGGCTGGCTCAGTGGTCAGCAGGAGGGGTGGCACTGGGACCAGCCTGAGTGCAGCTCTGGTTTTGCATACCCACCTTCTTTGGCCTCTTCCACTGAGTGCCCTGAACCTTTCAGAACTTGGCATTCTGGCCATTGCAATCTAGCTGCCTCTTTATTTGATAGTGACTGTTTGAGGATCAGTGGAATTCCATTCCTGTGGCTGGGCTGCACTTGGAAGCTTTTCAGTGTAAGTCACAAGGTCAGGGGCTGGACAGGCTTTCAGCTGCACTCTCCATAAATACAACATCCATGTTCCAAGAGAGTCTAAGCTTCCCAAGAGTATTTCCCTCATTTTTGGTAGTCCCCTCTTATTTAGGTTGGACTAAAATGAAATAAACCCACGTGAGAATTTGGTACTTCTGTTAGGTTCTGTTCTGAATAATCGTAACTAGTTTATTAAAGAAAGGCACAGACTTATTGAAGGTGAAATCTGGAGGTGGATTTAACATTCTTTATTTCTAAACTAAATGCAGTTGCTTAACTTCTTAATCTTTATGTGCCAGAAGCAGATTAACATCATGTCCAGAAACAGCAGCCCAGGAAAAGCTCCAAGAAACCATCGATTTAAACATACTTTGTGAACCTTAATTTATAAAGCCTGTTCTGAGAAATTCCTAGTTTATGAAAACAATTCCGGGGTGAGGGGGAACCTGTGAAAGCATTGCTCAGATTTACACAAGCGTGTGTTATCTTGTGCTGCCAAAACTGCATTGTAAGCACAACTTCCCTGTGTTTAGTCTCTGCCTGTAAACCATTCTAGCAGACTAAGCTACCTTTAAATGTAACAAAAAATGTCATGTTTGTATTTTCTCTTTGGAGCACCAGATAATGTCACTGTTAGCTTTCTGGGTATTTTTTCTGTCTCAAGAGATCTGAAGACCAGTGCAGTTGAGTTCAGCAAATTGCTTAGCCTTAGATTTTCAATGTTTATTTTTTTTCCAAGCTGATGAAAACGGTTCAGTAAAAGAATTTCACCTTCTGAAGGAAGATCAAAAGAGCCTCGAGATCATCCTGGGGACTCAGATTAATTCCTAGCACCACTGAACAGCAATATTTGGTCACCAGAACTTGTGGGGATTGGGGGAACTTGGGGGAGCAGCAGCCTGACTGGCCAGCAGCATTCCCAGTGCCTTCCCATGTACTGGGGAAGTGGTTCCTTACAAATCTGTTCCTCTTCATCCCCTGGCTGTTGTGGATTCCTGCTGTCACACAGGCTGCCTGTCACCCCAGCACATGGTTGGTTTCGGCTGTTCCTCCTCACTTGCAGGAGGTTTAGGTATGACATTCAGCTTTTGCTTCTTTTCAGTTAGCTCAGGAGTTGTGGGATGGTAACTGCAGGGATCTCTGCCTGGTCAGTGGAGGTTTGTCATGTTCTCATCATCTTGCTGGTGTATTCTGAGTTGAAATGGGAGCAGATTTCTAATGATGTACTCACCGTCCTGTGAAATAGTTTCTTCTCTGACTTCAGCCTGTAACCCTTATTGTGCAGTCTGGCAGCTTTGCTATCCATAAATCATTAGCTAACTGGAGTATTTTGTTGTCATTATTTGTTTTCAAAAATATCCTCTCCTTTTCTGAAGTGAGATCTAAGCCTTTGTGGAGCATGCTGTTCTGATTATTGTCTCTCCATTCACTGTTCAAGGTGGTTTTGCTATGACAGCATTAGGAGCTTCAGTGACTCTGTCACTGACATTGGTGTGAGGCTGGTGAGTTGGATGTACGGTCTCACTGAGAGTTACATTCCAGGTCAGAGAGGAGGCCATGAATCTGCCAGCAAAAATCACTGTCAGAGAGTGGTTTGGTTTTGGTTTTCTTCATGATACTTCAGTTCTCCCTGAGATCCTCCAGTAACACTTTGCTTAGTGTGTGAAAGCTCAATTCACTTGGAAGCAATAGCAAAACTTCCCCTGACTTGGGTTGTATTTCAGTTTCAACCCAAAAAGAATGATGTGTCAGCACGCTGGGTGATGTTTTCCTTTTCAATCACGGCTTCGTAGGACACATGGTCCTCCCATTTAATCACTGTAGAGTCCAAAGGGGTTTGAGTTTCTTATTCCTTCCTCTTTTGATTTATTAAAAATAGGCTTACATGGATTTTCGGTCGTCATACAAACTTTAGAAAAAATAATGACTGCTACATGCAGAGATTGTATTTATTTTTGTTATTTCTGATCACTTGCAGGTCTTGACAGCAAAAGAAAGAAAAACTCAGATAGATGACAGAAATAAATTGACTGAGCATTTCATTATTGCACTTCCTATGTTGCTGTCAAAGGTACATTTTGCAACTAAATCTCTCCCTGGTGTTTACAACTGTCTTTAAACTTGTTCATTCTGTACTGCAGGTGTTTATTTTTACTTCACTGTTGTGTTGTTTTGTTTCAATGATGCTCTAGTATTCAGCAGATGCCGAGAAGGTCGCGAATCTCCTGCAAATCCCACAGTATTTTGATCTGGAAATCTATAGCACGGGCAGAATGGAAAAGGTAGAGTACATGGGGCAAGAAGTCTGGCTGCTTTCAGGTACCTGAGTTCTGTTGTAATCACACAGTGCTGAGCCTTTATTCCCAGTGTCAGTCATCTAGCCTTGATTTGGTGTGTTCTTTGGATGACTTTTTCTTTGAGCTTCATTGTTCTGCTAAGGTGAAACCTGAACTTCTTTTCTGATCTCCAGCATCTGGATGCCTTACTGAAACAGATCAAGTTTGTTGTGGAAAAGCATGTGGAATCAGATGTTCTGGAAGCCTGCAGCAAAACCTACAGCATACTCTGTAGTGAAGAATATACAATCCAGAACAGAGTTGACATAGCCCACAGCCAACTTATCGATGAATTCGTGGATCGATTCAACCATTCTGTAGAGGATCTGCTGCAGGAGGTTTGTTTTCTTAAAGTTCATTTAGTTAGACTACCTAAAATATGCTATGATAAACTGCAGAAAAACATTCTTACCAGGTCATGAAATCATCCCTCTGAAGATGGAGTGCAGCAGCAACTCTTTCATCATTATTTGGAGCTGTTTCTCCATATAGAAAATCCTTTGAACTTGCCATTAAGCCTGCAAAGCTTTGATGCTCTAAAACAAAGGCCGTGGGGCAATCTTGCTTCTTACCATTCAGTCTAGTATTTGAACAGTCCACATATGAAATGAAAGGGATTAATAGGTGAAAGCTGATGAAAAATGCAGGAAATGGCACATTTACATTAATGGTGGTGGTGATGCCAGTAGTCCCACATGGATATTCAGGCAGCAGAATCAAGATGGGATTATGGCTAGAGTGGAAGAGAGGATTTAGTAAAATATTTATAATAGCATGTTGAAAGAGCTCTGGAAAGAATGAAATAAAGATACAAGTCTGAAACCTGGAGGCACCCGGGATTTACTTACAAGACTTTATCCTTCAAAATGCATAAAAAAGAAGACATTAAATAAGAATAGAAACCTACCTTACTTTTTCTTGCTTTACAGCAATGTAACTTTGTGTAGCACTACTTAATTTGTTGTAATTCTCATGCTTTTCAAACATCACTTAAGGGCTGCCTAGATCTTTTGCTTCATTGCTTCTAGTCATGCACTGCACTGTGGCAGATACATTGCATTTTTATGTAGATTTATGGAAAATTAAGCCACAGTCTGGTTTAGAATTAAGAAAATAAAGAAAAGAAGCTTTTAAAAATCTTTAAATCACATGCCACACACAAGCATACTGTGTGTGTACCTTGTCACCTTGCAGAGCAAGTAAAGATGTGTCTGTTGGTTGGGAACATCCATGAGTGAACAGGCAGTGCAGGCAGGAGGAGGCAGCCACAGCCCAGGGCACCACTCTGCATTCTCTGATAGAATCCACCTGCTCTCTACTTGCCATCTTAGATGTGCTTTCTCAGAGGCTTCTGGCCAGAGCCTGAAAAGACATTCCAGAGTTTGTGCTACCTTTCTGCCCATCTGCTTGTGGCAAGGGAGTCCACCTTACATGTCTTAGCTGTCTGTTTCAGTAGCCATGGATGTTTGAAGCTCCTCACCTCTTGTCAACAGGAGCAAAATCTCCAAGACAAAAACCTTGGGGAATCTGTTGATGACTTGGGTAGCAAAAATGGCCAAAGTTGGACTGCCAGCACAAAGACCCAGCTTCAGACCCAGCTGAGTTCTCCATGCCAAATGCCCAGCAACTGAACACCAAGAACAGTGGCCTTGGCTGTTTCACAGCCAGGTGACATCACCTGCTGACAGAGGTTTATGAACTCTGGTCATGTCCTCACATTTTTCACTCTCCACACATCCAGCACCGAGGTTCAGTCTGGCTCTGTATGTGGGAACAAACCTCCTATGTTGTTTCTGCAAACTTGGCTCTTGGAGAATCTTCAGCTCATGTCTCCACAGCCAAGCTCAGATCAGCCAAAGCATCTCATGGACAGTGGCCTCTAGATGGAAGAAAAGTGCCTGTGGGTTTTTTTTTTTTCAAGAATCACACCAAGGAGCAGTTCTTTGACACTGACCTGCCATCTCTGTTACACGGTCTTGTTGGAAGACATTATGGAAATGTCTCCTTTCAGTTTTTCGTCACAGTTTTATCTTGGAACATCTCCAAAGCAAATGCCATGTTTGTTCTGTCTGGAGACAGTCATGTAACACCCAGTGCAACAAGGAGAAGTTAGGTCTGGCTGAGGATGCAGCTTGTTTGGAAGAGCTCTCTTGATCAGCTGTATAGAAGTTATTCATCCATGGATCCATTCAAGGATTCAGAGGTGACATCCTGTTCCCTTGATAGAATCATAAAATGGTTTGGGTTGGAAGGGACCTTAAAGACCATCTAGATCCAACTCCCCTGCCATGGGCAGGGACACCTCCCACTAGACCAGGTTGCTCCAAGCCCCATCCAACCTGCCCTTGAACACTTCTAGGGATGGAGCTCCATAGCAGAGATGCTTCAGCCCTCGGAACATCTCCACGGCATCCTTTGGACCTCCATGTCCTTCTTATGTTGGGGGCTCCAGAACTGGACACACTGCTGCAGGTGGGATCTCAGGAGAGCGGAGGGGGTGAATCACCTCCCGTGACCTGCTGGCCATGCTGCTTTTGATGCAGGATTTTTTCACCCAAGAAAAACCCACTCACCTTTTCAGTAGTATTGCTGAGACACCCACAGATAATTTCTTCAACCATAATCCCAACTCAGTCAGTTCCCAAACAGGAACACTTAGGTTCCTCCTGCTCTACAGCAGCTGCTCCTTCTCTGACTTACCCATTCTTCTCCACACTGATGCAGTGAAGACAAGAACCAGCCCTCTAGTTCTGTCAGTGCCTTTTCCATCATCCACACACCTTTCTGGAAGCCAACAGTCCAGTTAGGCTTCAGTTTGGTTCAGCACCAGTCTAGAATGTCAAGAAAGCCATTTTCCCACTGATCATTTTAAAATGCCTGCTGTTGACACCTGCAGGTTGCTGATGTGCTTAAGCATTTGGCTTTATTCTTGTAGCCTGTTCCTCAGCTGGTGGTTAAACTGCAGTTCTGTGTCTTGTTGGTAAAATAAGAATTCTGATTTTATTCTTGGGAATAGTTTCTACTGCTGCAGGGTGCTGGTTTGAGTCTGGACACAGTGACACTGCTGAACATTGATGATCAGATGATCTTGCTTCTTTCTTAGTGCTATGCAGTGGTTATTTAAATATTCGTTTTATTAGGGAGTCGAGATAAAAGTCATTGGAAAATGTGGAGCTGGTTTTGGTGTCAACATAAATCCCCAAAGACTCCCCAGAGCTGCTCCTCCTTGTGCAGTGATGTGCTCTGCTGGATTGCTGAACTCTCTTAATGGTTTCCCTTCCTCTTTCAGGGAGAAGAAGCTGATGATGATGACATATACAACGTGCTCTCCACATTAAAGAGATTAACCTCTTTTCACAAGTACGTGATTTTTTTTCTCTCAAAAATGCATTATGTTAATTTTATTTCTTCAGTGAGTATCAGTTGATGTCTAGTGTCAAGAAATGACAAAATATGTGGCCTGAAATATGAAATATTGAGATTGATGAATGATTAGTGGTATTTGGCAGTATAACTGTTTGTATTAGTCTGGCTCCATGGTTAGTTAATGCCATTACTTGTACAGATTTGATTTGCAAGTGGCAAACTATCCCTTGCACCAAAAGCTTTTACACCTGTGAGTGTCCAACCAAAAGTTGTACTTCCCTGCATGACAATCAGTCAGTGCACAAGGGACACTTCCTGAAATGTCTGCTTTGAGCCTCAGCTTGGGAGAGCCCTGGGGGAAGTTGTTTCTTAATGCTTTTGAGGTGTTTCTCCTCAAAATAAGTAGTAGTAATAGTTTATCATGAGAGCCTGGAAGATGCATTCTTTTCCTGTGGAAATGCCAGGAACAGCTGCTAGTTGAATTGTTGGCAAGGTCTCACTGTGTGGATTGCACAAAAGCTCTTCACTAAGCATGATGCAGCTCAGTGGAACCAGGCAGCAGCTCTTCAGGGTCCTGCTGCTCTCAGACCTTCTGGCACCTGCAGAACTTGTAGAGCGACCTGGAAAATTTCACTTGAACCTCATCATCCCCTCCTATTAACTATAGGAATTAATTGCTTCTGGTCAGCATGTAAGAAAGCTTCATGTGCTGAGACCAACGGAGCATTTCTTCCTTCTCACAAGATGCAGGAGGACCTTGCTTCTGCCACCTCTTTTCTACAAATTGGTTTTAGTGATTCCATTTCTCTTTTCTTTTTGTGCTTAGTCTTCACTTGCCCTGAATTCTGCATCGAATCATTGTCTGAAATGGTTCTGCAATATCTATTCTTTGTTTCCACTCCACAAGAGTCCCACGGAGGTCATTAAATCATTACTAATTTCCATAGTGCAGCAGGCTGACACGTGCAAATTAGGTTTTTAGTCTCCCTGGCAACATGCTGGAGCTCCACATCTGCCTTTCCTGAGAGGACTGGTGAAAGCTACAGTTCACATCCAAGAAAGACACACAGGTCTTATGCTTTTCTGAGAGTCCTCCATCTGTAGTTTTGCCTTTAGGGTTCCAAATCTCTAGAGACTTACCTCAGACTGTAAAGCAAGCTTTGTAGAGTAACACGCAAGTCATGGTCAGGGACATCTACCTTCACCTTCAAAGAATGGGAAAGAGAAAAGAATCAAAGCTGAAGAGCAGCTGTGTGTCGTTTCTCAGCTGATTTGTTATTTATTATTATAGTTCAATGAGAATTTCTAATTAATATCTGCTTACGTATAAAGAAGTAATGAAGTATTTTCATTACTGCAGTGACTGTGACATCTGATGTGGTTTCTGTGTGAAAGGAAAAAATTGTATAATCTGAGAGAGAATTTTTGCCAAACCTTTAGCTGTGAGATCAGGATCTTCAGTTCAAAACTGACATTGATCATTTTCATCTCAAGAACAGTGGCTGTTGTCTGAAACTGTCATTGTCTGTCAGCAACTGGGAGCCAAAAGAAATGAAATCAATGGAAGAAGTTGAAATTGCAGGCAAAGAACTGACACCTTTCAGATCCTGTAGAAGTACCCTGATGAAGTAGCTCCTGAGGCTTTGAAAAGAAAAGAGAAACTCCACTGTACCTTTTCTGTACTTGTGCTCCTCGGTAGTTGCTGCTTCTTCATATTTTAGGAAAAAGGAGCCAAACAAAGTGGAAAAACATGGCAGGGGGATTATCAGCAAAGCCTTGCAGACTCAAAAGCTTCTCTACTGAGATGTGCCAAGCCTGAGCAAATCCTCCTTCTGAGAGGGTCATGTCAACAAAGGGCTCACGGCACACTCTTTAATTCATGTCTTTTCATCAGACAAGGATATCAGTATTCCAATACAAATGAAATTCATCATTACATTGCTTCCTTCCAAGTTTTCAGAGTATAATATTAAATTTTCTTAAGGTCTTCTGAATAGAACACCTGGAGTATGTACTTGGGCCTCTCTTTTTGCCAGGGTGTCATGGTTTAACTCTGGGCCGGCAATGAAATGAACAACAGATGCTCTTTGTTAACCCCCCTCCCTCCCCTTACAGGGAAGAGAAAGGGAATAAGGGAGAGAGACTCTTTACAGGTTGGAAACTGAACTACACAGCTTTAATGAGACAGTAGTGATGAAAAGGAAAAGTAATGAAATACATATAAAAATATATATATAAATATATACAAAAGCACAGGCCCTGGAAAAGTCCCCAGCTGGACTCCTGGAGTCAGTGGCAGATGGGAGCTAGGACTGGGATCAAAGGCAGATAAATGGATGGAGTCCTCTCAGGATGCCAGCTGTGGATGAAGGGGGTGAGCCCCCTGTGATCTCTCAAATCTATACCCAGTATGATATGTATGGGATGGGATCACAGAATCACAGTGTTGGGGCTTGGAAGGGACCTCGAGAGATCACCTAGTCCAAACCCCCTGCCAGAGCAGGGTGACCTAGAATAGATCACACCCATGCAGGTGGCTTTGGAATGGCCCCGGAGAAGGAGACTCCACAGCCTGTCTAGCCAGCCTGTCCCAGGGTTCTGTCACCCTCGCGGTGAAAAAGCTTTTCCTCATGTTTATGTGGAACCTCCTGTGCTGTAGGTTGCACCCACTGCCCCTTGTCCTATCGTTGGACATCACTGATACTTTGTTTGGTTAACTTTGGGCACCTGTCTGGTCCACTCCTCCCCAAAGGAGGGTCTCAGGTGTGACTCCTTACTCCCCTCTAGTTCCAGAGCATAAGATGTTTTCCTCAGACCCCAGCAGGGGCCTTGGTTCTACACACCATTCTCTCCCTGAAACTATAAACATGGAGCGTGCTCAGTCCTGGAGACAGACACTGCCTGGGAAACATGCTGTTAGTTTCAGCAACTGCAACTACTTAGAAGGGATTTAACTGAAAAGTAAAATCACAACAAGAAAATCAGTTCTGTCCTGGCTCAGACCAGGGCACAGGGTCTCACTGATATTTATTTCTTTTTTTTTCTCTCTGTGAATACATGGAGACAATTTTTCTGTGCTGACTCCAGCCCCATTCAGCTGAGCTTTCACACACAACACACCAGTGCTGTCACAGTCTGTGTGCTGCAAAACAATGCATTTCTTGTTTGATGACTTCAGTTGATTTCAGTGCAAGACCCATGAATCTCAAGCATCACCTCCAGTACTCTGTATGTGCCCTTTGGTGCTGTCTTGTATGTAGAACATTGTTTCACATTTCTAAATCACAGTTGTTGGTACCACTGTCCAGTAGTCCTCAAATAGGATGGGGAGTGGGATTCCTTCCTGGCTCCACACAGACACCACAAGCCCACAGTGGCTGTAGGAACTCTCCAGATATGAGCCATGTTTTTAGCAGTATGAGCATGAGCAGTCAGGACACTTCCAAGATAGGTAAATTCCTGGTCAGCCCAGCAGATTTTCTCTTCCTGGTACAGAAACCTTTTGCTGAACCTTGTTTCTGGTAGTTGACCAGTACATCCTTCAGAGTAAATTACTCAGAAATTTGTTATATCCAGAAGTAGAAATGATAATAAATGAAACCTCAGTAGCAAAAGCAGACTCTATCTGGCTTGGCTGCTCAGAGACCATGGTACAACTTCTCTCACCTTGTGCTGCTTTTAAAAGAGAAGCAGTTTTGTGGGTGTCTGAGAGGTCACCTCTTCTAAAAAGAATTTCTGGAAGCTGCTGCTTTCCATGCCTCCAGACACAGGATGAGCCTGGCACTTCACTTCATCTGCCTGCTGCCTGGCAGAAATGGGCCCAGCAGACAGTGCTGCCTACAGGGAGGAGCAGAAAGCTTTGATGAAATGATGGGCCTTCTTTTCTGTAATCCATGAGGACTCTGACATGGAAGGGACTAGGAATTTTCTGTCTTGTGCGAGTTTTCCTTCTAGGAGCCTCTCTGTCAGTCTGAAACTCTGTGGAGACTTGCACTGTGTCCAGGTATAACTTTAGTTTTGTTTGCTAAGCAGCTCAAAAGAAACAAAGGTGGGCCTGAATATGCCTGAATTTAATGTGGAGGCTCTTATTTAAGGAAGTTTATATTGAAAAGCCCTGTACAACTTGAAAAATTCCAACTCTGGACAGCTTTGGAAGCTGTAAAGCCCTTCCTGAGATGAGCTGCAAGGCCAGGCTCTGAGCAGGGCTGTCAGGACTATGGGGCATGTCCCCAGCACAGCCACCCCACGTTGAGGGCTCCCAAATGAAAAGGCAGAAATCAGACAGTTTTTCTTTTGTATTCTCTGTAGGATAATCTCTGCTGGTATGTCTGCACACCAAGGAGATTTTACTGCTTTAATTACAGCACTGTAATTAAGGAGGTACAGCTCTGCTCTGCTAGCAGCCCTGTGGGTTGCTGAAGCACCTCCATGTGCTTAGTATCACTAGGCAGAGGCAGTTCTTTGACAGCCTAGAGTTTATTTATGAAGCATTTTATTTCCATACTTTGAAGACCATCCAGAATCTAAGGCGGGGGGAGTATTTTTTCCATTTTTGTTTCCTTTTTTTTTGAAGTTTTCCTATTGTTCTAGTCATGGATTTGAATTAGAAGCCAAGACACACCTTGGCTCAGTGACACAGCCCTAGAGCACATTATTCACTTGCTCTCAGCACAGGGCCATTAATTGTTCTGTGAAACTTTAATCAGTGAGGTTTTCCAGGGCTAACGTGGTAACATTTCGTACTAGGGGTTTCAACAGGATCTAGGCATTTCTAGTCTTGAGTTCAACCTCTGTCCGTTATTTAAAGTCAGGCAGCTGCAAAGCAGTGGAAAAGGTGAGTATGTGTGCTGGTTTGGTGGGATGTTTGGTAGTGGAGGAAGGGCCCCAGGGTTGGCTCCAAAACCAGCCGAGGAGCCATTAGAGGGACAATAGATGCGCCTCTGCAATTAACATATGAAAGAACCGATGTAAGACCTGAGCAGAGGAGCAGTTAGAAAAGAAGAGCTGAGCTAGAGGGGTGAGAGGCAGTGCTGGGGTGAAGATCCTGCTGGTGTATGAGGAAGAAAGTGCCAAGCAGAAGCTTCCCTACAACCCATGGTGAGACGGCAGCTGTGCCCCTACATTCATGGAGGAACCTGGTGGAACATTCCCTGGGGGCACCAGGAGGGGAGAACTTGGCCAGTGGACTTGGATGTTGTGGCCAGTGGACTGGGATGATGCAGCTGTGGAAGCCCCCGGGCCAGGGGAGGTGCCTGTTCCCGAAGCAGCCCCTGACTCTGTGGGCAGCCCGCGCTGGAGCGGCTGCTCCGGACCTGGTGGGAAGGACTCATGGAGGAGAGGTTCGTGGAGGACTCTCTGCCATGGGAGGGACCCCATGGGGAAGCAGGGGAGGACTGTAAGGAATCCTTCTTCCTGAGGAGGAAGGAGCAGCAGGAACCACCAGGCTGTGAAGTGACTCTAAACCCCATCCCCATCCCCCTGTGCCGCTGGGGGAAGGAGGGAGAGAAATGGGGAACAAAGTGATTTGGGCCTGGGAAGAAGGGAGGGGAGGGGTAACGTGTGTGAGCCCTGCCCTGTGTGGTGTCTGTGTCCTGTGGGCATCTGATTAGTGTGAAATTAAATTACTATTTTTCCCCAAGTTGAGTCTGTTTTGCCCGGGACCTTAATCGGTGAAGAACCCTCCTTGTCCTTTGTCTCGACCCACGAGCTCCTAGTTGGGTTTGTCCTCCCCATCCCAGGGTGTGTGTGAGGGGGGAGTTGAGTGAGTGGCCACGGGGCTGGGTCTTTGTTGTCCTGTTGGGCCCAAACCACATCAGCATGTCTGGGTGACCGAGGTGCTGGGATGAGCGGGAGTCAGATGCAGGAGGCTGTTGTATCTAATGTAGACTCATCAATTCAGTCTGAGTATCTCTTCTTCCAGGTGAGTATTTTAATCACCAGGTTTCTGATTATTCTGAGGTGTTTTGCTCTTTTATCAACATTTTATAAATTGTTTTAAATTATCTTAGTTTAATTCCACTGCTGAAAAATAGGTTAAACCTAAACTTTTTTGTGAGAGACAATTTTTGACTTTCAGACAACCTTGATGGTTTGTGATTTCTTCAGTGTTTCTCGGTTCTGTATTAAAAAAGCTGTATCCTAAGCTGATGAGGTTTGTAAGGCTTTTGGGTAAATGTTGTTAATCTCATTTGTATTCCTCTTGCTGGAGTATCAGGTTGGTACAACTGAAATGGGAAACTATGAATGGGGGGTGGCAGCCACCACCTCTTGTCTCATACACATGTCTATCATGTTGCCTCACTTTAGATGTTTCAAGATATTTAGTATCTAGTGCTAATTTATCTATTACTTGTCTCTAAATGATATGGCAGAAAAACATGTAACATAAAGCAGTTTTTCATTCCATATACATTGCTGAATTTTGGCCATAGCTCTGCTGCAATGCCAGAGAAGTGCCTTCTGGAATTCTGACCATGTTTAGAACCAAAGGTGCTTGAAGGCAACACTGAGAAGCAGCTTGTAGCTACATTTAAGTAACCTTTAAAGATGTATGGGGAGCAGAGAGTTTCTCTCCTGCCTGCAGAAACCCCATCTAGTGAAAGGTTTCTCCTCAGTTCTCAGCCCAGCTTCTGATTTAGCACTCTGTGAGCTAATGGGGCAGCTGCCTGCTCAGCAGCCTGGGGGGTGGTGGCTTTGCACAACTACCAAACTGCTCACTGAGCTGTCAGGTCACACTGTGTTGTTCTTGCTGTGCTGGAGAGTTTTGAGGAACACAACTGATCTCTCTTTATTTCCTCTCCTTCCAGTGCTCACGATCTCACAAAATGGGATCTGTTCAGCAACTGCTACAGATTACTCAGAACTGGAATTGAACACGGAGCTATGCCAGAGCAGGTACAGCAACACCTGCACTGCAGCCTTTGGGGGAGCCAGGTTTCCAGGAGTCCGGTCGTAGAGAAATACCAATGATTAATGCACTAGACTGGAGTTATTTAGGAAAAATGTGGAGTTTTGAGTGAAATGGCACTGTCCAGAAGGTGAAAAATCTTGGATTTTGTGATTTTTGAGCTACTTGCCTCACCTTTCTCATCTGTAAAGTAAGGAATAACTGATGTCCTGGCTGTGAAAAGCAATGCATAAGTCATGTTTACACTGAAACCTGACACTTGTAAACTTCGGCTGCAGTTACAGTTACCAGAAATGATTGTTGTGTATTGAAGGTAAGATGGAAGTTTATGAAAACTAGGAAACAAGAATAACGTTGAGCAGGGATGCTGGCAAGCCTTTTCAGTGGAGTTCTTCTAGTGGGCACATCTTGGGCTTGGTCTCTCCTAGTTCAGTTTTAGTCTTCTCATGCATGAGCACAGGGACCATTTCACATTCTCCCAGGATTCAAGTTTAAACTGCAGACTCCAGTAGGTCAGCACATTTTAAGTTAAAATTTGATTTCAATTAGAAGCCTGTTGTTAGTTCTAACCCAGCTTCATTTAGGAAAAAAAAAAATCCCATTAAATCCTGTAAAAGTATTTTCTAAAAAGGACTAGACAGAGGATGCGTTGCCCCATCCCACGTGAGCTGTGTTCTCTGGTTACTGAATGCTGGAATTGTGCTGCCTGGAGAAAAGGGGCCAGGAGATGAAACCTGTCCATGCCACCACCAGCCATCTGGGTGTGACAGTGATACACTTCTGTAAGATCTTAGGAAGAAGGTTCTGAGAGCTCAACTCTCAGTATTTCTTCCCCCGGTCCACTAGAAGCAGTTTGCTGGAGAGGAATGATTTGGTTTTCAATCATACCTTTCAAAAAAGTATTTTGTGTGATGATCAGAGCTGTTACAAACTTGATTTATTCTGCACAGAACCACAAACTGTTGGAAGCATCTACAAGCCAAAAAGATTCTGAAATTTTTAGCACCTAATACAGCTTTGAAATGTTAAAAAGACACCATGGATGCTTTTATGGGCACCACAAACATAAGCCTGGTCTTTTCCATGAGAAAATTTGTTTGTTTGTTTTTAAAAAAAGTAGTCTCATGTTCATTTGACAATGGAACAAATTTCCAGAGTGTTTTACTAGTGAAGTGAGATTTAGAAGTATTTATACAGGTGCTTTTGAATGGAGAGATGCAGATTTGGGGATGGATTTCTACACCTCTTGCTGTGCTCTAATGCAGTTTTCTGTTCTGTTTTCCATCACTTACCCAGTATTTTTTACACCTGTAGTAAGCTGGTTCCTTATTGCACCAAACTGAGGAAAAATGTAATAACCTTGAAAACAAAAAAAGTACTACCTAAGAGCTGCTTCTTTTTCTTCTCCCCTAAATGTGCTACAACTTTTACACCCACTTCACTGGGATGCTCTGTGTTCCCTCTGTTGCAGATCGTTGTTCAGGCACTGCAGTGTTCCCATTACTCCATTCTCTGGCAGCTGGTGAAGATCACTGAAGGCTCCCCTTCCAAAGTAAGTAGGCATTTGGTCATGGAGATTGCAGTGAGGAGACACAACTGGCCTAAAAAGGCATTAGACCCAATTCTCGATCACTCTGGCCACTGTACACTCATTTTATGTCATCTGATCATCTAGATCCAGCCCCTCTGCATGGGCAGGGACACCTCCCACTAGACCAGGTTGCTCAGAGCCCCAGCCAACCTGCCCTTCAACACTTCCAGGGATGGGGCTTCCACAGCTTCCCTGGGCAACTTGGGCCAGTGTCTCACCACCTTCACAGGGAAGAATTTCCTCCTCATGTCTCACCTAAATCTCCCTCTTCTAGTTTTAATCCATCCCCCCTTGTCCTCTCCCTACAAGCCCTTGTCCAAAGACCCTCCCCAGCTTTCCTGGAGCTCCTTCAGGCACTGGAAGGTGCTCTGAGGTCTCCCTGGATCCTTCTCTTCTCCAGGCTGAACACCCCCAACTCTTTCAGCCTATCTCCAGAGCAGAGCTGCTCCAGCCCTCTGAGCATCTCCGTGGCCTCCTCTGAACTCTTCCTTTTACAGGAAGATTTCTGACACAGCATGTCAGTATGTAGGTCCATCCAGCTTTCTAGTGTTACTTCACTGTAGGTGTGATGATGTAAAGCCAGAGGGAGGTGATGGTTCATGGACTGGAGTACTTCAGCAGACCAATGGATATAGCTGCAAAAATTAGAGAGTCTTTGGTCATACAAGCCTTGCACGTTTGAAATAGAAGAATACAAAGCAAAATACAAGCTGAGAACAGTTGTTTGGTTTCTGTTTTGATACAGTTGAGGTAAAACTGTCCTTGAAAGAAAGGTCATTGGTACCTACAGGGAGGTGGGAGCAGGGCAAGGTGTGGTGATAAGACAGTTACTAGGAAGGAAGTAGGAGCTGGAGAGGGGGGAAGAGAAGGAATATGAAAGATGAAAAGGCTGCTAAGGAGAAAGGGAATTCATACTATGTCATAAAGCTAATCCTGTGTCCTTTTTTTTTTTTTATCCAGCAGATTTATCAATTTTTGTTTCCAGGCTCATGTTTTAGAAGGTGATATTTTAGATTTCCCTTGAGCATCCAACCTGAGAGATCAGAGATGCAGGGATTGATTTGTAAGGAATGTTCATCTGCTGCCAGCAAGGTCCTTTGTGTGAGTTCATGCTGGCAAATATTTGCTGCTCTGATTCACCTACTTAGTTCCCATGTAGGCATGGAATGCACAGGGTAAAGTATATAAACAGTTTGGAATTAAGTACAGGATTCAAGGGTGATAATGTTTCAGTGGGAGGAAGCATTTCGTTTGATGCCAGTGGGCATATATTGGCAAGTTTTACATTTCTTGATCAAGTGTGCTCAGCATCCATGAGGTGTGCGTTTTACTGCAGGGAGGTTGCAGGTGGGATGGGTGGTTCTGGTAAGATTTCTTCCAAAGTGAGTTCTCATTTGAGTAGAGCTCAAAAATGCTTCATGATTTTGTGTATTGGTTCTAGAGTGGAGTCAGAACTGGCAACCAGGGGCATAGAGTTGGGAACAGAATCTTTTTGGAATGCAGTTATTCTTTGTCTGGTGTTCAGATGACTCTTCCAAAAATACAGCCTCTCTCTAGGAGGATTACCCTCCTTTGGCAACTGTCCCAGGCGTTATGGCCAAGGTCAGGGCACGTTTATTCCTTTCTGAGGGACACTTTATGGTTGTAACGTTGTGGGTTGTGGCTGACAGGGAGGCTGGGTGTGCAGGTCTGCAGACTTTCTGTGTGCAGCAGGGAAAAACTGTTTGACTCTCGTGGTTTAAATTTAATTAGAATCAAGTCAGCATAGCGATTTATCAACAACACATGATTAACCTGCAGTCTGTAGCTGTTCACAAAGTGCTCTATCCCCTCTCCCCGAGAGACACGTGCAGTTTGGAGAGACACAGGCTCCCCTCTCTCAAAGGGAACATGAGGGACAAGCCCACGGTGCTGCTTTTGGGAGCCTGAGATCCCCTGTTTGTGTGTGGCTGGTACTCCAGCTTCATGTGCACCCACCCCCCCGAGCCCTCACAGCCACACACAGGTGCTGCAGCCCAGGCTGACAGCCCTTTGGATGGGTATCAACCATTCAGGGCTTCCAGTGGGCAGGATGGGCCTCCAGGCCTAGGCAGCCATGTCTGACATGGTTTGACTGCTATTCTGGACCACCCCAAGGTTCCTCTCCATGACCACAAGTTTTCCTGCTGCTTTTATACTTCTTCCCAAGGTGACTCCTCCTTTTCACAAAAGCTTCTTGGTAATCTCCCGGTTAGTGTTCAATCTGGTTGTTTTCAGCAAATTTCTTGTTAACTTTCCTGAGAGCATGATCAGTTTTTAGGCAAACACCCCCTGAGAAGAGGTAATTGGGAGTGTTCTGCTCACAGGCACCGTTGCCCTCCTGTTCTCATCAGGTGGGCTGTTGTTTATCCTGGCTGTTACCAAGAGGGTGCCCTGTGGATCCCCCACACTCTGCAACATCATTTGCAGGTTGCAGGTTTGACCACAGAGCTTAAGGAAGTGATGTCAGCATAAAGATGCATCAAAGACGTTTTAAGAAAAAAGGTTATTTAATTACTGATTATTTGAATCAGTAAGGAAGTCCAAATTCTCTGTCCAATAACAAAGATTCCACCAGGTAAAAACAGCACAGAGTTGGAGCAGAGTTATTTTAAAACTCTTTTTCAAGGTAGCCTGTAGAAAAGAGGGAGTACTGTGGAGTCATCTTGGTGTCTAAAATCTGAAAGGAAAAGGCAATTGCTAAAAGGAACGCTGCAGCAGGTAAGGATGAAATGTGTAAGCCTTGAAATATCCATGGTCCAGTGCTGTAATTAATCTTTGGCCTTCCTCCTTGGCCACGTTCAGAGGAGGCTGAGGCCCCTGTGGGCGGTCGGTGAGCAAATGTGCTCTTTGTGGTGAGCTGCGCAGTACTGGGGGCAGTGGTTTGAACTGGGCAGTTTGTGGGAGCAATCTGTTGTAGCCTGGAGAAAAGCCTGTTCTTGATGTGAAAAAAGGTTTGAGGATGGTTTCAAAGGAAGCTGGTAATTTCTCAGCAAGAGGTCTCTTGTCTGTAGATCTTGGAGAACAAGTACAGTCTTCAGGTAGGAGACTGGGGTTAGATTGTACAGTTGTTGTTTCCATCCAGAATTCTTCATGTGTTCAGTAAACCAGGTGCCTGGGACCATTGTACTATGCACTGCACATGTGTGTAACAAAAAGGAAATTGTTGCAGAAGAACAGAATCCAAAATCTTAAAACAGTAAAAAAAAATAAAAAAATAAAACCAACCATGAATAGAACAAACACTCAGAGGCAAGACAAAGGTGAAACTGTTCTGAAGGAGCAGCAGCCAGATGAGCCAAAGGCATAGTTATTGCAAAGTGATGAGTAGGCAGAGGGATTAGTAGAGTGGATTTAAAGAGGAATGTAAAAACCAACATAATGACTTGGTGACTTTTCATATTTATGTGGGCACAAGGAGAAAAAGCACAAAATGCTGAAGGGAAGAAAAGAGTCACAAGGTGCAAAAGATTGGATCATGTTCCTCAGTCAAGTTGAAAGCTGATGGCTCTGGAGCACTGAGGAGCTGGAGTTGCAAGGAGAGGGAAGTTAATACTGCAGATAAGTAGGTGGGAGGAAGGTCAGTGGTGGGCACATGGAAAGAAGAGGTTTGGTAGACAAACCTAGTAAAAGCACAGCATTTCTAAATGGCTTCAATGGAAGAAACAAACTTCAATTCAAAGCTAGAAAATAAGTGAAGAATTGTCGCTGGGCACCATGTGACCTCAGTTGGTCAGTTAGGGGTGAGGGCAAAGCTGGGAAGGGTCCTTGCTCTGAGCAGCTCCTTCTTGTTCCTGCCATGGACTAGCTAAATGTGAAGACCCTATGCTGTGCAGTTCAACAAAGGGTTGTTGCTGCCCAGGGTCATGAGTGATCCCATCCCCAGAGTGACCCCATGGTTTTACCCTAGCAACCAAGAGGACAGCAAGCTTTGTTCACAGCAGTTTCCCTGCTGACACCAGCATATCAGGTCCTGACACCTCAGGAGCCTTGGCTGTGTGCCCCACAGTGGGAAAAGACTTGAAAATCAAATTCATTCTTTCCCTTCCCGTTTTGTCTTTAAAAAAAAATTCACCACTCTATAGTAATCTGGGGATTTCTCCAAATTTAGGAGAGTTCCAGGTGGCTCCAGTGCACTGCCCAGTCGGGCTTTGTTTGGTGTCTGGAACCTGTCAGGATGAGTCTTTGTCGTGCTGTCGAGAGGGGATAATAAATCATGTGTACCTATGTGTTACTCATTCTTTGACAGAAAGAAAAATGGGAGCCATACTCATTCACTTTTTAACCTTTAGATAGGATTTTTTGTAGGTTTTAGTTTCTGTTGAATTCATTAACACATACATGGAAGATAATCGTGATAGAAAGTAGGAAGTTATGAAAGTGACTGTAATCCCAGTGTTTCACGGGGTAAATCAGATGATTAGGTGACACTGAACTGATAAGCCTGGCATCAGTCCTAGGCAAAATCGTGGGCTGGCTGATAGAAAAGCCAGTCAGGACAAGGCTGAAGGGCAAACAAACGTGGCCAAGAGATAAGACTGGAAGGAACAAATAAATTTCTTCTTGAGACGATTGCATTTTTGACTCATAGGTAAACCAGTTCAAATACTAGTTTAAGACGTTAGAATCATGTGGCATTTCAGGTGAATATGTGAATTTCATGTAATTCATATTCAGTAGCTCAAAGCTGATTAATATATGAGAAAAAAGTGGGAAGTAGGAATTGTTCCCACAATGGAATACTTTGGATGCAGTCCAGGAGATCCATTCTCTGCTAAACAGTCATCATTTCATCCAGGCATCAGGGAAGGTAAAGTGAAGGCTTTCCAAATGTGGGTGATAGATCAATAGGTAAACAAAATACAATTAAAAAACAAAGAGGCATTTTAATGCTGCATGATGGAAGGTTTGTATCTGGGAACAAGGAGGCTGATCAGTGGAAAGTTGTGGCTTGGAACAGAGCCGAGCTGTCTTAGAGATGAGGTAATGGCAGGGATCCTTGGCTGCATCGTCAGAGAAAAAATGATTGGGAATAGGAAGGTGAGGAAGCTCATAGACCTTCAGTGTCCATATCAGAAAATCACACTCACTGTTGGAAATGACAAGAAGTGCAGAGATTGAGGAACACCTGGGGTGTGTTGGCACGCTTGCAGGCTGCCTGCTGTGGTGAACCAGTACAGGAGAACATATGGGCCACAGAAAAGGCTCTGCAGTAAACAACGAATAACAAGATCTTGTGAGAGGAAGCCATAAGAAAAGCTAAAACTGGAAATGAGACACATGGGCTGAACAGCCAGCATGAGGGAGAGCTGGAGGTTTTGGCAAGGCCAGTGTTGCCTGTGCAGGATGTAGGTTGTTCAGATGAGGCTGGATGATCTGCAGGACACGCTGGCTTCCCTCTGCAGCAGTCTTGAGGCAGTTAGTGATCCTTTCCTTACAGCAAACCAGTGATGGTGACACTGGGAGGGAAGGTCTTTCAAGCAGTGTCCCAGGTGCATGTGGGCACTGGTGTCACCTGCAGGGCCCTGGCAGAGCTGCCCATGGCCTGGGAGGAGATCCAAGTGCTGGAAGCCCCATGGTGAGGTGGGCAGAGGCAGGTAGGGCAGCAGCGTGTCTGTGTCACCGGAGCAATGCGGAGGCAGAACGGGTGCATGGAGCCTGGCAGCATGAGTCCTTTCAACAGACTTGAAGCTGCCCCCCCAGTCCCAGGGATCTCTGGGTCTCATTTCTCTGGGTGTTTGGTTTCTGACCCACACAGTGGCTGCCCCAGCGTGTGCCAGAAGCCGTGTCCATCCTCAGCACGGCGCTGTGGCAGAGGCAGTCTGTGCTCTTCACATGGCAGGGTTCTTGTTCTGCAGTTGTTTTGCATATTCTTATGATTATGCTCCAGTATCTTATGTTTTGTTTTGATCTTTTTTTTTTTGGCTAGTTTATCTTGTTATCCCTAAAAACTCATCAGGGTACCACATTAATTCCCCCAGCTCCAAGCAGCTTCCCTGTTGAACCTGGTACCCTCGGTAGAAATGCACGCCTGTTGTCTCTAGAGCCAGGGGATGGAGAACAGTCATGCCTTGCTCTCTTCCACCCACAGATCCTTCTTTCTCCGGATCAACAAACCTCCCTCCTCCTTCCTTCTCCTCAGCTTTCTGTGGTTTCCCATGTCTGCAGCAGTTAGGAGGATGGTTTTGTTGAACTTGAGACATTCATTGCATTTTCCTGCTCAGCTGATGGTGATTTATCTGAGTACAGAATTCTTTATAAACCAGCAGGGAGGCTGACCTTGATGTCTTAACCTTTTTGTTCTGAAACATGTATCATTTACATTTAATGTAAACCAGACAATTTTAACTCAGAAATGTATTGTTTTATTGTTATTTGTTACAAGAAAACTCTGGTTCATTCCTCTGAACATAACTGACCTGTTTTCCTGCATGAGCAGGATGTATTTTCACGGCCTCTCCATTTTTGTTTGGCTAGTCGATAGGATTGAATGTATGAAATTATCATCATCTTTTTATTTTGCTTTTTCCTTGCAACCTTTTATGAATATTTATTTATTATCCCATTTTCTTGTTTATTCTAGGAGGACTTGTTGGTACTGAGGAAAACAGTTAAATCCTTTCTGGCTGTCTGCCAGCAGTGTCTGTCAAATGTCAACACTCCAGTCAAGGAACAGGTAAAGGAAATGTCTGTCACAGGCTTTTACAAACGTGTGAATATTAAACTGTAGTAAAATTCAAAGACAGCACTATACCTAACTTAAAATAAAATTATCTGTGCCTTCTAATAAACGTGAACAAACACTCCATAAGAGGAGCAGCATTGAAAGTGCCTTCCAAGTGCAGCTGATGTCAGATTCATTTTGGATATAACAATTAGGATTATAAGTGCTTAGGCTCAGGTTCAGCTGTCATAACTTTAGGCATCTAACCCAAACACCTAAAATAAAGGCCTGTTCCTTTCAACACTTGCTGAATTAATAGATGGAAATAGGCACTTCTAGAGGGTGACTGAGACCTCAAATGGGCTGAAGCTTTCTCTGTTTCTGGATATTTTTTTCCCCTGTTAGTGACTAATAGGGAGTGTAGAGTGACTGCTGTCCTGCCAGAGGCAAGTGCCTGAAGCCAGACTGGAAAAACATAAGCCTAAATGAGACTTCATTTTTTGTTATCCTAACAATTCAGTTAAAGGTAGTGGTGAATATCAGTTATTGTATCTGTGTTGCCCATTGTGGCTAATGGGAGAAAATTGAGGCTTCTAGTAGTACAGGTCATCATAGAATGATAGAATAGTTTGGGTTGGAAGGGACCTTAAAGATCATCCAGATCCAACCCCCCTGCATGGGCAGGGACACCTCCCACTAGATCAGGTTGCTCAGAGCCCCAGCCAACCTGCCCTTCAACACTTCCAGGGATGGGGCTTCCACAGCTTCCCTGGGCAACCTGGGCCAGTGTCTCACCACCCTCACACTCCAGAATTTCCTCCTCATGTCTCACCTCAATCTCCCCTCTGCCAGTTTTAATCCATTCCCCCTTGTCCTCTCCCTACAAGCCCTTGTCCAAAGTCCCTCCCCAGCTTTCCTGGAGCCCCTTCAGGCACTGGAAGGTGCTCTAAGGTCTCCCTGGAGCCTTCTCCTCTCCAGGCTGAACACCCCCAACTCTCTCAGCCTGTCTCCAGAGCAGAGCTGCTCCAGCCCTCAGAGCATCTCCGTGGCCTCCTCTGGACTCTTTCCAGGAGCTCCATGTCCTTCTGATGTTGGGGGCTCCAGAACTGGACACAGCACTGCTCCTGTATATTTTCTAGCAGAAAAAAAAATTATATATTGTACAAAAATATTCTGGATAACACTAAGAACGTAGTGTCCTCTCATGCTATGCAAAAATCTCACTTGATAAATAGTTATTTCTCCATGAGAAATCAGAGTAAAATATCCATTCACACAGTGTCTTCATGATACAAATATCAAGATGTGGACTTTTTTTTTGTTTTAGATTCTTACCAATTTAATCATCATAGCTTAGGTTGCTTTGCTTCCCTGCCTGGTAGGCTGACTGAAAACTTGAGTGCACGCAGCTCTCTGTGCACACGTGTGCCAAGAGGAGATACATCAAATATGGTTTCATGGTAGGGTGTCAGGTGGGGGGTTATGGTTCAGTGTAGTTACCCAGTTCTTTGGTTTAGATTTTTGGAAAGCCACACATACATGGAGTGGGAACCTTCTGCTACGTGTATTTATAAATTGAAAGAAAAGAAATGAAAGCAAAGAGCTTGTTGAAATAGTTCTCAGTCTCTGCAAAAGCAACAACTGCTTTGCTTGCTGAGCTTTTGCAAATAAGTGCTGATTTACACCAAGTCTGATGACACCTTTTAGTTGTCTGCAAATTGCATTAGTCCTTCCAAGTTTTCACAAAGGCTGTAACTAACTGCTCTGTGGTTCTTGTCTGTGTTTTGTTAAAGCTACTGCTTCTTAAAAAACAGATGTATTTTTTGAAAGCTCACTGTGCTTGGCATTCACTCTGTTCTGCAAGCTGATAAATATCAGTATTAAAAGGCTCAGAGATGTTGCTAGTTCATGTATTTTTAAAAGACCCTGAGGTGTCGTTGTCTTCCAGCAGATTTACCTTTACTAATTGTTTTTTAATATTCTGAGTAGTTACTCTTGGTATGTTTTATTAATATTGTATAATGTGTAAATATCATCTAGCTTCATGAAAATACCACCCACTGTAGTATCAGCTACTAACATTAATGTCTTGTCTGCATCAACAACTGGTAAATGGCCCTTCCCATTACTGCAGAGATTTTCTTCTTGAGATGTATTAACATGGTTTTATTCTGTTCTTATTACTGCACAGTTTTTTTTTTTTTCATTGGTAATTTAAACGTTTCTTAGAGGCTCCTTTGCAGTTCACTGTTCTGTGGACACTTCACAGCCTCAGCTAGACCAAGCCATCTCCAGCCAGACCTAGAGACAGCTCAGAGCAGGTTGGACTAGAGACTCCAGAGGTTCCTTCCAACTACCACTTCTATGATCTTTGTCATTTTCTTCCTCAAAAAGTATATGACTGTTCCTTAATCCTTTTATTTTACTGGAATTTTTTGAGAATTCTGTGTAATTTGTCCCCATTCCATATGTGCTTCTTAATCTATACAGTCTTTCCAGAGAAGAACAAAGTACGTATCAAAGGAGGGAAGAAAGTATTCAGTATTTCTAGAAACAGAACTTAAACATTCCAACTTTTCCTAGACTAGTCAAGTGAAATAAATTGCCTGTGACTAGATTTATCCACAAGATACAGACATCTGCATCTGAATCCACTGCAGTCTTTATACTGGACAGAAACAAGCTCTTTCAGTGCATCATTCATTGCTCTTTTTTAGAGCAGGCGGGATCAAATTCTAGTGAGTATCAAAGCAGTTTAGAGCAGGTGGGATCATGGCTGAAATTAATCACAATGTTTGGATCCAGTGAGGAAAAATGCCAAATACTGGCATCTGTCTCCAAAGTCTAAGTAGAATATGGTTTACAATGATTTGCATTTTGTTCTTGCCTAAGTAGAGCTCGTGCAGATTTTATATCATACTCCAAGAAGTAAGTGAGCTGCTCAGACGTGCAGTGTGCACCAAGGTTCCATGGTGGAGGTTTGTAAAGCAGATTGCTCTCACACACTCCTGTTCCTTAGGCTTGATTCAGAAAGCTGTTGAAACACACCTTTAACTTAATCTTTCTGTTCAGCTGTTTGTAGAGGGGGCATAGAGGGTGAATCAAAGCCTGCACGGGATGTCATGACTCTCTTCAAGCTCTCCTGCAGTCTCCCTTCAGCTGGAGGTGTCTTGGGGCTCCCACCTACCTGGGATGACACTGGCCAGAGTGGGGCTCTGCAGGCTTTGGGGGAAGAGACAGCACAGCCAGCACAGATCTTTTAGGAGTCTTTGAACACAGACACACTTGGAGCCTTCCTCTCTTTCTCAGTTTTCAGTAGCTGAGGTTAAAGACAGAGAAACTAAGATGATTAAAAGCATTTTCTAAAGGTGCTGAGGTGTTGAGCACGATGCAGCAGCTGCTTGTGACACTCTGGTGTAAGCCAGGGGGGAACCACTGTCACTCTCCTGCCACAGGAGAATGCAGATAAACCCTGGAAAGAAAGGAAGTTATTAATAGTTGCCTTCTTTCTCTGCTCTTGGGTAACAAGGGTATCATAGTAATGAGCATAAATCACTGAAAATTCTGCCCCTGGTTGCCTTTTATCTAGGAGTGAAAGCTGTGCAGAGTTACTTGATTCTTTTTGCAGAGAATTGGTGATGAAATTCTGCAATAGTTTTGTTGCTTTCAGCTGCTTCTGTGTATTTTTGGGATCTGACAGTGACTCAACTTCAGTTTTGCCTCATAACATTATTCTTTTTTTTTTGCTTGTTTAACTTTTCTGTTTCTCAAAAGAAGTTCTTTTTCTGTTCTACAAATTGGGCTGCAGTCCTTGGATCACAGGTAGATTTAGAGTTCTTGTAACAGAGAAGAAATGGAAGTTTAATGTGGATCATCCCGCGCATGGAAGAGGTGGTAAACACAGTTCCCTGCAGGGATCAAAGGCATCATCTTTTAGAGAAAACCCTCATGAACACTTTTCACAGCACACAAAGAACTGAATATGGTTAAAGGAGGAAGTTGAATAATAGCAGGGGATATCTGGAAATTAGATAAATACTATTATGGTTGTAGTTACTGCATTCATGCTCTTTTGCCTTTCAGGCTTTCATGCTGCTCTGTGATCTCTTGATGATTTTTAGTCATCAGTTGATGACTGGAGGTCGAGAAGGCCTTCAGCCTTTGGTGTTTAATCCAGATTCAGGCCTCCAGTCAGAACTTCTCAGTTTTGTGATGGACCATGTCTTCATTGACCAAGATGATGAAAACCAGAGCATGGGTATGTTTAGCTTTCATGTTTCCTGCTGCGCTTGTTTTTCATAACAGACACAAGAAGAAAGAAGAAGACAGAAATTTCAGACGAGTTGGCTCAAATGTTTTCAAAATTATTCCTTCCTTATTTCTGGGAGGTGTGAATATGAAATATTCAATGCAAGTTGTGTTAAGAAGAAGTAGTTACCAAGTTTGCTTTGTAAAAAGAGATGGTTTTGGAAGACATGGGAGTGGCCTGTAAACTATAGGCTGCAAAACTGGGCAAAGTTATTCTTCCTTTACTGATCTCTGTTTTTCTTAGTGTCTGTTTCCAAAACGCTGCAGTCTTAGTTCAGCAGCAGACTTTGTTTAATATGGCTTCAAGGGAAGAAGCATGATGGGACAGTGAAGAGAAGAGAAATCCTTTGAAGTTACTAAACAGAGCAGTAGCATCCCGAAGGCAAACCTTACCAGCAAGGCTCTAGGCAAAGAAGGCCTTAAGAAACGCAATCATACTAAAAGACACCCCCTCTGCTGCCCCCCCCAAAACAATCAGATGGGGCTCAGGACGTGGGTGATGTGGTTGGAGACAGGAGGGTTCCTGGGCTGGGTCCTGTGAAGCTGGTGCTTCCCCGAGTACCTGCGCATGGCCACGCTTTGGGAGGCCAGCGTTGGAGCTGACCCCATCTCTACCTCCTGACAAGGACAGCTTGAGGGTTTTGGCTTTTTGCTGCAGAGAGGTGGATTTGCCAGCTAGGGCTGGTTTAAATAACTTGGTGCTGCTGGTGTGTGTTACAGAGGTGCCCAGATTCTGAGTCCTAAATCGCTTCAGACAAGAGGTGGATTCCCAGATGGGCAAACTGTGGGAAGGAGCTGCTGGGGACATGCTGCTGTGCTCTTTCTGGCACCATTTCTGAATTCCTACTCCACTCTGTTACTTTATGTTAGCATGACACAGAGGTGCTATTTTTGATCATTTAAGACAGCAGGATATGGAAGGAACTAAGGTCTCAGAGAATGTGTTCTTGCTCTAAAGGTGCTTTCAGTTTTCTCGCCCCCTCGCTGCTCACTAGCAAACATCTTTGCTGAGCACCTCTAGAAGGATTCCTGGGAAGAATGCATTGGGAAACACACCTTCACCAGGAATCTGTGTGCAGTTAAGCACACTCTGTGAGGTCAAGAACACATCAAAGATAGATTTCAGGAGGACAGTGTCTAATTTTTTTTTTTGCTTTTTAGCAAAATTGCTATTCTTTAACATCCAGTGACTTGGAAGACAGCAAAAAAGATGGGTGAAGATCTTTATATGTCATCTTCATTCCCTAATGATGCCCTGGCTCCAAGAAGTCAGTCTGAGCATTTATAAATTTCCTGACTCCAGGAAGTTAGTCTGACCATTTATAACTTTTGGTATTCAGAACACATCAGGAATGATAAGAAGAAATCAAGAAAGGGGGGAGGCAGGGAATGGGCTTTGATTCCATGGGATAAAGCATCTCAGGGTTAAAACGTGTATTCACAGCCAGCCCCACTGCTCCTAGGAGCTTTCCTGTGGTGGGAAGTACTGCAGCTCTGTGGAGACTCCAACAGCAGGAGTCTCAGTGACACTATGTCCATCCTCCCCCCGCTGCTCTCTAATTCTTCAAACTGGTTGGAAGATTCCCTCCAAGAATGAGCTTTTCTAAATACCATGGAATATCTGTTTTCATCACAACTGTCATAGTTGATTTCATTATCTTACATAACTTGCGGAATGTACTTTTATTATGATATGATATTTTCAACATTTTCTCTGTATGGTTTCATTTCCATTCACAGAGTGGAGTCCTACATGGGGACTCCATACTTAGGACATGGCTGTTCAGTGTGAATGTTTCTCACAACTGAATTTTACCTCCTGCTGTTATTGATGCTTTAGAGCCATGGATTTCACCTGTGAAAGGCCAAGGCCTGCAGAACAAGTACTGCTGCTTCCAGTTTTCCTTATGTGGAGTATTTATAGCTTAGTCATGGTAATGAAGCATCTCCACATGCCCTGTTTCACAAGTTACACAAAAAGCATTCAACAGGTCTTCACCATGGCCTTGCACAGGGTGAAGAGAGTAAGTGGTTCAGTTCCATGGGGATTATGTTTGGTGCCTCCTCAGGACCATGAATAGTGTCCTTGGGCTATGGTGTGTCATGTTCCTCAGCCTCCCTGAAAGCCCTAACACAGCCAGGACTCCAGAATTACCACCTTTCATTTGAGCTTCTCGTGCACCACCCCCACCTTCATTTTAAATAATAATGTTGCATTAGAGCAGAGTAGTTATTTATTTTGTTGTTGTTGATGCTTTCAGAGGGAGATGAAGAAGATGAAGCTAACAAAATAGAAGCTTTGCATAAGAGAAGAAACCTATTGGCTGCCTTTAGCAAGCTGATCATTTATGACATTGTGGACATGCATGCAGCAGCAGATATCTTCAAACACTATATGAAGGTACAGCTCTGTGGATTCTCCTCTTCCAAACTGGACACAGACTGTAGTGTCCAGGCTTCTATTTCCCTGAACGTTTTGGGAAGCTTTTTCAGCTTTACTTGATTTTTTGGCAATAGTTTTTCCTTTCTAAATTACACCTGCCAGGGAGGAGCAGGAAGCTCTGTGTAGCAGGAGTGCCTTAATGTGCTTTTTGGCAGCACCAAAAGTTGTTCCTACCAGGTGCTGAGTATTTCCAGAGAGGCTCCTCTCTACACAGCATTTCTTCTCCTCCTCAAATTAATTCCTAGAATCCACAGGAACAGTTATCTAGTCACTGTCATATTTCACTGGGAGTCTCCCAGTTTGGTGTTTGCCAGAAGGAAGCAGGGGTTTGGGTGAGAAAAGATTGTTTTAAACAGAAAAACCAAAGCTGGCACAGCCCAGGTTAGTTTCCTCCCTGCCGCTCTAGGTTGATCTCCTCTCCCCACACTCATCCTTCTCTTGAAAGTGGGCCAGAGGGAGAAAAATAAAACTTAAATTAGAATACAAACTAGAAGGTTCTCTGTATCAAAGAAGGCAGGAGCAATATTTTAGAGGGAATGACAATCAGGGGCTGCAAATGCAGAGGTGTTAATGAGGCTGAAAGAACACTGTTTGGAAAAAAATGGTTTCTTTTCTCAGCCTGGAAGTTTTAATGATTATCCAGGCTTTTCTACCCAACTGGTCAGTACCACAGGCTGCAGACTTCAGCAGCCATTCTTCTAACATCCAGAAAATCAGCACTTCCTGCTGCCCAAGTCCTCACTCAGCTCTTTGACTTCAGAAATTCCTTTCTTGGCCATGCAAGCCACCCTGCACTGTGTATGGAGCCTCATGCCTGGGTGCCACTGTCTGTTGCCACCTACTTGTGGAAGGATCTATTGGTTCAATGTCAAGTTGTTTCTTAGAATTTGCAGCCATGGGTCACTTTTATCAGATTTTGTATAGGAAATAGTCTTTTATTTGTTTTTCAATATATTTGTTAGAAAAGATAATAAATCTTACAAAGTTCCTTGCCTCATCACTGGGTCCAGGCCACCAATCAGTTTAAATTTTGATATTGAGACATTGCCTCCCACTCACAAAAAAAATCTGGCTTTGAGACTAGTTTTTTTTGCAACTGCTGCCTTTTCAAAGTGGGCATGACAAGGGTCTTTCTAGCAGGAAAACTGTAAGGAACTGTATAAAGGTTCGATTTTAAAAGGGTTTTTTTCCACCTCTTTTCCTAGTACTACAATGACTATGGAGATATCATTAAGGAAACCCTGAGCAAAACAAGGCAAATAGATAAAATCCAGTGTGCAAAGACACTCATTCTCAGTTTGCAACAGGTAAGAATATTGATTTTTGTTAGAAATGTCTCACTGGACAGGATTTTCTCTGGTGCCTTTTACAGTGAAGTGAAAATACTATACTTCTATTCTGAGATCATCTTGCTCCTCAGTTCAGGCTGTCACTGTTCATTTGTCTCAGTAATCTCTGTCTGCTGAAGCTCACACTGGCAAAGTTTTGGTCAGATTAAAAGGGAAGGAAGGGAGAGAAGAGCCTTGAAGGCTCTTTGGTCCAAGCTGATTTCTTTACTGGTACCTAGTGAACAAGAAGAATTAGGATGAATTTTTCTTCTTATGATTAGCTGCAAGTAATGCACCTTCTTTACATTTTGTCTAAATACTGATTGATTTTTCATTGTTGAAACTGGTTAGTTTAAGTCTTCCAATATTATTAAACGTGTTTTTCCCTGAAAAATTTGCTTTCCATCTACCATAAATTATCAACTTGATGATGATGAAACCCACCCGTGTTCTGCCAACAGCACGAGCCATGTGCTTCACTAAAGACCATTTGGCCCTGGAAGTACCAGCTCTATCCACGACACAGAGAAATCACTTCTATTAATCAGCTGCTTTTAAATCAGCCAGGCTTCCCAAAATTCACTCCAGAGCACTGGGGGGTTTTCTGTAGCAATCTGGAAGCTGGGAGGTATCTGTGAAGACTTGAGAAAAACACGCAGAATTGGCAAGTGTGTCAAAGTAGCTCCTGTCTCTGAAACTCAGAGAGAGGAAGCACCAGGTGCCATAGATCAGTCAGCAAATAGCAGCCCATGGAAAAAAAGAAATTAGACAAGCCTCAGTGATAGGTAAGAGCCAGTGTGAATATGTCAAGGAGAAATTATGTCAAATCAAGCTGCTTTCATTAATTATATGGTATCACAGAGAGTAGATTTAATGCAACGTGATTTAATATTGTCACCGACACTGTCTCCCTTGTCACTGTCATTAGCAAGTTAAGAAGGTGTGGTCTAGATGGCAATTCCAGGAGAAGCTCTAGAACTGACTGGAAAACTACTGAGTAGATCATTGTTGTAGTGGAAGGGCTTTGTCAAGCAGGGCTAGAGGGCATTTACCCTGTCATGCTGCTCATATACTCATTAAGTCTGGAATGATGGAATAGCAATTTTGCTTCCTAAATTCAGAGAAGATGCTGGTCTGATGGGTGATGTGGGTAATTTAGAAAACAGCAGAAGGATGCAGAACCATCCTGATGAGCTGGGAGAACAACAGAAGCAATTCAATGGAGGTAAGTGTAAAACTGTGTGCAGGAGTTACCAACCACATGAGTACAGGATGGGGACAGCTGGCAAACAGCAGTGACACAGGATGAAGTTTGGGAGCTGAAGTGGAGGTTGAATGTGACAGGACTCTGTAACACCTCCGTGAAAAAAAAGTCATTGTAGTGTCCACTCTGAGCCTAACAGGTTGAGAACAGAAGTCTTTCCCAAGAAAATCTCACCGATTGTAACACTTGAATTCTTCCTCCAGCTGTTTAATGAGCTTGTTCAGGAGCAAGGTCCCAACTTGGACAGGACATCTGCCCATGTTAGTGGAATTAAGGAGCTGGCCCGTCGGTTTGCCCTCACTTTTGGCTTGGATCAGATCAAGACAAGAGAGGCTGTGGCCACACTACACAAGTGAGTGGTGGTAAATAAACTAGATTTTTATATCACTTCAGATTGCAACTTTTGCTCAGCATACCTTTTCTAAAGGTAATCTTAACGTGGCCTGGAATAATTATATTTTTTTCTAGTTGATGTAGAAAAGCAGGGGGTGTACATGTGTTATGTGGGAAAGGAAGAAAAACTAGCTGCTACCTCATTAATTGTTGGCATTTATTGGAATGGCTGTGCTTCTCTCAGGTAAAACCACTGGTATTATACACATTTGTGAGGCCTGTATCTTAACAGCTGTAGGTAGTTCTTTGGTCACACCACTGTGGATTCTGTAGGCACGAGGGCTTTTATAAAAAGATATTCCAAAAATAGTTTGGAATTTATTTTTTTTAAGTGGATTGAAGTTTTATATGTAACTGCTGTGTCAGCAAGTGTAGAAAGGTGCTGCTGAATTTAAATCAGTACTTACCCATGCCATTAAAAGGTTAAAATATTGAAGTTTGCTATCCCAGAGACTCAGGCATTAAGACAAAGATTATCAAAGCAGGATCAAAATGCTACCAGATGCTTTCCTGGGCCAAGCAAATGAGAAGTTAAGACATGCATGTGCCCTTATTGGATAATGTGAAAGTGAATTCTTTTATTTAATCCCATGATTAAGCAAAGACAAGGCAGAGATGCATGAATCAATGTACTGGTAAGTGAGTTCTCTCTTGATGCAGAAGTTTTACTTTGTCAAATCTCACCTCAGATTGTTACTGCAAGCTTCTGCTTTGTGCAGGAACAAGAGGGGAGCCAGTTGGCTCTTCTGCCAAGGCAATGGCTCTCAGCACCTGACAAGTTTTAGACTGTGGGAAGTTCCTTCTTACCATGTCACTTCCAGTCTGTTGTCTCTGAGACTGAAGCCTCACAGATCCAGAGGGAACATTTGATTCCTCTTTGTCCAAAAGCAGCTGTTTGCTACTAATGAAAAAAGAGAAGTTATAATTGGATATAAAGGATTTCATCCCAGTTCAGATTTTGGGCAACATCTTCAAAAACTTTGTTACAAGTGTCTGAACATTTTAATATTTCTTTGCTGTAGAGATGGCATAGAGTTTGCCTTCAAGTATCAGAATCAAAAAGGACAAGACTACCCACCTCCTAACCTTGCTTTCCTCGAAGTGCTTAGTGAATTTTCTTCTAAACTCCTGCGGCAGGACAAAAAGACCGTGTAAGTAATGCTCCTTTTTCCTCTGTGGGCTTTGCAGGGCTCTGTTAATCACTGCTCTGTGTGTTCAAGCTCTCTGCTTTGCAGTTTTCACTCTCTAACGGGGGCTACAGGCAGTCCCAGGGAGACATTTCACAGACATAGTCATTCATCTCTTTATATTTTCAAGTAATAAAAATAAATGAGAAAAGGAGAATCAGATCCCCTGATGAGGTGAGTTTGAGACCTCACAAAACAATGTTCCTTAAAATTTCCCATGGGGCACTAATAATAAAAACCAAACTTTTTCTTCAGGCTAGAAGCAAAAAAGAAATGAAATGTTAGTGCAGGGAATTGACAGACCTGTAAACACTGCAGTGACAGCTGCCACTGGTAGATATTTACATAAAATGTGAAGATACATGTATTTTAATACATTGAGTTAAACTGGGAAATAAAGGTTTGTGAAGGCTTCTGTTGTTGGCACAAATGGATGGAGCAAGAGGCTGAGAGAGGACACTGGTGGTGTTAGGACAGAGCAGGGTACTAGAGAGCTGGCAGGCTGAAACAAACAGCCTGCATTTCACCTGGTGGGTAATTACTGCAGCTGAAATACTGGAAATGAAATAAATCAGAGGTGGTGTTGATAAGGTCTGAATAAAGAGCAAGAAACACTGTTTTGTGAGCAACATTTGAACAGCCTGTCAAGAGGGACCACAACTACCAATGGAATTGGCAAAGAGAAAGCTGCATGACTGGGGGCAAGGGGGCAGTACAGCTGGGCTGTCCTGTGCCTGCAGCTCCAGCACCTCGTGGAGCAAAGGGGCAGGACACAGCACACCAATAGAGAGGGGGAAGGAAGAGGACACCAGAGTCAAAAACCAGCCAAGCACTACGTGCCCAGTGTACAACTGAATTCTTTGAATAACTTTATGACCATTTTAAAAAATGCAACAGCCAGATCTTCTGATTTCTGGTGATAGAGATCTTTCCAGTCAGCTTGCTGACCACAAGGAGTGTAACTCATATATATCTGCTTTAACTACCTCAACTGACTCTTTCTGTAGTTTTTCTGTGACTTTTCTATTAGGGTTAACAGTTATGAATATTATAGCTTTATCTGTGTTAACTTTGTATTATTAATTTTGTGTTATCTTGGTTAACTTTGTATGAATTTTATTGTATACACACCTGAACCAATTTATTGTTTTAGTTGCATCACTACTTTGTCAAGTCACCAAACACAGTAGAAGAAATAGTTAAACGAGCTTGAGAACTGGATGATCCAGTTGGGGTAGCTTGGCACTCAGTTTTTTTAAACTGCTCATTGTTATATCCTTGAATCTTGTCAGCCTCTGTGCTGTTCTTCAGGACAGGACTTAAGGATAATAGGATTTTATGACTCTCTTCCTAGCTGAACCCTAGATTCTCCTGCATCTGTTAGTTTAAGTGCAATTAGCCAGACTCCTATTTAATTTAGTGAAGCTTATCCTTCCTGTACAGCCCTCATCCCTTCCACAAGTTTCTCCAGTGTCTAAAATTTAAAGTTAGGTCTTTCTGTACAGTTAAATGACAGCTTAATTTTCCCTGCATGAAGTTCAGTACCTGAGGAGATCTTGTTCCTTCACTTTCTGTGTTGCCATGTAACATTTTTTCTCAAGGTTCTCCTGCTCATCCCATGGACACAACCACCAGCTACTTTTGCAGCACAGTGAAGCTTGCTGTGGTGGAATCCATGTCTCCTGACTTTATCTGTCTTTATTGTAGTCATCTGTATCTGAGCTATTTACTTCAGGTGAATTTGAAGAGCAGTGAAAAGAAGTAGGTCCTTTAGGGCATGTTTTATCTGACCTGTGCTAAATTACTGCTTCAGGCTGAGTTCAGACATGCCCCAGACTGGCTGTGGTGACTATGAAAAGAGGCAAGGTAACTTGCTTGTATGGAAAGATTTCTTTGCTCCCTCCCTCCTTCCCTCCCCCCCTTCCCAGGAGAGCTCTGGGTGGTTGCAGCCCACCAGGCCCCCTGAACCACCACTGCCTCAGCTCTGCTCCGGGGCCCTGATGTGCCCTTCTCTGGAGCACGACTCCTCTGATCCTCAGGGACCTCCCCTCCCTCCAAAGGGCTTGTCTGTGAGCAGGAAGGTACATGACCACCATCTGGTGGAGAAGGCCTGGGAACAGGATCATTTCCCTCCCTCCCTCCCTCCCTCCCTCCCTCCCGGGCTGGATCTCCTCCTGCCCAGTGATCATCCCTAAACTCAGCCATGGGCTGTTAGTCTGGAACCAAAAGTTACTCTGGAAAATCCCTGAAAGTCTCAGGAGCATTTAGCTCTCTGGCTCCCAGAAGTGCCCAGCTTGGCTTCCCAACCCAAAACAACAACTTGCTGCCTTGATATGTCTGCCTGTGTCATCTGCCTTGGGACAACACGCCAGTCCTGTCACCACTCAGCAAGCTCTGCTCTGCTGCAGGCTCCTGCTTCCTTTCTGCTTCACTGCTGGCTTTTTGTTTTGGGGGAGAAAAGGGAGATGTTTCCAGTTTGGGAATGGGGCAGCCACGTGGATTTAATTTTCTTTTCCTATCCTACTTATTTAATCAGCTTTTTCTGAGTAGCCTCCAGAATTAGTGAGAGCCATTTATGGGTGTATTCAAATCTATGGCTTTAGTATAAAACTAGACATTCAAGGTGCCAGGCTCTTACACTTAGCAAAAAAGATTTATACAGTTAAAAGTTACACAGTTTGGTGCAGTTAAAAAACACACAGGGAGATAGAAGCAGGGAAATGCAGAGGAGTTCATCTGAGGCACCAGAGAGGTGCATTTATTTCCATTTCTTTCTCTCCAATGGAGACTGTTAGGTTAGACTAGACCAGCTGATACTGGGTGCCTGACGTCAGATGGGACAGAGCCTCAGGGTGGTGGTCTTCTAGAAACTTAGAGGTTCTGTCCTCTTTGAAGCTGGTGAGGACAGCCAGTGTGAAGCTCCTCTAAAATGCTGAGCAGAAGCTGGCTGAAGTTTGGCATCTCAACAGTGAAGAACTCCCAAGTGGTGTCGTTTTGCCTTCTTCACAATTTGGGCATAACCTGTGCATTCTAGTCTTCTAAATTTAAAGTGGGATGCAGGGAAAGTTTGTCATTTGCAAGACCATTCCACAGATAAATTCTCTGAAGTCATGAAGCACTCAGGTGTTGTGACTGTTCAGTACTGTAAAGTAGAGAGAATAAACTAAGGATTTTCCACTCGGCACAAGGTTTGGACATTGCTCAGTGACAGGTGGAAAGGGGAAGGAGAAAGCACTCAGTGTTGAATAAAACAGTAGACAGAAAGACTGTTGGTTTTTGAGCAAAGTCATCCTGTTCACCAAGTCAAAACAAAATCCCATCAAAATGGGATGTGATTGTTGCCCAGCCATGCCCAGTGGGGCTCCTTGGCCTGGGCCACAGAAGGAAGGTTGAACCTGCCCTGGGCAAACAGAGGAAAGGGAAGATTGAGGATTCACTTCTGTGCAGAACTTGTGGGTGTTGCTCCCACTGATGACAGCCTGGCACGTGGTATTAAAGGAAATTATTACTAAGGGTTGCACCCTCATGGATGTGCAGGAAGGGCAGAGGCAGTACTGAAGAATCCTGAGGTCTCTTGCCTACATTCTGAATTCTTGATTCCATGGCTTGGAATTCATTAGAATCACTTTTATGTGGATTTCATAGAATGGTTTGGGTTGGAAGGGACCTTAGAGATCATCCAGATCCAACCCCCCTGCATGGGCAGAGACACCTCCCACTAGACCAAGTTGCTCAGAGCCCCATCCAACCTGCCCTTCAACACTTCCAGGGATGGGGCTTCCACAGCTTCCCTGGGCAACCTGGGCCAGTGTCTCACCACCCTCACACTCAAGCATTTCCTCCTCATGTCTCACCTCAATCTCCCCTCTGCCAGTTTTAATCCCTTCCCCCTTGTCCTCTCCCTACAAGCCCTTGTCCAGAGTCCCTCCCCAGCTTTCCTGGAGCCCCTTCAGGCACTGGAAGGTGCTCTAAGATCTCCCTGGAGCCTTCTCTTCTCCAGGCTGAACACTCCCACCTCTCTCAGCCTGTCTCCAGAGCAGAGCTACTCCAGCCCTCAGATCATCTCCGTGGCCTCCTCTGGGCTCTCTCCAGGAGCTCCATGTCCTTCTGATGTTGGGGGCTCCAGAACTAAGTCTAATGCCGTATTAAATAATCAATTGAGAAAGAAAACAACTCAGATGCCTGGCAGGCCATATGGAGGAGGGAGATTGGTTGGTTCCTTCCATAAGTTAATAAGCATGTGTTGGACTTCTCCATGTCAGTGGAACAGATCTTCCATTTTTGTATTGGAAACAAACTGCTTGCATTTGAGGACACCATTTTCTTCTTCCAAGATGCTAAAGGGTGTCCTGGACCCTCACAGTAGGGGTTCTCCTTCAGTCTGTCTGTTGACACAGTAGCAATATTCACCAGTGGCTTCCTCACTGTGTCCAGTGGAGAAGGAATTCAAGCAGAGTGTGGTGGTAGATGGCAGACAGATGTGGGGGGAGATGCTGGAGGGAGAACATTTTGTATTGTTTACCTGTGGGTAACCTGTGTAACTTTGTTTTGGGGGAATGATGTGTTCTTACTCATTCAACCTTACAATGCCCAACCAGCATCTGGCATTAAATTAAGGACACACCTCATGGGATTTGTGTTCAGCTCTCAACAATATGAAGAGGGGGTTGCACGTTAATTAAAGAGGAAACAGTGTGCTCTGTACTCACTGTCTTTTGCTTGCAGTCACTCCTACTTAGAGAAGTTTCTGACAGAGCAGATGATGGAAAGAAGAGAAGATGTGTGGCTGCCACTCATCTCCTACCGCAACTCGCTGGTGACGGGCGGTGAAGATGACAGGATGTCTGTCAACAGTGGGAGCAGCAGCAGCAAAGCCTCCTCAGTGAGGAATAAGAAAGGACGGCCACCTCTCCACAAAAAGAGAGTGGAAGGTTTGTGTGGGTTTGGGTTGCCTGGCAGAGGTATTTCATGTTTTGTCCACATAATACAGCCTTCCCTCTTAGGAGTCCTCGTGGTTTGTCAGGTAATGCTGAGATGTGTGATATATTCTGTGTGTAGGAAATCCAAGACATCTGTTCTGCAAACTCCTGTCAAGCTTTAACATGAGAAATACCTCTGAGAGTCCCTCCTCTTGTCTGGCTTCACTGAGATGTGCAGAGTCAGAACTGTTAAAAGCTGCTGTTGAAGCTGGAAACAGGAGGGGTTTGTGGAGTTCTCTGCTCTGTTCCTTTCTCAGTCATGGACTTGTGGTTTTCTGCCCGTGCTCCTGTCTGGTGCTTGGTAATTAACAGGGTGACTGAGCAAACCCAAGGCAGAAATTCTGAGCTAGATCTGTATTTTTGCATGACCACTGGAGATCACTAAAAAGACACCTATTTTTGTTTAAAATGGTATTCATATCCGGTGTCTGTATTTACTCTTTCTGTAAATTTGGCCATGATAGCCACTTTCTTACAAGATTGCATCTGTTCCTGGTTAACCTGTGTGACCTAGTGTGTACTTCTGTGAATATAAATGTGCTGTTCCACTACAGAGTGAGATCTTGATACTAAAGAGGTTTTTCCAAGGTCAGTAACTACAACAGTAACTCCTCAGTGAGGAATCTAATGCCAGTTTGCCTGAATATACAGGAATTTCCCAAAATATCCTTCACAGGTTTGTCTGTATGCAGTTCCAAACTGAGGTCCATTCCCCACCACAGCTCCTGTTGAGCAGTACAGGCACCAAGTCCTGCAGTTGCTTATCACCAACCTAGAGTTTAGATAGGTAAAATCCTGCTTCCTTTCTTCAGACACTTTGGCTTCCTTCATGGTGCCATGATGTTCACAGAATTCAGCTGTTGAGATTGAGATCTCTTCTTGCCTCTTGTTACTGTTTTCATTCCATTTTATTGTTCTACCAATATCCCTTTCTTTTCCTGGAAAGTGGAGTGATGTCTTTGCTTCCCTGTGAGGCACAGCTCAGTCTTAGGACATAGTGTTTATGGCATTGTTTGCCTCATTTTTTTTTTGTGTCCTTCTCTTTCACTGAGCAGTAGAAGGGAGAATTTACTTGCCACACTTCCCATTGGGATATCCCCTTTCTTTGCAGCAGTTGGGGTCCTGAGTTTTCCACAAACATCACTGACTTAAAAGTAATGTAGGCCAAGTACAAGGTTACTCAGGTATTTGTTCAGTCCTGAGTGATCTGACTGTGCAGCAGCTTCCCCAGGAGATGATCATCACAGCACAGGCTGTGCCGAGGGGCACGATGGGCCCAGCAGGAGTCAGACACATGCAGAGGGTGTGAGGGTCTCTGTGCCATAGGATCATGGAATGTGTGGGGTTGGAAGGGGCCCTTAAAGGTCATCTAGTCCAGCTCCCCAGCAGTGAGCAGGGACGTCTTTAACTAGATCAGGTTGCTCAGAGCCTTGCCAAGCCTGACCTGGAATGTCTCCAGGGATGGGGCCTCCACCACGTCTCTGGGCAACCTGTTCCAGTGCTTCACCACCTTCAGGGTAAAGAGCTTCTTCCTAATGTCTAACCTAGTTCTCCCCTCTTGCAGTTTTAATCCATTCCCCCTTGTCTTCTCCCCTGCTCTCAGCTCCAAATACTCTGAACTTCCTCGTTAGAGCTCACACCAGCCAGACCCCTTCTCTTATTTAAAATGCCCCTTCTGGACTTTCACTGGAATGATTTTTACTGAAGTTTCTAAAGTTCTGTGCAGACCAGGTTTTGGGTTCTATCCTCCACCCTCATCTTTGTGTATAACTGTATCTTGGTTGCTGTGTGTGTAGGAGGTTGACAGTCTTGTGTTTACATGGTGAACTGGGAATTATCTTCATTATATGTGTGCAAGACATGACAATTTAGATAGTGCTGCAACACAATCTTTGTTTACATGGGTGGGTTTTTTGTTTGTCTGTTCAATGGTTTTTTACCTAAACTGTTGTTCCAGCAGGGAAAGCTGGTGTTAATCCTTCCTTAAAAGAATACAAAATAAAATTAGCTGAACAGTTTATCCTTTTGAGTACTGATCCAGCAGATCTCTTAAAGGCACACTTGGTTTAAAAGACACAAAACTGTTGAAAATCCAATTTGGAGGTGGTGCCTCAACTCCAGGGAAGTGTGTGCAGGGTGTCAGTGGGTGGGAGGTCCCCAGCACCAAGGCAGGGTGCTGGGCAGTGCTTGGCTGCACGGATCCTGCAGGCAGTGACCTGGGGCACTGATCTGCAATGTTCCTTTTCTAGATGAGAGTCTAGAAGGCTCCTGGCTGAACAGGACTGAGAACATACACACTCCAGGGACACTGCAGGCACCACAGCTCACCTCAACTGTCTTGAGAGAGAACACTAGACAAATGGGAGAGCAGATCCAGGAGCACGAGTCGGAGCAGGGATCTGAACAAGATTTTTTACACAAGTAAGTGTTGGAATTTCAGTTTCAAATACAGTAAACCAGGCAAAGAAACTGCATACTGTTTACACAGACAGCCTGTGGCTCCATAAATGCAGCATTTATTTGCAAAACCAACTGGAAATGTCTTGGCTACAGCTCAGCAATGCTTTGATTATTTTAATTTCCAAAAAAAATACATTGTAATGTAGAAATTCCTCTTGTTAAAATTATCTCATAGCATAACCATGTGATTACAGTTAAATCTCCCTAGTGCTTGTGGCCCCAGGCTGGAGTGAACTGTTTCTCTACAGATCTGTTAGATGTTCTCTTTTCTTTCCCTCTGCCCTGTGTCATAGTACCCTTAAGGTTCTCCAGACATCTGAACTGTTTTCTTGTGAATTAACTCTCTGATCCAGTTCCAGCAGCTGAGCTCCTAATCCCTGTTCCTGGGATAACTGCCTGCAGGCAATTCCATTTTGCCCCAAATGATAGATAGTTTTTGTCACTCAACTCCCATTTTATCACCTCCTTTTAGAGGAGAAAAATGTTGGTGATTATCTGGCAGAAGTTTATTTAAGAATAGAGAAGTCTGCAGAGAATGCAATTATGTGACATTTCTATTAATTTGAAGATACAGAATAACAATCTCTGGTGTGGAGACTGTTTTATAACTTCAGAGCGAAATTCACTGATCTGGTTTATCTGTATCAAAAAGTCACATGATGCTGGCCAGATCAATCAAGTTTCTACCAATGTCGTATAGTGTAAAATAGCCAGATTATGCCTCTTGGTTTTCCTCCACCTTTGTCCATTGTGTTTTTCTTGATACACATTTCCCAGCTTCCCAGTTGGTCCTGAGCGTGCACAGATTGATCCTGAACTCTGCCACTTCATCCTGTCTTCTTCAATCATAGTATTTTCTAAAAAGAAATAGTTAATAATGGTCATTTTGCCTGGGAAGGTAAAATGTTCTCCAGTCCCAAATGACAGGGGGTGTGTGTACCCCCATGGTGTGCAGATCAGCTATTAGAGTTTCCTAGTTTGTGACCATAGGTTCTCGTAAAATCTGACCAACTCCTACAGAAAATGGACTCTCTTGAAAGCATAACCTGATCTTCTCCCTTGCTTGTGTCTGTCATGCACAGGCATCAGCAGTGCAACAGATAAAACCTTGATATCATAGAATCATGGAATAGTTTGGGTTGGAATGGACCTTAAAGATCACCTAGATCCAACCCCCCTGCACGGGCAGGGACACCTCCCACCAGATCAGGTTGTTCAGAGCCCCATCCAACCTGCCCTTCAACACTTCCAGGGATGGGGCTTCCACAGCTTCCCTGGGCAACCTGGGCCAGTGTCTCACCACCCTCACACTCAAGAATCTCCTCCTCATGTCTCACCTCAATCTCCCCTCTGCCAGTTTTAATCCATTCCCCCGTGTCCTCTCCCTACAAGCCCTTGTCCAAAGTCCCTCCCCAGCTTTCCTGGAGCCCCTTCAGGCACTGGAAGGTGCTCTGAGGTCTCCCTGGAGCCTTCTCTTCTCCAGGCTGAACACCCCCAACTCTCTCAGCCTGTCATCATAATGATCATATGCTCCATGAATCCATGCCCACCACAGAGATACTTGCAGCTCAACTGCTACAAATACCTGCTCATTTGTGAGGCAGCAGGGTTGGTGTTTCCATTAATGAGTTGGGCCAGCTCCCTTTCCCTGTGTGCCCCCTAGCACATCACCATGGGACAGTGTGAGGGCAGGTCCTGGCCAAAGGCCTCACTTGGGGTTACATTGTCCCAGACTGTGCTGTTGGGAAGGACAGAGGGTGAAGAACAGGTGAGCACAAGGCAAATCTGAGCAGGGATTTCCTGCCCTGCACAGCTCTGCTGGCAGGTGGCCCCAGCTGGCCACGGACCACGCCCAGCTGAGGAGGAGCCTGTTCAGGCAGTCCCAGGGCATCTTTTCACATTAACCCCTGGCTGTGAGGCCTGGCTTGATGTCTCTTACTTGCCTTTCTGAGGTCAGGGATTTGCCTCCCAATTTCCTGCCTCCCCAGAGACATCTAGATGATTAGGAGGACGTTGGTGCTCTCAATTTCTCCTGCAGTTTTTCTACTCTGCAGTAAAAACAAAGAAACTTGCTGAAGCAGAACCTTTTTCCTGACCCCCTCTGGTCTCATCTGTCACTGAGCTCCATCTCTCTGTGTGAACTTTGCATTAGTTCTGGGAGGTGGGACAGCTTCCCTCCACTGCCTTGGGCTCCCCAGCCTGAGGGGCTGGGATGCCTTGAGCTGTGGGAGAACCTTTCCCTTCCATGGGGAGAAGGTGAAGTCAGGCTCTTCAACATGCCCTTGAACCTGTTTCTTCTCTCTCAGCTGAATGCTGTGAGCAGAGAACTGTGGAGCAAAGGCTGATGAGTGTCACTCATCTCGGGTACTTTCAAAGAGTTGGATTCCACAGACAAGTTCACAGTGTGATGGGATCCTTTCCCTTCAGCCTGGAGGTCCCTCTGTCTCCTGCAGGTCAGCTTAGGAGAGCTAAAACACCAAATAAGTTTAGTTCACATAGTTCAGCAGTCAGTTGCTGAACTAAAGGGGTTAATCGTGTCCAGAAGAAGGCTTTGTTCTGGTTGTTTTCACAAGGGTTATCCCAGTTTATGATGTCAGTCTTCTTAGGGTATGAGACTGCATATTAAAAGAAAAGCTGGTGTTGCTCTTGAAGAGCTGCACTTAGTTTACTACTAATTATTTCCTTGTGCTAATCATACAAATCATACAAAACAGATTGCTGTCTGCTGCTGGCATTAGGTGGTGTTAAGTGCAGGCTCAGGTGTTCACGTGTGGATACGTTCCTGGGCACTTAAGTTGATGGGGTTTATATTTAAAGGGAATTTGTTTTTCACTCTGTGTGACATCTTTGTTTTAAAGTGTGTGTCAGTTACTAATTGGGATCTATTCTTGCTCATATTTTACCTCATCTGAGACAGTGAAGTAGGATTTAATGAAATTGAGAAGTGCTCCCACTTCAGGTGCATCCCATGCTAATGGATGAGTGATGTTAGCATTTTATGTAGCTGCTTTTATTACAATAATTAATGTCTCTTTTTGTGTACATACAGTGAGAGGAGACAAGCTGTGGAAGGGAATCCAGAAGATGTGTACAATGATGGATGTGATTTAAATATCAATCTGAAACATGGCCAGACACAAAGCATGAGGGACAGATACTGTCTAAAAATAGCTACCTCACCATGGTTGGTGTTCTCAGCCATAATGCTGCTTTGTGTTTGTTAGTCCCCAGATGCAGATCTCTTGGTTGGGCCAACAGAAGCTAGAAGATTTAAATCGAAAGGACAGGACAGGAATGAACTACATGAAAGGCAGAACTGGTGTGAGGCACGCAGTGTAAGTGTTCAGAGCACCCTCCTCTCCAGGTCAGAACCATCTGAGCTGCCAAGGCCACGTTTTATGTTACCTTTTCTGGGTTGTTGCTGATGGTCCCCGTGCCGTGTTGGTTGCTGGTAATGCAGGCACAGCTTCCTGGGGCTGGAGCGGAGCCTGGCCAGGGGCCCCCGGCCCCGTGTGCTGCCCCCCCCCCCCCGGCCCCGTGTGCTGCCCCCCCCCCCCCCCCCCCCCCCGGCCCCGTGTGCTGCCCCCCCCCCCCCCCCGGCCCCGTCTGCTGCCCCGCCCCCCCCCCCCCGGCCCCGTGTGCTGCCCCCCCGGCCCCGTGTGCTGCCCCCCCGGCCCCGTGTGCTGCCCCCCCGGCCCCGTGTGCTGCCCCCCCAGCCCCGTGTGCTGCCCCCCCGGCCCCGTGTGCTGCCCCCCCAGCCCCGTGTGCTGCCCCCCCGGCCCCGTGTGCTGCCCCCCCAGCCCCGTGTGCTGCCCCCCCAGCCGTGGCCTCAGGCAGGTGGCACACGAGAGGGCACAGACGTGGCTCAGTGCCCGAGAGCTCTCCCAACCCTCCACTGTTCTCATTGCAGGGGGTCTCCATGAAGCACTGTGATTTCTCTGTGAACTAATTCCCAGTGAACCCTTCCCAGTTGTTGTCCAGTCCTCCCATGAACCTGTCTAAGCTTCTTTTATCCACATCATCTTTTGCCCAGGTGTCCCACTGGGCAGCCCCTGGAGGGAACATGTGGGAGGGAATGCTGAAGTGTCCTGTTGTACCAGGTGCCTCGTGCTTTGGTGCCAGCCCAGCCACGTCCTTCAGCACATCAGTACTTTCCAGGATGGGGGCCAGAGTCTCTAGCAAGATCCAGTCCTCACAGTGTTAGAAACTAGTCTGGGATTCACTGCTGGATTCCCTGGGATTTACCAGTGATCCTGGCAGAGAGTGTAACTTATTTTTGTAGAAGGGCAAGCAAACACAGTGAGGTTATTGCCCTTTTCTTGTTAGGGACAAATTTAATTACTGTTTATAATATTACATGGGACTTCCTGCTTTAGCCTCTGCAGGTGCTGGGTTTGTTTTTACATAAGATTTTCTTCCACATAATTTTACAGCTTTATTCTCAGTGTCAGGTTTTATGTGAAGGCATCAAGGGATAGGATCTGTGCATTCTTTTTTCACAGCGAAGATTATGGTTGGAAAATTCAAATGCCTGGAAATGACTGTTTCTTTCTCTGTATTTAATCAGACGAGGTCTAATGGAAGATGACGCTGAGCCCATCTTTGAAGATGTCATGATGTCCTCACGAGGTCAGCTAGAGGATATGAATGAAGAATTTGAGGACACAATGGTCATTGATCTGGTCAGTAAATCTTGTTAATAGCAGGTTTAAAAGGGATGAAGGATAATTTAAAAGGAATTTTAGAAGTGCAAACAAAAACTTGCAAAATTTCGAGCCTGATTTCCTGTTGTCTGAACATTAAAGAGCAGAAATGACCCCAACACTCCCTAGAACTTAAACTGCAGACTCGGGCCTGGTGGGTTTTTTCATAGCAGCACAAGGAGCATTGCTGAGGTCTTCTTCCCTGATAGGCTGGACTCAGGCCAGCAGCAAGTGTCTGAAGTGCCATCGTGCCCCTGGGACTGTCACCCTGGGAGAACTGGGTGATGATTGCTGGTGCATGAGACACAAGCAGTGCAGCCCCTGGGGTGAGAGCAGAGCAGCAGCCAAGGGTGAGAGGAGTGCAGGGGGACAGGGGTGAGACCAGCCCACCCCCACTGACTGGCCATCACACAGAGGTGCCTGCTCAGCCTCACTGACTGCAAATGGGCTCTCAAATCCAGGGACAGTGTTCCATCTGGGATGTTGGATGACGTTCTGAACAGTTTGGAAACAGCATCACCTAAGGGCATTGCAGGTGGTGTTGCCTCCCCTCTGCTGTGCTCACAGCCACTCGTGCTGACACGGCCCTTTCTGCAGCCACAACCACATCAATGCTCTTGACGTGTTCCCTGGTGTGTTTCATTTCTGGGAGGTGGGGCAGGTGGGGGATCCTTTATCAAGCTCTGGTTCATTTACAGCCACACACAGAGCTGTGCTGGCACAGCAGCAGGGAGAGCAGGCAGGGGTGGGTAGGTGTGAGGTGATCCCTTACGCTGGAATTGCTCCCAACAGGTCCTTTCATGGAACGTGCTGACTCCAGGCAGGGTTTCTGTAGAGGTTGTTACCTTCCTGGCCTCTCCATTTGGAATGAAGGCTTCCTTGTAAAATGGGGAAAAGGACCAGTTGGCATTTTACACTTCACTGGTTTTATACTTTCGTATTTCTCCTTTGGTATCCAAACAATAAGGCACAGGTCACTTTATCATGTCTTGGAAAGAAAAATCTAGGCAATAATTCAGTTGCTGCTGCTGAACACTGAGATTATTACTAGTGTTCAAATAACTATCAAGTAAGTAAAACCTCTTTTACTGCTAATCCAAGGCAAGGAAATGAGGGAACTGACCAAGCCTGTGAAGTTCACATTTACTCTTCTGTTCCTAGGGAAGGGCAGCACAAAGGGTTTAATCCTTAGAAATACTCTGACATCTTAAGTACCTTTTTTTCTAAATCCACCTTCTGACCATGGCCAAGCTACAGTTTCACCATAAACTTAAAAGCATGAAGACAGCTAAGACAGTTTTTATGCAGTCTGGCCCACAGTCCTCAAGAGAAGAACATGGTTAAGTCAGCAAGAGCCTTAAGAGATGAGCTGAGTTAAATGAGCACAGAGTTCATGTTACCTCAGAGTCCATCAGCATGTGAATGTAACCAGGTCAGGGCCTCCGTTTGAGCGTTTATGGGAATTTGGTAAAGGTAACCAGGTTAGAGCCCCACAAACCCCACGTGCCCCGTGTCATGTTCTAAACTGGCTGAATCCTCTTTTTAGCCACCCTCAAGAAACCGGCGCGAGCGGGCTGAGCTGAGGCCAGACTTCTTTGACTCCGCAGCCATCATTGAGGACGATTCCGTAAGGCTCTACTGGTGTTTGCTCTTGCTCTGAGGTTCTTGTTGGTTATCATTACGCCTCATTAATTACTGTTTTACATCCTTTTTCTAGGGATTTGGAATGCCTATGTTCTGAAGTCTGGTGAAGACATTTTACAAATTTGGAACTCTATTGTTTAGAGCTAGAGGCCTATATACTGTGATAGCTTGTATGAAAACCACATTTTTGATGTGATACGGTTTGATTTTTAACCAAATGATTCAGGTCAATCCCTTTTTGTGGTGACAGAAAGAAGAGGAACTTCGTAATGACACAAAGGAATGTTGGCCAATCCAGTCACCTCAGAAGGGCTGACCTAAAAAATCATTTGTATCCCTGTTCTTGACTGTCCTAATACAGGTATTATTTTTGTTTCTGGATGAGGAGGAAGTTTTAAATTGTTGAGACAGCTGTGGAAATAAACACTGTTCTACACATGTTTTCTGAAAACAACCTTGAGTGAAAACAGAACTTTTTAACTTTATTTTTCTGCTGTACAATTTAAAACAGTTTTAACATTTGCCTTTTTATGTTTTAAAAGCTAGCCATTTTTATTCAAGCTATGCCTATCAGCCATTGACTAGCAGTGACGCTGTCAGCAGCTCGTTCTGGCTACAGGAAAGTGTTTTTGAACACACTGGATTTGATGAACACGATGGTACGTTAGATCCTCTCGTAGGCATTGAGAAGAACACTCTTGCAGAAGAGGTTAGGATTCTAATGACGTGCATCTCTGCCAAAAAATTTCAGATTCTGATATGATAAACCCAGATTTTATACTCTTGAGAAGATTTATTTTTATTTATAACGGGACATAAAGTAAGAGATGTCCATGAAGCCACTTTTCCAACAGATGCTGTGTAACATTCATTTTATATAGCACATGGGGACACAAAAACAGTAAATTTTCTATTGGTACTTGCTCTGTGCATTTTTAGCAACTTATACCAGCAAATAAAGTATTCTCAGTAAAACACACAAATGGTTCTCAAGTAATCACTTTGCTGTTTTTACTACCTATTTCAAGCCCTGCCAACCCAAGGTACATAAACAGCAACTTTCCTATTTAAAAAAAAAAAAAAAAGTAATTAAAGGGTGGGGGAAAGGACTCACTTGAGCATACTAAAAGCAATTTTAACTGTACCATAAAAAAAAAAGGCTACTTTCCACGCCATAAATACCCTTTTGCGCTATTTTTGTAAATTAATTTTGCCAGTTAGAAGTACTGTATGTGCTGCATAGAAATTTGTGCTTAGATGGTGAAGTTCTTAAGCTTACAATGGAATCCAGCTACATTTTCAGTGTTAACTGTGCATATTAAGAGTTAATTCTTTGGGGGGGGGAAAAATAAATACGATTTTTCAAAAAAGTTTAAAACCTCCAGAAAAAAAAAAAAAAAACAACCCCAAAACCCCTCCAAACATTCTCAGCTAATTCATTGTAATAAGAGATTTTTCAATGTCTTCAATGATTTGAAATTTCATTCTGCTTCAATTTTATGACTCTGCCTAGTCCAGCTGCTGCTGAGTTCCAGCGGGCCTGCTGCCAGAGCCACAACTTGCACTGACTCTGGTGTTGCTCAGAATCAGCCCCAAAAACATTAACTTTCCTTTTCTTTTCTGCATTCTCAGATCATCTGAGATCCAAAGCTGATTGACCCACTTGGAGCACAGCAAGTTTAGAGGTGCTTTTTTTTTTTAACCGAAATAGTCCTGGAGTTTGTTTTTTTTTCCTCTTAGGAGCTTTACAGAAAAACAAACCAACAGTTAAAGCCCAGTGCTTACTTGCTGGGAGGGGAAAGAATCCAATTTTAAAAACAAACCAGCATTTCAGCCAGCTGAGGTTTGTTTCTTACCACACCTGCAGTTCTCAGACATGGTTGCCAAAAATGTTTGACTAGGTAATTCAGCCATTCCTCAGCTGTGGGTTGGGTGATGTGTCTAAAGCCTGAGAAGTACTGGAACTTGATCAGATCCCCCACCTCTCTCCCTCTGCCATCCACCCCAGGAGGACCAGGGGTGGGCAGGAATGGCTGCAGTAAATTGTCATCCCAGGAACTCTGTGAGCATCGTAGCATCATCAATGCTGCCTGGTTTGAGTCGTGGTCTCAGACGAACCTTGTGCTTCACAGTCCTCTGTGTGGAAAACTGATTCCTAATTTAACATTGTAGAATACTGTACAACAAACAGTTATTATCACGGTACCTGCCATGGGTTTCCAGTTCAGTTTGCAGTCAATAGGTTTTTGTATTATGAGTGTCTCCTTGATTGGTTTTGCTAGTAATTCTGTAAATTGTACATTTACAATATGAGGTTGTTTTTTTTTTTTTCCTTTTGTACAATTTAAAACTGATGCTTCACCTTTCATTTAATAAACTATTCAAAATCATGAGTATGATGAGCACCCTCTTCACTATAACTTTCTTTTTAAAAGCTCGTTTGGGCCATCACATCTTGTCATCCCATGTATGAGTAGCCCCAGGACACACTGAGAGGTAGTTCTGGGTTAGTCACAACCTGGTCCTGTTCAGCCTCAGAGCAAAGGAAAACCCTGCCTGGGCTTTTTTTTATTTAATTCCTTCCCCTGTGGTTTGTTTTTTGGTCAGTCTGGGGGGTTTTATTGTGACATGGCTGTAAATCTGGTAAGTCATCACAAGTTGCATTGTTAACACATCATGACTTGAACTGTCACAAATGTTGAGAGAAACTGCCCTCTCCTGCACTGTGCCCTCCAGTGATGTGGACCACGTGGGAAGAAATGGAAGTGGTCAAGGCTTGGAAGGTCTAAGCACCAGCTGGGCCAAAGGAAGCTTTACAGATTCCTGAAACTAAATGTCCTCTTGTTTATTGCCATGTTTTGAAGAAGGTGCTATTTTTGTCCAGCCCATGAATGACATCATCTCTGGTGCTAAAGAAAACTGACTTATTTATCACCTGGCCCATGTCCTGAAGAAAAACCATCTGAGTCAGAAAAAGTCACACGATCCAGCAGGTGAGAAACAGGAATAGGATTCAGGTCTGAACTGCACTCCAGGACACCCAAGAGACAGCCCAGCACTGCAGCTCCAACTGCTTGTAAGTTACACTCAGCTCATGATGCTCTCTGGAAGTAACGTGTCATGCTGCTCAGTCCAAGGGCTGCTTTCTGTTGGCAGGATTTATTTTACATCTGTTGTTTCTGCAGGTGACTGGAATCAAGAGAATGTGGAGTTGTGTGGCCAGAGCAGATTTCCAGTGTTTCCCAAGCATTGTGCTGGCAGAGTGACCGACTGCATGGAAATCCAGAGGATACAGAGACAAAGACTTGTGCTGGGAAGAGAAGATGAAGTCTGTGGACCTAATGAGGTCAGGAGGCAATTATTTCTTTGTGACAATGACAATTGGATTTCTCATTCAGGTATCTCCTCCTGACTCTGGACGGGCTGGAAAAAACTATGCTTAGAGCTTCACCTAACACAGCTTCTGCCTCTAAGCTTGTAACAGCCACAGCCTCAGCTGCTAATTACCTTTGAAAAAATCCTCTTGGTCCTTACAAACTATGACTGCACCTTTTCTCACAATTAACTAAGAACTCACTTTGTGGCAATGACCCCCAGCATAGTAACATTTCAGTTGACCTTCCCTTGCTGCAGCCAGCTCTGTTCCCTGGGCAGGAGGTGCAGGCACCTGCTTGGGGTTTGTGCTGAGCTCCAGCCAGGTGCCTGCAGCAGCCTGACCGGTGGTGCCAGGACAGCACAGCTGTGGCCCTGGGCGGTGCCTCTTGCTGCTCCATGTCCTGTGGAGCTGGGACTCAGGCTGGAAAAGCTCCCTCTGGCCTCTGCTTTCAGATTAGGTCTTTCCCCCCTGCCCCCCCTGCCCCAGGTACAGGCCCCGAGCCCCATGACTGTACTGAGCAGGGCACGGGCTGCTCCTGCCTGGGAAGAGCTGCTACCTGGAAAGGTGCTGGTACCTTCCTGCCCCTTCAGGTGGGTGCTTGGGGAGTGATCAGAGGCAGCTGCAGGCTGGTAAGTCTCTGTCTTACCACATAGTGCCCTTAATTGCTGAGGTTACTTGCTCCAGGCAGCTGAGTGTAGCAGTGCTGAGCCTGCCCAGAGCTCCCTCCCTGCCCCCTGGGCTCCCCTGCGGCTTCAAACGAGTGGGGTGAGCACAGGGCCCAGGGCTCAGCAGCACCAACATCTGCTGCAGTGGCTCCTTGCAGGGCTGGATCATCATAGGAAAAGAATCAGGCTGGAAGAAGCCTCTGGAGGTCTGTGTGTCAGCCCTCTGCTGAGGGAGAAAAGCCCCCCCTGCTCAGGGAAAGGAACTCCTATGTGCCACCAGAAATGCCCTTTTCCAGTCTGGGTATGTTGCCTCATGTCCTTCAAGAGCAGGCTGGCTCCATCTCCTCTGTCCACAGCCTGGAGGTCACTGGTACCAACCTGAGCAATGGTACCAACCATTTTTCTCTGAGTTTATGGTGCAGGAAGTGGAGTCAGACTCCAAAGGTGGACCCAGGGCTAGACTTGAACTCCAGTTCCCAGCAGTGAGAGGTCCCCACAGCTCTGCCTGTCAGAGCCACCTCCAGCACCTGTGAAAAGGAGGAGCCAAGGGAGCAGATCCCTGTGAGAACATGGGACCAGAGCTCCTGCAGCAGGAGGAGGTCACACACTGCAGGGTGTGCAGAGCATCAACCCACCAACAAGGGTTTATAGAGATGAACTGGTGAGATCCCAAATTAAATGAGATAGTCACTGTGATTTATTGATGGTCATTAGCAAGATCAACATGAAGTATTTCCATTGCAAAGCAGACCTCCCCTTAGGAGCACTGCTGCTCAGCACACTGCCAGGTCCTCCAGCACAGCCAGGCCCCTCTCCCACTCACAGTGGGATATTGGCATGTTTCTTCCAGGGACTGGTCTGTGTTTTACTAGCCAGCACGTCCAGGTCGTGGCAGATGCGCATGCGGGTGCTGGAAGGCTGGATGATATCATCAACAAACCCTGTGAGACACAAAAACAAACAACCCCAGCCACCCATGAGGAGTTGGCCTCTAAGCCTTCAGTGGCGAGTTTGTAATGGAAACCAGCAAAATCCAAACAGGAGTTTAAATCAACAGTTCATAAGTTACAAATTAACTTAAGAAAATAATTTAAAATAGCCTGAAAAGGAAATATTCCAGTTTTTAAATGAGAAACAGAGGGGGCTTTACTGCAGTGAGTTCTGCACCTGCCACTGCAAAGTTTTAGACAAACCACCTCCATCCAGCTGCTACTGTCACTCTAATGTGGAGGTTCAGCAGTGTTGGTTACAAGAGACATTCCTTGGCTTTGCAGGAGCAGGAGTCTTGTTTTTTTCTGGCTCCAACAGCAGTAATTGACACTCTGCTGCAAAACCAGAGGGAGCAACACTGCCTGGTGGCCCTGCTGGAGAAGAGCTTGGCTGAGGCTTCCCAGCTCGGTCCACTGTTCATGGGATGTAAATGAGGAGCAAAACCAATCAGCAAAGTCCAGCCAGGCCATGGCTGGACAGAGAGAGAGCTGAGTCCAGCCTACAGAGCTGCCTTCTAGCACACAGCTGATGCTTCAAAGCTAGAAGGAAAATTCAGCAGTAAGAACTGTAGAGAAATTTACTCCAAAGAGTTCCAGGAACAGCAGTGGAACTGGACTGGACTCTGACCCTTCCTTATGGCCACTGGTTTGTGTCTCAGACTGTCAAATCAAAGCACATCCCTGAGTTTTCAGATGTGTTCTAATAGCTAGAAAATGGAAAAATCTGCTTTTCAGTGCAGTCCCCACATCTCACCAGTCTCTGTCTAACCAAAGCTGTGTTGTGTCTGGATGTGTTTTTCCTTTTCATGCTCAAAGTCTAGTTAAGCATCCCCCTTCCGATGCAGACACAAATGTCTTTCCTGACTAACTTAATTAACAAAAAGCTGAACAGCTACAAATGTATCTATGTGCAACAGCCAAGGCAAACAGGGGACACAATGTGGGGAATAGCTGTACCTCTCATGGCTGCTGGAAAGGGGTTAGCAAACTTCTCCACATACTCAGCCTCTGCATCCGCCTCCTTCCCTCTGAAAATGATCTGGACAGCACCCTAGGGAGATGGAAGGTCAGTGGCAGCCCAGCCCATGCAGGGCAGAGCTGCCTGCACCACCAGCCCCTTCCCCTCCCTGCCCCAGGAATGTGCATCCAGGGCAGGTGCTGCAGGGAAAGCCCAGCAGTGCCAGGGCCAGCTGAGGTACCTTGGCACCCATCACTGCCACCTCTGCCGTGGGCCACGCGTAATTGGCATCGCCTCGTAAATGCTTGGAGCTCATCACGTCGTAGGCACCCCCATAGGCCTGGAACAAAACACCAAGGGATCCATTAGTGTGGAACAACCTCAGAGCAGCACGAGCCTGCAGGCCTCTTGCAGCTTTTACTATTCCAAAGGCAAGCAAGTGGCACTCAGTTTTACCCCAATGAGAGCATGAGTGTCTCCATCCTGCTGCAACACTCTGCTAAGACCAACGTCTCTTAACTAGAGCCACAAAAGAGCAGGGAAGGGGCTGCTGGTGTCTAAGACCATTCGTGATGGCAGCTGGAGAGGAATGGGTGTACACCTGGAACACCAGGCCTCCACCTGCACACACACCAACCACCTGTGTGCAGGGAATACAGCACTCAGACACTGCAGGCTCTGCACTGGGAGTGATCCAGACAAGCTGTGATGAACAGACACTGCAGGGCTGCACAGCCAGCTGCAGCACAGCCTGCTCCAGGTGTTCCTGGAAACTACAGCAAGGCTGCAGGCTCAGGAGATACAGGACAGTGATATTCAGAAGACTCAGAGAAGGCAAAAGGACAGAAAGAGGGGAAGTTTTTCTTTTTGCTGCGATAAGGCCAAAGCCCAGCAGAAAAACAGCAAGGAAAAAGTTTTTTAGGACCCAGCAGGTCCCTGGAGCTTATGGCAGAATGGTGTCAGGTTTCTTCTGGAAAAAGAGGAATAAAATGAAGTAGACTGTAGCAAAACTACATGGCAGAAGAGAAACCACATGAGTGTTAAACCTGCAAGCAAAGCAGAAGCAGCTACAGGTGGGACTGGTTGTGGCAGAGGAGACTGAAGGAGCAAGAACAGAGAGAGTTGCTGTGTGCAGACTGATGGCACCTCCTCAGCGAGATGAGCTGGGGGACACAGGACACACACCTGACTGAGGGCATTCCAGGGAGACAGCAAGGAGCAGAAACATGCCATTTCAGAGGAGTGCAGAGACCAATGGAATGAAGGAACGGAGGGAACAGGCTGAGAATAGAAGAAACAGCCTCTTGGAACATGACATCAAGAGGTGTTCCCAGATGGAGTGAACAGAGGTGTGACAAGGACAGGAAGCAGAAGTGGAACAGATGGCCAAAGCTTCACATAAGCTAAAATTACTACTAGTGGAAACAGGAATTCTGAAAGAACCCCAGGGAATTGTGCCCACTGACCTTCCTGGTGATGATGGTAATTTTAGGCACAGTTGCTTCTGCAAAAGCAAACAGTAGCTTTGCACCATGACGTATGATTCCACCATATTCCTGAGCTGTACCTACAGATGAGAAACAATTCTTTTCACTCCAGGGAATTCACAAAAGCCCTGTATGCAGTTTGGCTGTTGCCATCATCCATTACCAGCAGCAAACTTAACAACAACCAGAGCCTTGTTACTATTGTAGGCAATATTGGAGGCAATATCCAGGAGCAACTCTTCCAAAAAAAAACCAAAACCTCTCACCAAAAGCAGTGTGTATTTGTATACAAGGTCACAGAACCAGAACACTCACCAGACGGTCTCTTCCTAGGAACAAAACACAGTTACAGCATTTTCAAGACTCCAAATGTGACCAGCAGTGAAAAACACAACCTAGATTCGCTTCCCCAGAAACCCACTCTGCCAAACCCACTTTTTCTAGCCCATACTGAAGGCAGCCTGCCTGCCCTGCCCAGGACTTGTCCTGTTTGCCTTCAAGCAAGTCCAGGATGCTGGACCTTGGCAGGCAGCCTGTGAATCCCACCATAAGGATTCTGGCAGCAGGTGCTGCTGGAGCGTGGCCACGTGCAGCAGAGAGGAGTGCAAGTCATCTGTGTCCCAACCATGGGCCTGGCTGACCTGACCTGGAAACACCAACCCCATGTACTTTGTATCTAGGACTTCTGAATTCCAGACCACTGGATATAACTTTACAATCACTTTCTAGCAGTTTACACACCTACTGACTTTTGCTTTCAGTGCCTGAGATCTCTTAGGGTAATACATTTTTTTTTACTTCCCCCCCCCCCATGTAAGATTTTTACGTAAAAACTATTTTGTGAGTGTTTTCTAATAACTTAATTGATTGCCTGTTTGGTGACTTGACTTTAATGCTTCCTCTTAAGTGTAATGTGAGTGTCTAGTGCTTTATGCCTGCATTATGTGTGTTCTCAACTGCAATTTCACTTTTGGTTCCTGTATTTCCCCCCAGCCCGTGGGACCCTCCCAGCAGCAATTGGAACAGCCACGGCTGCTTCCCTGCAGGATCAGTCTGAACACAGCTGGATGCTCAGCTGCACACAGCTGGATGCTCAGCCTATCCCAGCAGCAGCTGGGGAGCACTCACAGACCCTGTACTCTGCTCACAGCCTCAGTTTCTAGTTCCCACTTAGAACAGAGTAGCCAGTCACTTCACTTGTAAGCTCAACTCAGCTGTTCTGTGAACTATTTACACTGCCACCCATGGCCAGTTAACATCAGCTCTTTTCTGGCCCAAACTTGTTCTAAATATGTGTTTTTATCCAGCTACAGGATATGCATCCCTTAAATGTCATCTCTGTGCACACCTATTGCACTGGGGGGCTGTTTGAAGTGCTGGGGTCACTAACACTGAGAGCTGTTTTGTACCCCTCTGTGAGCTGGGGTGACAGGGTCTTTATTCCTCTCTGCTGAACAGGGAGATGAGGTGACCACCACCCTCAGGATTTATTACTTACTGCTTGTGTACCAATCTTGCCCAACTCCTTAAAATACAACAGTTTAAGATTACTATAAAGTTTCAGATTTTTCTTTACCTTCCTCTGCTTTCACACCAACACCATCTTATGCAACATTAAGTTACTCCTTTTCACTGACTGTATGGAAGAAGCTTTGTTCTTGGATTCTGAGCAACTGATCTAATCCAGATTCTTGTAGTGGCCCCTGAAGTGAACTAAGCTGCTGGTTGGTCCACATCAGATGAGGAGAGTGTTTCCACAGCAGGAGACAAAGGTGATAGGGCAAGAGGGAAGAGGAGGGTTCCCTTAATGCCTGCTGTACTGCCTCATTGGTAAAACATGCTAAATACACTGTGTTAAAATAAGCAATGGAATGTTGGCCAGTGGCATTTTGATACTTTGGCATCTGTAGAGGCCTTGGGGTAAACCCTGGTGTACCCAACAATCTCAGCCTTACAGTCAACTGTGTGAAAGCCTTAGCATGTTTATCAGTATAAAATTTATATTGCTCACACAACCTCTTTTCTAAGAGTAATTTTAACAGTAACTGCTCGTGTCACCTATGCTGGAGAAAGTCTAGGCTCAGCCCTTTCCTGATTCATCCAAAACTTATAAATCATGGGCATTTTTATCTGAAAAATGCCTTGGAGCATGGAAGACCATAGGCCTTCAAAGATCCAGGGAGGGGGTGGCAGCACAGGTCCAGGGATGAGCAGACTTGTTGGAACATGTCTTCCCAGAGCTCTGCAGTGCTGCCCTCTCCTGTGATCCTGTCCAGAGGGCTCTGAACAGGGTGCTGGACTGACTTCCACAGCCTCTGGGGAAGCCACACGCTCTGCAGGGCCTTCTGGCACCACAGGATCCAGCACACAGGCCTCTGAGTAAAAACAGCATCTCAATAAACCAGCTGAGCACGTACAGGGACATGGAGGCTCGTTATACTAAAGAAAACGGTGTGGCTTCCAAACTGTTTATGACAAGGGCATCCTCTCCAGGGAATGCAGTTTTATCTTGGACAGGCAACAATCCCAGCTTTGCAGCAGTGCTGGGATTCCAGCTGGCAGGACAGAGCTTTCCAGAGCATGACATACCCACACCCTGGGAACTGGCTCATCCCAGTGCCTCTACCCTCCTGCTGAACGCTCCAGCAGGACCTTCAGCAGGACCTGGCCCCTCCCCAGGGCAGCCCAGCAATGCTTTGTGAGCTCAGAACACACCAACAGCACTATCAGTGCCATCGTGAGGCACTTATTTAATTTTCTTGCAATTTATTGCATATTTCATTACCCTTTTGTGATGACTGCTGTACTTAAGAGTACCGTTTCCATTCCAAAAAGTGGGATTTTAAAACCCAGCTTATTTAAGTCTCCTACAATAAAGGTCTTCTCACATGGTTTTTAAAATGGGTTTTTAGCACCACCAGCACCCTGCAAGGAGCTGAAACAGACTGGCAAGGCTTACCTGGCAAGAATCCGGGCACATCCACAAAAGTAATGAGAGGGATGTTGAAAGCATCACAGAACCGAACGAAGCGGGCGCCTTTCACAGAGGAGTTGATGTCCAAGCACCCTGAGGAACAAGGGACAAGGTGTTAACCACCCCACTGAGCCCCTCCAGGCAGGAATTCAAGGCAGTGCTCAAAATCTGCTTTGGCTGCATCAGCTTAAAAAAAAAGCTCAGCTGTAGCTAACATGGAGATAATCTGCCCCCAAGTTTTGCTGGTTTAGCAACAAGATCAGAGTCCAGGCTACGTTCAGCAGGCACTTGTTTCATTTTTCTGACCACTAGTGAATAGAGGCTTTCTATCCCAAAAAGTAGCAGTTCAAATTATATTCTTGCAATATAAAGTACTTTCCTGTAATCTTCTCCTTACTGATATTTCTTTTCAGGTCAGTCATCTTGAAAGGCTCTTTCTTGACAGTTCTCCATTAAAAAAAAAAAAAACCAAAAACAAATCTTAAAAGTTGACTAATATTTTGAGAAAGATCAGCAAGTTTTATGAACATGCTGCAGAGTATTTCTGTCCTTTTTCAGTGCCATTTAGAATTATGTGCTATTACATTAAACCTGAACACATTTAATCTCCAAGTATCTATCTGAAACATTTGAAATGTTGGTTAAAATGGAGAACATCAGATGAAGACAAAAGTTGTAATAAAACCTGCTGACTGTCCAGTATCTTGATGGTCACATCTTGTAAAGATGATGTAAAGATTAAAACATCATACTGTGTCATCTGATTTTCCCAAACAAAAAGGCACCAAAAATGAAAAACAAGGAGAAAAAACAGAAAGTCCTAATTAGTGAAAAGTCACTTGAGGAATTACCTTGTAAAGGAGGGAAAGGAAAATCCCTTGGCAGTTGAAAAGGATGATCTTGGCTGCAGGTACCTGTTGTACCTTCATATCTGAATTATTTGAGGTCAAGACCCCTCAGGTCTGAAAGGTTTACACTGTTCCAGCTCTAGCAAGTTGACCAAAAAAAAGTTCCCTCACCCTGCAGAAGAGCTTTAGATGCTCCAGTGCTGCCCAGTAAGTGCAGTTTCCATATTAACCCAGTTAACTGCAGGCTGCTGCTGCCACCTGAGTGGTGGCCTCCTACCCACCTGCCCTGTGCTGGTTCTCCATTTAGTCACCTGGGAGCAAGATGACCCTGTAGCCCAACTAAAGGAATCAGCTGTTTCCATTAGTTCTAACACTTCACAGGTGCATGAAGTGAGACTGGAGACAAAAAGGGTGGGAAAAAAGGGTGAATGAATGGAGGGACCAACCAGAACAGGAACCGTCACCCTCACAGCCAGCCTTACAAAGCCTGCAAGAAAACAGACAAAGCAGAGGAGGCACAAGGCACCATTAAGAAGTGTCCCCCTGGTGTGGCACAGCCAGCTCACCTGATGCTACTTTGGGTTGGTTGCCCACGATCCCGACAGTTCGGCCATTCATCCTGGCAAAGCCAACAATGATGTTCTTGGCATAGGAAGGCATGATCTCGAAGAACTCCCTCTCATCAACAATCTGCAAGGGGGAGAGGCAGGCAGAGCCCTTAGGAGGACACACACATGCATCTTTGTGTATTTATATACACAGGCAGACCCAAAATCACTTTTGTTGGTATCAGAACTTTTAAAACATTTCAGAACTTGCAGGATTTAAAAAAAAAAAAAAAAAAAAGCTGGGGACAAGGGAAGAAAGAAACTTTTAGTTGTGGTTGCAGCCTTTGTTCCAGGAAGTAAGTAGTGCTGCTCTGACTATCAGAACTGCCACTTCAGCATTCCAGCAGGGAACATCTCTGGGACATTTCCTCTGCAGAGAGCTTGCAATAAATTACAGCTTCAAATCAGATGGTAAGAACTTCTGTTTTGCAACTTAATTATTAGCAGACTATGCTTTTAAAGAACAATTTCCAGTGAGCAAAAGCAAATGTTACTTGATGGTGCTCTCAAACTCTCCAAGACATGTATCATTTACCCTGACTGTGCAGGTCCAGAGCCCCCCATGAGCAGAGGCCAGTGCAGCCCCTGCTGTGCCCACCTCCCCCGAGGGCAGCAGCAGAGCGTGGAGAAACACAGTTCCCTGCATCACTCCCTTGCAATGGAACCCTGCTCAGCTCCCGGGCTGGGGCTGCAGCCTGTGTGCTGCAACGTGACATCCACACTGTTCTGTGACACAGGAGCCACATTCCCACGTTCACCAGCTGGGAATGATCGGTGGAGCAGTAGCGACACCTACGCATGGCTGCCCCTCCTGGCTCCTGCTGCGATGCCTGGTTTCACAGCTGGGTATGGCAACCTTGCCTGCCCAGGCTGCAGTTTGCCAGTTGTTCCTCAGACTGAGGCAAATGAAAAGTTGGGAAAGATTTAAGTATTATTAAAGTAGTTCTACTTCTTTCCTTAATACTTCTCTCTCAAAGCCTGTGGGATGGTTTGGGGGGGTTTTGTTTTCCTGATTCACTTAAGAAATATTTTTTAAATGCCACCTTTTAACTTGGAACAGCACTGACATTCAGAATGGCAGGATCTAGAGAATAAACACATCCTGAGCTTGATTTGCCGCTAAAATGAGCCTAAATGCAGCCAGCTGCAAACTGACCTGTGTTAGCTGAATGAGCACGTGGGGAGGGACAGATCCAAGCTGTATCTGTGCTACCACCACAACTGAACTCCCCATTTGCTGCTGGGAGATGGAGTTGGTCCCGGCTTACCACCCCCCAGAACCCTGGGTCATCTGCCATTCGACAATTCAGTGGTGGAAGCAGCAGCTGGAAATTTTAATATTAAAAATCTGGACTCTCGGGGTGCTCCACAGGGGCCTGTAACAGTTTAATGTGCTAAAACTTGCTTTTACAATCATATCCCTCTGCCCAAGTGTTTATAATGTATTAAGTCATTAAAACTGAGGAAGTGAAGTGCTCCTCAGAATTAGGCAAGAGAATAACCAGCATTGCCTCTGCTGCTTTAACAAAACCTCCATTAATTAGACATTGTAATACTGGATTTCAGGCTTTTTAAAAAGTAGTAAGATGTTTCCTTTCCTGCCACCCCCCCAGGAGATCTGTCTCCCTTAATGAAACTTTAACCTTGGCATTGACAAGCTTCTGAGTGCTTGACTTGTAATTTTAAAACTGTATTTTTGTACTGCTCGTGTGTGTAACTGTGTGCTAGAATAAACAGAGAAGGGTAAATCCTGGCATGCACTCTATGTAATTTATTACCTTTTATAAAAAAGTGACAGAATTCAAGACAGGTGCAGAGAGGGGGCAAGTGATAGAACTCAAGACAAGGGGGGGGAGGGGATTGAGACCTCAGAGGGAAAAGTGAATTACAGCATCTGTCAGCTGTTCAGTCATGCATGCAGCATAAAATGTATCCTGAAAACAAACCTTAGGATTCCCTTCATCTGCTAAAATATATCTTTTTTCTGTTGTTTTTGTTGTCCCTTTATTCAAGGCTACTACACAGGTAAAAACAGTAACTTCTGAAGACAAAAAAAAAAGATGTATTTGGTTTCTCCCCATTATTTATACACAGCTTATCATATATATCCATATGAATCTCACCAGTGCTCACTGGCAGACTTACGGCGTGTACGATATCCAGCATGTCGTAGGCTTTAGTGGATTCAACTGGGACAACTGTGTCCAGCTCAGGAACCAAACGGTCACTGCAGAGAATTACAGATCAGATGAACGCCAAGACCAAAAGCTCAGGTAACCAATTCCACCTCTCTGAGACCTGATGGAAACTGCTTCTCAACTATGGGGACCAGAAGAGGCCTCTTTGCCTCAGCCAGTTGTGCCTCAGGCCACCGGGCCCTCACGCGCGCAGGGGACAAAAGCCTGACGGATCTCTTCCCAACAGAGACCTCTCCTCCACAGGCACCTCTGCTAGTGAGGCCACCTCCTGCAAATACCAGTTGTCTTTTGAGCCTGCGGAGGAACTGGAGAGGCACGAGTGCTACAAAGGGCTGTCTGGGGGGGGTACCAGGGGCGCAGGACATGGTGCTGACACTGCTGGGCTGTGGGACAGGGGCAGAGCAGCCTGGGCCTCCCTGCCCCCCAGCAGAATGGGCTCTCCCCAGGGCAGAGTGAGGCCTCCAGCCCCACACTGGGATCTGCTGCACATGGACAGCTCTGATCCTGGCCCTGCCCACGCCTGGCTCTGAACACACTTCACCACAGGAAGCCTGTCCACACTGGCTGCCTGGTCACCAGAGGAGCAGAGAGGTTCATCCCTCCCAGCTGCTGCCCATCATGGCTGCCCTTGGAGAATCTCTGCTTTACCCTGCTTAACTCAACAGTGCTGCCCTTCATGTGGAGCTTTGCATTTACTGAAATGGTGCCTCCCTGCCAGCAGCTGATGCTACCAGTTCCCACCATCTTGGGTCACATTAGCTCCATTAAGGAGCTGCAGGCATTAGCCTTCCTGGGCTTTGGATTCCTTCACAGTCCCAACAGGGGGTGTCAGTTTGTTTGAGTCACCACTTCAGGGAGTCTTACATTTGTGCTATTCCATAAATATGCTGATCTGTATTTGTTATAAATGTTGTTTCTGTGGAGTTCTTACTGAATTAACAACGCCATGATTTCGTACGTTGGAGCCAAGGCAACAACACAAGGCTCTGGACACCTGATCTAAAAACCTGAAGGAAGGGAGCAGCAGTTTGTCAAAATCAGGCAAAAACTACTAACAGCCCCAGGGCTGTCACTGCTCCCTCTCATACACAGGACTAGAGGAACATCTCCTTGCTGAGAGAGCAGGAGATACAGCTATGAATAGAATCAAACTGATAGCAACACTTCAAGTATGTTTTCCACATGACTGAGAGCATTGCATGCAAATATTTCCCTAAAATGATGTAACGAAACCTTAGTCTGATGAAAGCAACCAATTTTAACATACCAAACCCCAAGCTACAGAAGCTTGTAAAACTTTTCCTTCTCCCTAGGGTAGATATGAATGGGCTCCAAGTTTTGTTCATTACCTGTGGTATCCCAAAGGGAAGTGGAAAAATGAAATTATTGCTCCCATAAATTCTCAGTGCTGTAGAGTATTCAAGGAAATTACAATAGCATTAAAATGAGTAACCACCATCAAAAGGAAGGCATTATCCAGGGTATCACAAGCTTTAAAATCTCCTTCACATCGATATCTGGAGCTTGCTAGTAAGGTCACTGGACTTAAAGAGGTTGAGAACTTCCTCACAGATGCCACCCATCAGGAAGGAACTTCAGAACCCAGGCACTGACAGCAGGAACTCCAACTGACCCAAGATCCAGCAACCAAGACTGACATTTTTCAACAGCACAAAGCACCTGCCTACCAAGAGGACCAAAAAAACCCACTAACAAACAAAACAAAACACCCCACCAGCTTCTGGACTTAACAATGAAGACAAAAGTATGGTACCCTTCATTTGCATTTGTGGTAATTTTTTGTGGTGCACAAATGATGCAATAAGAAAGCAGTTACTCCAGAGGGATGGGCTTTGGCTGGAGCAGCAGGAAGGATCAAACACATCATTCCAAGCAAAAAGAGTCTATTAAGATGTCAGTCTGTCCAGATGAAATATTACCAATGTAACCATTAAGACCACAAATGGGAGAAATATTGGAGATGCTGCTATAAAAACGAGCAGATTTAACAATTAAAGCTGTCTTCTCATGTACAAAGACTACTAAATTGGAGTTCTGAGGACAAATTATTGAGCATTTATTACACTGTGATCCTCTCATAATGTATCTAGTGCCACATAAAAGATTGTCTCCCTTAAGAAAATAAAGAACTAATCTCTCATACATTAGTAGCTGTAACGTAACTTGACAGCTTCTCACAAGAAAATAAACTGCCTATTATAGGATACACTGATCTTAAAAAATGGACAGTTGTTTCTATAATTAAATTAAAATACCACATTGGAGTCTACAGAGGGTAATTATCCTAGTACAACTTGTTGAATGCTTAGAAAGAACATGATAACCTCAGTGATTGTCCCTGAAGTTCACCAAATAATTGAAGAGATGAGTATTACCAATGAAGAGGATACAAGTGACAGGGGATCTGTTCTGTGCTTCCTAGAGCGAATCAGGAGCTTTGGAGTGTTGCCAACATGAAGCAGAGGAACATAGGCACTCTGTGTCCCACGTGACATCCTGATCTCTACGCTGGAAAGAGATGGATTCGATAGATGGACAACTCGGTGGGTAAGGAAATGGCTGGATGCACTCAAAGAGTTGTGGTCAATGGCTGGATGTCCAAGTGGTGACCAGTGACAAGTGGTGTTCCTCAAGGGTCAGTGTTGGGACTGGTGCTGATTAACATCTTTGTCAGTGACATGGACAGTGGCATTGAGTGCAGTCTCAGCAAGTTTGCTGAGGACACCAAACTGTGTGGTGAGATCGACACACTGGTAGGAAGGGATGGCATCCAGAGGGACCTTGAGAGGCTCGAGAGGTAAGCCCATGCCAACCTGATCAAGTTCAATAAGGCCAAGTTCAAAGTCCTGCACCTGGGTCAGGGCAATCCCAAGCACAAATCCAGGCTAGGAGGAGAATGGATGGAGGACAGCCCTGAAGAAATGGACTTGGGAGTGTTGGTTGGTAAGAAGCTCAAGTGACCTGGCAATGGGCCTGAAAGCCAATTGTGTCCTCCTGGGCTACATCAAAAGAAGTGAGACCAGCAGGTCAAGGGAGGAAACTGTCCCCCTTTATTCGGCTCTTGTGAGACCCCACCTGGAATACTGTGTCCAGTTCTGGGGTCTCCAAGACAAAAAGGACATGGAGCTGTTGGAGCAAGTCCAGAGGAGGCCATGAAGATGCTCAGAGGGCTGGAGCAGCTCTGCTCTGGAGACAGGCTGAGAGAGTTGGGGGTGTTCAGCCTGGAGAAGAGAAGGATCCAGGGAGACCTTAGAGCACCTTCCAGTGCCTGAAGGGGCTCCAGGAAAGCTGGGGAGGGACTTTGGACAAGGGGGAATGGATTAAAACTGGCAGAAGGGAGATTGAGATGAGACGTGAGGAGGAAATGCTTGAGTGTGAGGGTGGTGAGACACTGGCCCAGGTTGCCCAGGGAAGCTGTGGAAGCCCCATCCCTGGAAGTGTTGAAGGGCAGGTTGGATGGGGCTCTGAGCAACCTGGTCTAGTGGGAGGTGTCCCTGCCCATGCAGGGGGGCTGGATCTAGATGATCTTTAAGGTTTCTTCCAGCCCAAACCAGTCTATGATTCTTTGATTTGCTTTGGTTTGTCACTTCCAGTTTCATAAACTCCTAAATATCCACATTTTAGAAAAAAATTGGACCACTAACTGATTGACATGTCTAACCACTCCCTAAAAGCAACTGGCAAATTTCTTTCTCTAATAGTGAACAATTCATTTCAGGTACTGGAGCAGTGATCTGTAAAATCCATCCATAAAAACCTCCCCAAACTGTTTCAAAGACATTGCAAAGAACAGTGCAGCAGGAAGAGAAGATGACCTGCCTGGCTGATGTGTTAAAATCTTCATATGTGTAAGGACTGCAAGACCTAGATCAGACAGCATCACAGGATGGTTGGGGTTGGAAGGGACCTCTGCAGATCATCTAGTCCAACTCCCTGCCACAGCAGGATCCCCTAGAGCAGATCTCACAGGAACACATCCAGGTGGGTTTGGAATGTCTCCAGGGATGGAGACTCCACAACCTCCCTGGGCAGCCTGTCCCAGGGCTCTGTTACCCTCACAGTAAAGAAGTATACACACACAGCTGTGGAACTGAAAGGACCAAGTTCAGGAGCAGCTCCCATACAGGAGAGGGTGACAACCTCTCATGGGTTCCCTACAGAAAGGGCTGAGCTGAGGGTGCAACTGGATCTCAGGTCAAAATGCTTTGACTCTATTGACATTCTCAGACTTTTCTACCAAGGCTGCCCACTCAACCTGGCCCGGCCCAGGTCTCTGGATGTCCCTCTATCCCTGCAGGAAATTCTCTGATTCACTGGTTTTCCCCTCTTGACGTGACTCGAGTCCCTCCTTTGTTATGTTGCCAACTACACCATGAGCCTGAGACCCAAGACATCAACCTTGCTGCCTCTGTTGCCTCCTTGCTGCTTCCCCACCTCTGATGAACTGAACTTACCCAACAGACACACAACTGACAAAGCAGGGAAGTTCTCCCCACCTTTGTTCTGCCTGGCTGGTTTCAAAGGACTCTGACACCTGTAGAGGGGTTACTTCTCCCCACAGTCTGTGCACAGCCTAAATAACAACTGCTTCCAGAAAATAAAACTCACTACATCTACCAGTGTATGTCTGTACACAGGCACGTTGAAACACCTCCCAGATTCACCCACTGCAATGCAGATTTATCAGCCAAGATCCCAGGCACAAAACACTCATCTCTCCACACTCCTGGAGCCAGAGAAGCCATGAAAATCAGCAGCCAGAGACCACAGGTCCCAGCCAGTCTCCTCTTACCTGGGATCATGGCATTCACAGACGGGTGCTGGATCACGGTTGCTAAGAGGTAAATAATTAAAGAACTCTCGGAGATTAAGTAAAGCATCTATATCATTTTCAAAGGCTCTGTGAGCAACTCCTGGAAAGAAACAGGTAAGCAGTTATTGAAAATATTTTGCAAGGTTTCATTTTCAAGTAGGTACCAATAAAGATACAAAGAAGTAACAGCAAGAATTTTTAAACTCGGGCTATTACCGATGGGGAGTTTGAAGTCACCAAATTTGACCAGCTAAAAATGTCTAGAATGACTGAATCAGATGTGCTGCTTAACAGGTCTGGATTGTTGGTCTCATATTTAAAATCATGTAAATGGGTTTATCATCTGTGACAGACCTAGCTGGATCCCAGCCTCCTGGAGTTCAATCCAGGTTACTGTGAAGCACTCAAGCTTTGCACTACAAGCTCTGTTAGAAAGGCTGGATCTGAGCAGTGTCTGTGAGTGTGGTTTTGGTTCACCACCAGTTCAGCTCACTTTTACAGTTTGAGATCCCACATACATTTTGAGCCTCAAGAAGATTCAGGAGTCAACAAGTTTTCCCAGAGGAGAAAAAAAACCAAAACACTTCATCTCACTTGGTTTATGGTTAAGAAGTTCAGTCAATCATGTTAGGAAGCAAACAAGGAATTGTTAAGAATCTTTCAACCCATGCAGACTTCTGGACAACAAAAAAACCCCACACCACCCCAAGCCTGCTTTGCTAAAGCCAGCCCCCTGACACCCTTCCCACTTCTAAATTTGTTATGGATTTGCTACTTTTTCTTCCAAATCCCAGAACTCTCCCACACTCCCACTTTTCCTATTCTGCTTTCCATTACTAAGAAGGACTGGCAAGAGAGCCCTACCCCGAGTAAGATCCTGTGCTGAAGTGGAGTTTTATCACTTAAGAGTCACACGAGTGCAAAAATCTGCATTAGCCAATGAGCTCTTGAGCTGGAACAACGATCTCATTTACTTTAAAGAACAGTTAGTATATTAATTAAACCACCCAGCTCTCACCAGATACAGCAGTGTGTGTCTTGGCACCCCCAAGCTGCTCCTGGGTGACATCTTCATTGGTGACAGACTTAACTACATCGGGGCCAGTGATGAAGAGGTAGGAGGTGTCCTGAGGGAAGGGAAAAAGCAAAAGCACACAGGAGATGGTAGAGGCAGGGGGTAAAAGCACCTATGGAAAGCCTCAGTTTTTAGAGATTTTCCCCAAAATAAGAAAACATTAGAGCAGAGGCACAAATTTCTTAAAAATCCTTAATTCATTGTGTTAAAAATCCACAGAAAATGGAATTATCCACAGGTTATTTGGGAAAGTTATCCTTGACTTTTCATGAAAAACGAGCTTAATCCAAAGCAGGAGACCATCTCAAAAAAACCCCTTCATGTGGGGTCAGTTTGTGTTCAGTGTTACCAGTGTCACTCCATCCTCACCTTCACCATGAATGTGAAATCAGTCAAAGCAGGTGAATACACAGCTCCACCAGCACAGGGACCCATGATAAGGGAGATCTGTGGAACCACCCCAGAACACAGAACATTTCTCTGCAACACAAAAAAAAAATAATAAAAAGACATCTAGTTTTACCAAAAAAAAAAAGTGCATCTTTAAGTCTGTGGACAGAATCTAGAATTCATGATCACAAATAGGAAAGGACAGCTTGCTTATTTACTGGGAGACAAATAACTGGAGAGAAGGTCTCGATGCAAATAGAACCAAAATTATTTTTTTGCAACTGTTTTCCTTCTTTCTGTTCCCACACATTTCATGTACCATGAAATGGCTGCAAAAGAGTCACAGAATTATGGAATGGTTTGGGTTGGAAGGGACCTTAGAGATCATCTAGATCCAACCCCCCTGCATGGGCAGGGACACCTCCCACTAGACCAGGTTGCTCAGAGCCCCATCCAACCTGCCCTTCAACACTTCCAGGGATGGGGCTTCCACAGCTTCCCTGGGCAACCTGGGCCAGTGTCTCACCACCCTCAACAGGGAAGAATTTCCTCCTAAGTCTAAATTTCCTCCTAAATCTGTCTCACCTAAATCCCCCCTCTGCCAGTTTTAATCCATTCCCCCTTGTCCTCTCCCTCCCTGCCCTTGTCCAAAGTCCCTCCCCAGCTTTCCTGGAGCCCCTTCAGGCACTGGAAGGTGCTCTAAGATCTCCCTGGAGCCTTCTCTTCTCCAGGCTGAACACCCCCAACTCTCTCAGCCTGTCTCCAGAGCAGAGCTGCTCCAGCCCTCTGAGCATCTCCGTGGCCTCCTCTGGACTCTCTCCAGAAGCTCCATGTCCTTCTTATATTGGGGGCTCCAGAACTGGACCCAGCACTGCAGGTGGGGTCTCAGGAGAGCAGAGCAGAGGGGGACAATCCCCTCCCTGGCCCTGCTGGCCACACTGCTGGTGATGCAGCCCAGGACACGGGTGGTTTCTGGGCTCCAGTGCACAGTGCCAGCTCGGAATGTGAGACCTCAACAAACATTGCAGAAGCAAAAACTTCCCTGAACCTGGAGTGAAGTGAATGTGCCTGAAATTTGAAGATATGGGTACACTACTGCTCAGAGGTTGACTTTACTAACTGAGTATCTGAAAACCAGATTCCTGCACCAGCTTGAGCTTCACACACTGGGGAGTTACTGCTGTTCACCAGCAGGGATGGCACAGTGCCCAAAAACAGGTTTACATTGCTCATGGCTCAACTGGATCACAACTGACTTCTGTAGCTGTTCCACTGCAACATCCCAGTTTGTGCTAATGCAAAAGACTGTCAGCACCTGCCTGCCTGCCCATCCCACCTGCTGGCATTCCCACTGGAAGCACAAGCATCCTTACACTTTGTGCACTTACTTTATTTAAATCTGTGTTTTGGTACGCATGTAAAATAACGTCATTTCAGCAAAAAAACAACCCCTAGCATCTCTAGAGGGAAAATTCTTGCATTAGCCACAAAAACACAGTAGAAACATAAAACTTTCACCAGCCCAATTAGTACTGGATGTCCCCAAATGGTGAGGTTACCATTGTACTGCAGCCTGTCTGTCTCTGGCTTTCACCTTTTTTTTTCCCCTCCTGACCTACCGTCTTGACAGAACAGGCACTCGATGCTTCTGACCAGAGTTTCTCAAGTTTTCTTCAAGCACATAGTGCTTGATTTACTTTAAGTCCCTCTTTCTGCAGTGGAAATCTTTCACCTTTCACCAGCCCTATGGAAAATAAACCTGCTGTGTGAAACTCCTCAGATGTCTGTATTTCAGAGGAGACAGGGAGACAGCTGGTGGATCAACCACCATCAGTCCCCTAGCAAAACACCCTCTGAACTGCAGCATGTCACCTCTCTCAGACAAGCAGATAAACAGTCGAGAGATATTACACCCTAACAAGGCAATCTAGACTTCACTGTGAATCAGAAAGTTAAATAGCTGTTTGGGGGTTTCTTCGACCCTCAGGGGTCGGTACTGGGACCGATGTTGTTCAACATCTTCATCAACGACCTGGATGAGGGTACAGAATGTACCCTCAGCAAGTTTGCTGATGACACTAAGCTGGGAGGAGTGGCTGACACACCAGAAGGCTGTGCTGCCATTCAGAGAGACCTGGACAGGCTGGAGAGTTGGGTGGGGAGAAACCTGATGAAGTTCAACAAGGGCAAGTGTAGAGTTTTGCATTTGGGGAAGAGAAACACCATGTCCCAGTACAGGTTGGGGGCTGACCTGCTGGAGAGCAGTGCAGGTGAAAGGGACCTGGGGGTCCTGGTGGACAGGAGGATGACCATGAGCCAGCAATGTGCCCTTGTGGCCAAGAAGGCCAATGGCATCCTGGGGTGCAATAGAAAGGGTGTGGTTAGTAGGTCAAGAGAGGTTCTCCTCCCCCTCTATTCTGCATTGGTGAGGCCACATCTGGAGTATTGTGTCCAGTTCTGGGCCCCTCAGTTCAAGAAGGACAGGGAACTGCTTGAAAGAGTCCAGTGCAGAGCCACAAAGATGATTAAGGGAGTGGAACATCTCCCTGATGAGGAAAGGCTGAGGGAGCTGGGTCTCTTTAGCTTGGAGAAGAGGAGGCTGAGGGGTGACCTCATCAATGTTTACAAATATGTTAAGGGGTGAGTGTCAGGGAGATGGAGTTAAGCTTTTGTCAGTGATGACCAGTGATAGGACAAGGGGCAATGGGTGCAAATTGGAGCATAGGAGGTTCAAGGTGAATATCAGAAAAAACTTTTTTACTGTAAGAGTGACAGAGCACTGGAACAGGCTGCCCAGAGAGGTCGTGGAGTCTCCTTCGCTGGAGACATTCAAAACCCTCCTGGACAAGTTCCTGTGTGATGTGCTCTAGGTGACCCTGCCTGGCAGGGGGGGTTGGACTAGATGATCTTTCGAGGTCCCTTCCAACCCCTAGGATTCTATGATTCTATGATTCTAATTAAGTAAATTGTGTATTCTCTCATCCTTTTGCCAAAGCTCACTACATGACAGAATCACACAGAATCACTTAGGTTGGAAAAGACCTTCAAGATCATCGAGTCCAACCATTAACCCTACTCTACCAAGTCCAGCACTGAGTCATGTCCCCAAGAGCCACATCTAGATGACATTTAAACACATCCAGGGATGGTGACTCAACCACCTCCCTGGGCAGCACGTTCCAGTGTCTGACAACCCTTCCAGTGAAAAAGTTCTTCCTAATGTCTAGTCTAAACCTCCCCTGGCACAACTTGAGGCCATTCCCTCTTATTCTATCACCAGTTACTTGTGAGAAGAGACCAGCACCAACCTCTTTACAACCTCTTTAGTTGTAGAGGGCAATGAGGTCTCCCCTCAGCCTCCTTTTCTTCAGACTAAATAGCCCCAGTTCCCTCAGCTGTTCCTCATAAGACTTGTTCTCAAGGCCCTTCACCAGCTTGGTTGCCCTTCTTTGGACATGCTCCAACACCTCGATGTCTTTCAATAGACTTTGTCCATCCTTGTGTATGCCAAGCTTCCTGCTCATCCTGCTGCCCACTTACCAAAAATATGTCTGCATAGCCTGCCAAGGACTCCACTCCCTCCTGGATACGGGCTCCTCCAGAGTCATTCAGCCCAATCACAGGTGCTCCAACCATGGCAGCTTGATCCATAACCTGGTGATGAATACAAATTCCTCATTATTATACTTAACTAAGCTAAAATCCCACAGCAACCAACCCCCAAAATGTACCTCCCCTAGAAAAAACATCTGTATGTGCCAGAATTTGAAGTGTCTCCATAGCACTCAGCTTCTTTATTGGTATTAACTATCCCAGTCACTAACTGCTTACTAGGGTATCATGTTTTGACTCTTCAGGCTGGAGGCTAAAAGATACACATTGAATCCCTCTCATGACCTTTAAAATTAATCTGCTTTACTAGCTGGGCATATCCATACTCACACTGCATTCTCCAAACCCCAAGCTAAGTGACACAATCACAGGAGTGTGGACCAGAGAGGTCCAATCTATCTCTGCTCATAAGAAGTCTTAACTGCACCTTAAACCTTCCCTCACATCTGTCTAATCTGATCTTACAAGTTTATTGCAGTGGTGATCACATAATCTCCCTAAGCAGTATGTCCTAATGCTTGATTATCCTTCTTATAAATTCTTTGAGAGGACTAAACTAAATCTTTCTTCTGGAAATTTAGAAACACTACTTCTCTCTTGATACATAGTTGGCAGGGAGAGCAATTGACTACTTCTTCACCTCTGCCCTCACAAACATTGAAGTACTTCAGCTCTCCTTTCAGTCTTAGTTCCTTCCATGTTTCCAGACTAAGCACCATCAGTTCAGTCGCACTGTTCTTTCTCCAGCCTATTTTCTAGATCTCTGATCAGTCTGGTTACTTGCCTCAGGATCATTTGCAATAGTCCAGCAGAGACATAAGTGGGAGGACTGAATTCCTGCTTATTAGATCCCAGTAAAATGTTTGCCATTTCCATAACCCTATAGCACAGGCCTAGTGTGTTAAGATAGTCTTTAACATTATGATCTGCTTTAGCTCCTAAATAATTTTCTGTAAAACTACACACTGTCAGTGAATCCCCATTTTTTCATGTCAAAGTTGCTTTCCCTGCCTGGTATCAGCCCTTCCAATCATTGCTTCAGAATTAGATCTTATTTCAGATAAACTTCTTAAGATGTTTAGAACTTCAGTTCTGTCTTTCAGAGTTCTTGCAGCACCAGCCTGGAATGCTACATTGCCTACAAACTCAGTAACTAGACTCGGTCCTGTTCAAATCAACAGTTTCTCAGCAGCACCAGGATCCCAGCCTGACCAGGGGTGGGTGACAGGGTGACAGCTGTCTCTGCATAGCTCCAGGTGGCTTTGTTCCTACCCACAGCCATTCAGGGTAAAACAGGGGCTCTTCAGGCAGCTAAAAGCTGAAATATTGCTGTGGCAGAGACAGGGAATGAGCTCACAATTCAAATGCAATCCCACGGGTAAAAAGCACCTGTGGGGATTGCCAACAGAGGCTGTAGCCACGAGTGGCCTCGTTTGCTCACGTGAACATAACCCAGGGCCCTCCCCAAATGCCTTCTCAAAAATCAGTGGTGTGGACATTTGCTGCTTCTTCCTAGAAGGCCTGTTATCCTCACAAGACAAGTCAGTGAAACAAGTTCACTGACCCTTTTTGCTGTTTTCCAGGGATTATGGATTAATTCTTTATTTCAAGCTTTTCCAGATACTGAAGCTCCTCCTGGAGCACACATCAATAGGCACACTGATGTGACTGAAAATGTATTTATACATTTGAGACCAGACTTTTTTTTTTTTTGCCATACCAGTATTTGTAGGGAACATTTCAGGATTCATTCTCAAAAACACTTTTCCTCATCTCGTGGATTCAACAATTGTCTTGAAACGTGACATCACAGACACACAAGTACAAAGGCTTGAAGTGCTCCCCACCATAAGTGGGCACCTGTTTCTCAGAAGAGCCACACTAAAATCTCTGTAACTTCAAGGAAACCTTTACAGGCATTTAATGTGGTCTGAAAGGCCAGAAGGCTCTTCTGCAAAAGTAACAGGCAACCTGGAGCCCAGACCTACCTAACTGGGAGCTTTCCTGCAAGCTGCCAGATTCTGCTACCTCTCTGCAACTCCAGGAGAAAATCCCAAAGGGGAAACAATTGCCACCAAAGCTGCAGATCTCCAGGGAAGCACAGCTAAGGGAGAGCAACTTCATGTCCATGTTCCATGGAATTTTGCATCCCTGAAGCCCCCAGTAAGGTCATCTGTCTCAGAACAGATTTCTGCTTCCCAGAATTCAGCCCAAGAAGAAGCACCAAGAGCAGCAAGAGAGGTCCCACAGCACCCAGCCAGTCTGCAGCCTCAAAGACTCTAAGCCCCAAAGCAACTGATGCATCCAGAGCCTTCAACCTCTGGAGCCCACCAGACACTGATGCCAACCAAGAACAGTACCAACTAGGAAGGACCCACATCGTTTTCTAGTTCTGCTGCCAGCACTCTCCCTGCTTCTTCAGAAATAAGAGATAAACAGTAGAAAGCATCCCATCTTTTCCAGTTCCATGCCAAGGGAGACACTGCGAAGCTCCAATGTGAAAGGATAATATCAAGTCTTTTCCAGTATGAAGATTTGGTAAAGCCAAGTAGTTATTATCCAGACCAAAGTCTTCATGTTTTCTAGCTTTACACCTCCTTACTGCTGTGAAGTCTATGCCACCAAGTAGTTCTTTCCACCAGGAGAAAAGGCCTTGCACACCAAAAACCTTGTTGCTGATTCACTAGCTAGAAAATTCCGGAAGTTTTCAGCAGCCCACCCCAGTGATCACTCGTGCATGAAAAGGTTCTTGTCCTCCTCAACCCTGGAATTCCAACACCAGCTTTTCCAGTGAGACAAGCAGACAAATGAGAATACACAGCCACAAGCAGCTGATAACAGATGGGTTGAGTATCAAGGTGACCTCCAAGTTGTAAGACTGTTTATCTTCAGATAGTTTACTTGTTCCACTTGCTTTTTATAAATATTACACACTTCCACATAGCACTGTTTATAGGAAAAAGTGCCTACCAAGTAATTTCACATTTCTCCAGTAGACAATAGCTACTTAATTTATATTTGTAGTTTTCAAGTCTCTCTTGTCTTTTGTAGCACAGTAGAAAAGGCAACTTACAACTAAGTATTACTTGGAAAAGCTCTCTTATACTTGAAAAGCTCCCACAGGGAACCTCTCTGCTCCCCTGTGCTTTCACATCTCCACTGACAGAAGAAGCCAGGCATTTGCAGGTTGCCATGACCTATGCCAGAGTCCATAAAGTCAGTCACAAATCATTTTCTTCAAAGTCATTAACACAACAGAGTGAAAAGGCAGGATGCTGACCAGTTTTTTTGGTTTTATTTTCTCCTGTGAAGTATTTACCTTGCAGATCTTCTGGGCATGAGCTCCAGATAAACTACCTCCAAATACAGTAAAATCCTGCAAGGAAAAGAGATTTTCAGGTTAGGGCGAAAATGTCAGTAAAGTGTGAGTAAACAGTATAATCCTACAATGCTCTAAGTTGGTATGCTGCTCCAAACCAAACTGTCTCCCTGCAGACCAATCCTGTTCACTCTTTACAAGCCAAAACCCATTTCACATGCATTTTCCAGTGGATTCTATGTTAAAATCACAAGCTTAATACATCTCATTGGCCTTTTTTTTTTCTTTCACAGAATCTTTCTACAAAGATATGTTCCTTTTTCATGGGCTGCATCAATACTGGAGTAGTCTGGAGAAATTTCACCTGTGAGGAGTCCCACTGCAAGGGGCAGCAGCAAGATATGCCTGCAAACAGGCAGAAACCACAATCTGAAAACATGCCATCACACATTTCTGAGTTACACTTCAGGAGTCCATTATTCTTTTGTGGGTGCTACAGCGACCATGTCAGGCAAAACTGGCTGTTGGTGCCACCCCTGGGGCCTGAGCAGTGACACCTTGAACAAGGAACAGAGTCCAGAGGAGGCCACGAAGATGCTCTGAGAGCTCTGCTCTGATGACAGGCTGAGAGAGTTGGGGGTGTTCAGCCTGGAGAAGAGAAGGCTCCAGGGAGACCTTAGAGCACCTTCCAGTGCCTGAAGGGGCTCCAGGAAAGCTGGGGAGGGACTTTGGACAAGGGCAGGGAGGGAGAGGACAAGGGGGAGTGGATTAAAACTGGCAGAGGGGAGATTGAGGTGAGACATGAGGAGGAAATGCTTGAGTGTGAGGGTGGTGAGACACTGGCCCAGGTTGCCCAGGGAAGCTGTGGAAGCCCCATCCCTGGAAGTGTTGAAGGGCAGGTTGGCTGGGGCTCTGAGCAACCTGGTCTAGTGGGAGGTGTCCCTGCCCATGCAGGGGGGTTGGATCTAGATGATCCTGAAGGTCCCTTCCAACCCAAACCAGCCTGTGATTCTATGAACAAGAGGCCCTGGGACTGATCCAGAAGAGAACGGGGATATTGACACTTACTGGCACCAATAAGCCCAGAGCCAACTTCTGGTGAGTTTCTCCAATGCTTTCCCACAGCAACTCAGTCTCAAAGGAGCCTTAAAAGCTGTGTGGACTGAGAACAGCGTAACTATGACTAGCAGCTGAACCAAAAAGGAAGGAACATCTCAGGTGACAGCTTCATTTGGAGGGGAGAAAGCTCTTTAAATAGAATTTTTTTTTTTTTAAGTGTTTCATGCAGGGGCACACCTAAATTCTTTTAATATAAAACCTGTCCTCTACTTGTGTTCTAAAATAAAGGTCTGTGTTTGGCTCCTGTCTTACGTTCTGGCCCACAGAACAGCATCCTTCCTTGGAAGAACTACATATCCAAGACAAAAAGGCCGAGTGTGTGACTTGCTCCAAGGTCACACAGCAACCATCATTTTGGCCATGACAGCAAACTGAACAAAGGCTACTCTGTGGCCCAGAACAGAGAAGCAGTTACCAAGTATCTGAAAGAAAGCCTTTCTCTCACTGTGTTAAGACTAACCGAGATTAAATCTCTACCTCTAAATATTTTTATTTTAATATAAAAAGTATATTCTATCTATCTGTTTATATACTATGTATCACCAGCCCCTCAACTCATCAGAGTTTGGATCTGAGAAACAACTCAAGGTGGCTCCAGTGCCCTCTATCATGAATTCCACTCATTGCAACTCCAGCTGACATCTCCAGCAAACAGCCCCAATTCCCAGAGGATGTTCTTGGAACCCAAAGCCCCCCTGACACTCCTGTGCCCATCCACACACATCCCACTGCAGGGACAGACCCAAAGCTTGCAACTGCTTTCAGCACAAGCACACAGTGCTCAGTGACTTCTCCATTAATTCACTCCTTGGTTATCAAAAACATGTTTTTGAGGGACTCCTCCAGTCTCTCAGCACATCAACATCCAGTGATATTATGTCCAAGTAATAACTGTTTATTTTTTTCACAACATTCCCACTGGCTCTGCATTCATCACTCACTTCACCTCACCCTTGCCCACAGCTGCATCTCTCATCCAACAAAGTTTGTAGAAATGCTTTTTTGCTTTTTCTTGCCTGACACTGCCCTGCTTCCTCCCCCAGGATGTTATGTCTATCTTATGCTTATTGGTAGGAGGTAAAGAGGTACACGGCCACACTGAACCACTGTGAATTTATTTCAGAGGATAAGTTCCTGCTAGTTAAAAAACAAATAGAACCACACCTGACTGAAAACATAAGCCAGTCTCCCATTAATGCGTCCACGGCCGGTCACCACACTGTCCCCAGGATACTGCATCAAAAAACAAATACATTCATTAAAAACAGTATTTTTTTAAAAAATCAAAGCAGCAGTGACATCCACTCAAAACCCCACAAACTTGTACTAAGTCAAAGCAAAGACTGATTCTCCAAGAAGACTGGTCTGTGGTGTTTGCAGTGGGGGCTTCACAAAGTTTTTCCCCAGCCCTGGAAAGGAAAACTAGAGGTAATATCACATTAGTTGTGTATTAGTGTCAAGATTAATGAATTTTGGAGTTTCTCTTAAAATTCCAGCACATCTGGAGCGAAGGCAAATCCTTAGAGACACAATGTACCTTTTATTAGCACCAGCTGGTATTTTTGAAATAATGGAAACAGCACACAAACCTTTCTTAAGGTGTTGATACAGAGGAAAAAACAACCCTGGAAAGATCAAAAAATATAATTACAGTCAACTCAAATACTTCAACTTGACCTGTTCCATTTTGCACCCCATAAATATGGGAAGAAGAAAGAGCTGGAAGAGGAAATGGAGCCTTGAATGTTAAATCTGCTTATCTATATTGTCTCACTTTTAAGTATAGGAAATATATATACATAAAAGTCTTTCAAGACAACAGTAGAAAAGGAACTTTACAGGGCTGTCATAAAGGAATTCCAGCTATTTAAATGCTTTTTGTTGTTTGGTATTGAAAAACAAAACAAAACAAACCCAAGGAGTATATCCTGCAGGGCTGGCTCTAAGGGCCATTTATACTCAAGGTGATTTGTTCTCAGGAAGGTCACACCAGTCAGAGGACTTTTCTCACACTGCTACCAACTCTGGGCACACAGACAGTAGGAAACACACCTGTAGCTCCCACCACTGTCTCTGTCTCAGGCAGATGTCTCCTAAAGGCCCAAGCAGCCTGCGGAGTGGCCTGGATGTGAGCACAAGTCTCACCCTACCTTCAGAAAGTTCCAGGAACTCAGAGAAATTCAGTGCTAAACTACAATTCCAGCTCACTGGCCACAGCCAGGTTGTGAAACTGTGCTCTGAAAACACAATCTGCAGCTCATGGAAAGGTGAATTCTGAAGGACAAGGAAAAAATTAACCCTCTTGTCATTCTCAGGACCTTGCTGCTCCTCCTATCTTCAGAAATAGCAATTTGTTTTCAGTACTGTGGGATGCAGCACTGAGTAGCATGATGAGAGGCAACACAAGAGTTATTTCAGTTTGCTGGGGAACAGGGTGAAAAATTACTTAGAAAAGAGATTTTCCTCTACACTCAATGAGAGGGGAGAATGTGCAGCATGACATCGTTCCCAGCACCAAGTCCCACCAGTCTCCAGGCTACTAAAACAAAACCAAATCCTTCACCCTTGCTGACTCCCAACACCCCAGCTGCCCAGGCTGGAAGCCTGCTGATCCCTCCCCCACCCACAGGATGCAGGCCTGAAGGACTGAAAACTGATGAACTGGTTTAATAACCACATAAAGAGAAGCTGCAGTCGTTGTATGCAGCACGGGGCCGTGGCACATGCGGAGCAGCTCCTCACCACAGCCCAGCCCAGAACACTCCATGACACACAGGCCCTTTGGCTACCAAAGGTTCACACTGGCCAGGCCACCTGCACCAGCCCCTGACACACCCCAGCCCCTTTCTGTACTAATTGCAACAGAATACTTTTCAGGCATCAATGTTAGGGTGAGACACTTCAGAGCAGCCCTCGACTTTCCCTCCATGTGATGAACCCCACGTACCACGTTGGTTTAGGATACCCAGCCATGTATTTGAAAACTGCCTCAACAAGCAGATTGCAACTTGCTAACAGACCAGTATGAGTGTCTGAATTTCCAAACACACCAGATTTTAAGATGTTGTGACTCTAGAGTTTGGCAGGCATAAACATGGATCTGAGTTATTTCATCCTGGAACTCTAATGCTACCTGGAGGGAGGCAGAAGTATCTACCCGTGTTTGCTCTTCATATCTGAGGTGACTGACAAAGTTGTACCAACAAAGCTCTGCAGCCTCTTCTATTATTTAAAAGACAAATCTAAGACAATATCCGGGGAGGTATTTGAACCAAACAGGTGACCTTATAAAAAGATATCAAGTTTAGACAATGGAAAAGTAAAACCACATAAGTTGTTAAACAGAAACTGAGTAATAAAAGGAAACGTGCAAAACAGAAAAGAAAACAAACCAAACAACAGAAACTACACGTGAACAGAATAGCCTGTTTTCAACCAGATGGCTGGCTAAAGAGCCAAGGACAAAAAAACCAAGAGTTATATGAAATAAAAATACCTTATTCTTATCAGAGTCCATCCCAAAGTCAGAACATCTGTGTTCCACAAACATGTCATATTCATCAAAGCTGTTGGGGTCCAAGAGTACAAGAATTCTTTCTCTTGCTGTCAGCTTTCCCTGAAATGAAGCGACATTAATGGATCCATCAGGTGGCTCTGGCAGTTTACTGACCACCAGCAGATGCAGTTTAATCAAACACAGCCTCACTTCATCTGCTACATTTGGCCCATTAAGCCAACTGCATACCCCTGAAGCTGGAAATAGCCTATACAGTGATTATCCTCCTTCAAAACAAACAGCATGCCAGCCAGACCTTGAAAAGAGGGCCGACTATTGGAGCAGCACCACCAAAAGATCAAGGAAGCAATCTGAGAGTCTCTTCAACAAGATACAACAGCATCACAGCTATTTTTGCCCACACATTTAAATGCTGCTATTAAGGCCTTTGTTCTATTCTTAAGCATGGAGCCCTTCCACAGCCAAACCTCCCCTTACCAGCAGTTCAAGCCTCAATTCACCACACCTGCTATTTGGCTGCAGCAAAAGGATTTTCTGACAAAATCCTTTTGTTCTTTTTTTCTGTTGGACACTGATATGGGCAAAAGTCAAGTGAGGGCCAAGAACACAATGAATTCAGCAGATAGTAATTTTTTATACATCATTTAAAACAAAACTGAAAGAGTTATTGTCTGTATCATAGAATCACAGAACAGTTTGGGTGGAAGAAACCTTGAAGATCATCTCGTTCCAACCCCCCTGCATGGGCAGGGACACCTCCCACTAGACCAGGTTGCTCAGAGCCCCATCCAACCTGCCCTTCAACACTTCCAGGGATGGGGCTTCCACAGCTTCCCTGGGCAACCTGGGCCAGTGTCTCACCACCCTCACAGGAAAGAATTTCCTCCTCATGTCTCACCTCAATCTCCCCTCTGCCAGTTTTAATCCATTCCCCCTTGTCCTCTCCCTACAAGCCCTTGTCCAAAGTCCCTCCCCAGCTTTCCTGGAGCTCCTTCAGGCACTGGAAGGTGCTCTAAGGTCTCCCTGGAGCCTTCTCTTCTCCAGGCTGAACACCCCCAACTCTCTCAGCCTGTCTCCAGAGCAGAGCTGCTCCAGCCCTCTGAGCATCTCCGTGGCCTCCTCTGGACTTTCTCCAGGAGCTCCATGTCCTTCTTATGTTGGGGGCTCCAGAACTGGACCCAGCACTGCAGGTGAGGTCTCAGGAGAGCAGAGCAGAGGGGGACAATCCCCTCCCTTGGCCCTGCTGGTGACAGCCCAGGACACACTTGGTTTCTGGGCTCCAGCGCATGGTGCTCGCTCACGTTGAGCTGCTTGCAACACAATCTGCTCCTGGATCACACAGCTTTTTCTGCTAATCTTCATGCAGACTGGAGGATTTACTCAGTAACCTGTGTTGTACTTCAGTGATACTTTAAAAGCAATCAGATTGCATGCACATTTTGCTAACAGCACATTGAAGCTGTAGGTGCTGAAACTCTTTTCAGCAGCAGGCTGTGCCCAGTGCTCTGACAATCACAGTTTTTGTTATTTTTTTATCTGATCAGGCAAAATGCCACAGAAATAAAGTTGTTGCAGCTTTACTACATATTCTACTGTATAATATTACTCTGTGAAGCAGTAGCTGGTTCTGTGGTACTGTCCTGCCAAATGACAGCTCTGCACATGTGACGTTTTTCAGCATTGCTATTCCTTTCTGAACTAGCATTGATGTTCTGGAGGATGACAAAGCAAGCAACAACTTAGTGTTGACCCAGGCCAGAGTGCAGACAGATTTAGTTGAATTTCAAGAGCATGTCCCCTCCTTGCCCTTCCTGGACCTTCCCTTCCCCTCTTTGACCTCCCTTGCCCCTCCTTTCCCTTCCTTCCCCCTCCTTTTTCCTCCGTGCCCTTCTTTGCCCCTCCTTTCCCTTAAACATTAGGAGGAAACTCTTGAGTGTGAGGGTGGTGAGACACTGGCCCAGGTTGCCCAGGGAAGCTGTGGAAGCCCCATCCCTGGAAGTGTTGAAGGGCAGGTTGGATGGGGCTCTGAGCAACCTGGTCTAGTGGGAGGTGTCCCTGCCCATGCAGGGGGGGTTGGAACGAGATGATCTCTAAGGTCCCTTCCAATCCAAGCCATTCTGTGCTTCTACAATTCTATGAGATATGCATGTCCCTCAATACTATTGATGGCATGCAGTAATAAATGACTGCAAAGTTCTTTTTAACTTAATCTCCTAAATTTGTAACTTCCAACCCAGGTAAGCATCTGTCTACAAAGGTCAGGGCACCTGAGTTGCCTTCTTCAGGGGATGGTGTGACCCTACCTCAACATGACATTAAAACACAGCTCGGTTTCCCTACAAAACTTCTGATTGGTAGGTCAAAAAGTTTACGAAAATCAACAAATGCAGGGAAGACTAATGTAAGCCATGGATCTAATTTATAGAAAACATGACAGAAGATGTCTGAGGCCCCTAGACATGCAGAAATGCTTGCATATTGTTATGTCAGTGTCCTAAACACAACTCAGTGAGCCTGTAACTCTTTTCAGATGTTGTATAACTGCGGGAGGGAAACTGCTGAGGGGCAAACTGCTCATTCCTGTAGTCTTCACATGGATGGCTTTTAGTACAAGACATCGTGGTACCACTAGCTCCATGCTCTAAAAAGAAAAGACATCCCAACAGAAAACAATAAACAGAAAAAGGAAAACTCTGTTGCCACCCTCTTCAGCATTGCCTAAATTCTGAACAATATAGGAAAGATACTAAAAATCCAGCTGTTGTCATCCTTCCCATCTGTCTTTGCCTTAGTTCCTCTCTTCTAGCTCTTTGCTCTTATCTCTTAGGTCAGCTTAGATTTGCAGTAGCAGAGCAGAAGATGAAACTGTGCTGCACAGTATGTCTCCCAAGCCCACTGAAGTGTTAAGCAACCTAAAATTTACCACCACACACCAGGCAGAAGCTGCAATTTCTGCCTGTGCTACCCTCGTACACCTTACAGCCGATCTGGTGACGAGGCTGATGCCCATGAACGATTCTTTTTCCTGCCTGGAGTCACAGGTAACGCAGCCTTTAACGCCGCTTCAGTCCAGCTCCCCACAAAAGGGCTTCGGGTTTGCAGTGCCGGCGGAGCCCTGCCCGCGGCCCCGCTCCCCGCCTGCCCCGCGGACAGGGGCCCGGGCCGTAGCCCCCCTCCCCGCCCCGGAGCCCGGCGGGGGGGAAGCGGGGCAGCGGCTCTGCTCCCCGCGGCTCACCCGCTTGTGCTGCGCGTCGATGCGGGCCTGGCCGCCGCCCAGCAGCGCGGCGCGGCGCTTCTCCTGGATGCGCTGGGGCACGGAGGGCGGGCGGCCCGCCGAGGAGGCCCGGCAGCCCCCCAGGGCGGCCCGGCACAGCGCCGCAGCCCCCGCCCGCCGCACCACGAGCAGCGCCGCCATCTCGCGAGCTGCCGCCGGCAGCGGCAACGGCGCCTGCGCGGGCCTGGGCGGGGGCCTCGGCCGCGCTTCCCGCTCCGTGCCTGGCGGGCGGCGGCGGGGATCAGCGGGTTCCGGGGACCCGGAGAACGAGCTCCCCGCTGGGTCGGGGACCTTGAAGGAGGAGCCGCCGGTTGCCGCGGCCCCTGCCACGCCTCGGGCCCTGCGGCTGTCCGCCACGGACCGGCAGACCGAGGTTTCCTCAGCCCGTTAATCGCTTTTGTCTTTGTGCAGGGACGCGCTGACAGACCAGCGTGAATATGCATCAGCTCTCCCCCTTCTCCGTTTCCCGTTCTGTGGAGACGCTGTTTTGGCTGTGGAAGAGCCCAGGGGACTTTGGAAGACTGGGATTTCAGAAGCAGAGGCGGCAAACAGCAGCGCTCGACCCTCAGCATGAGCTGCCCGCTCTCCTAGGAAGTATTTGTTGAGCAAACGCTGCCCTGGCGATGCGCAGGCACCGATCCGCTGCCTCCCGGCGGCCATAGGCAGTCTGGCTCTTGTCACAGCACACTTAAATACGGATGAAGAAAATAATGGCCCCGTCCCAAGGGAGCAGATGGGGTGTTCAGGGAATACACACAGCACAGACCAAGTGACCTCACTGCAGCGTATCCGCAATCCAGAGATGTGAAGTCACCAGTTCCCGCGCTCCTCTCTGGCTTGCAGACACAGCCATCTGTACAGCAGCCACCTTCATCCTTACCCTGCAGCCCCCTCAGATGCTGACCACCCAGAGACCACCGGCCAGTTGAAAAGATCTGAAGTAGCACTAGGTGAATATTGCCTTACATGTCCAAATCCTAAGCATGAAGAAGGACACGAGCACAGCCCTGTGGATATCAAAAGGTTAAGTCTGAAGAAGAATCTCCCAAGAATGGGAATTCTTGGATTACATAGCATATACAAGCTGTCATGTAATAATTCATTTTGGAATGGCCCTCAGACTCCAGTCCAGCCTCCAACTCAGAACACAGTCAACACTGAATTCACCACAGTTTTCCCAGGGCTTTGTCAGTTGGATTACAGAACTCAGCAGGGACAGACTGGCACACCCTTCCCAGTCCCTGTTCCATTGCTTGACTGGCCTCGGGGGTAGTTAATTAATTCCCCTCCCACCCCTTCTGTTAAGCAGCAACCTGCCCTGTTTCAGTTTAGGACAACTGTCTCCTGCCCTCTGACTGGACACTTGGATAAAGAGAGGCCAGTGAGTAGACAGACTCTTCAGTACTAGGAAAGCAGCTATTAGAGGTGTCCCCAAAGTCTTCTCTTCTCTGGGTTAACAAAGATAAAGGCCAGTCCTTCAGGTTCTCCTCCTGGGGCAAGTGTTCCAGCTCCTCACCATCGTGCTATGCCTCCTCACCATGATGGCTTAACCCAGATACAACTGTATGATAGTAGATCCTTGCCCGAGTCAAGGTAGGTGACATCCACCGCGCTTCCCTCATCCACAGAACTAGTAATCTCATCACTAGAAGGTACTGGGGTTGGTCACACATGATTTACTCTTGGTTAATCTATGCTGGCTATTCCAAATCACCTCCTTCATGTCCCCAAACAGGCATCCAAGGAGACTTGCTCCATGGTTTTCCTCAGAGACCAAAAGGAGGCTGACTCTGACTGCCTTACAGTCCCCAGGTCACCCACCCTTTTTGCAGATGGGTGTAACCACAGCCTTTCCCCAGTCATCAGGGATCTCCCCTGAGCTCCATGACCTTTCAAAGATGGCCTTGCTGTGACACCTGCCAGCTCTTTCAGCACACTTGGGTCATCCTATCTGGTCCCCCAGACTCAATCTGTCAAACTTTATCAAGAACTGCTGATTCAATTATCTTCCACTACTGGTAGCCCCCCTCCTTGAGCCCTGCCTCTAGGCACAAAGGCCTGGGGAGATCTTGTCAGTGAAGACCAGGACAAGACAGGCATTGAGTACCCAGCACACACCCCACCTTGCATGAGACTGTTTCAGCCTGTAAAGTTTCCAGGCCCCAGCCAGAGGAACAGCAAGATGTTAGCTGCATTCCTGCCTATCTTAGAGATAGCTGCTCCTCTGCAGCAGCTGAACAGGCATGTGACACCTGGTCAGGCTCTGTCAAAAACCAGGAAGTGGAAGCAAAGATTCTCCCTGATCACAAAACAGCCCAAGCAGGAAAGAAACATCAGGGGATGTTTAAAGCAAAAGCCTCCACTGTGCCTCAGTGGGAAATACTTTGACACTGCAGGCTGGTGAAGTATGATTCAGGCTGGCTGCAATAGCTTCTTCATTAAAAATACATGGGAAGAGCAATTTTGCAGCTTCAGAAAAGAAAATCACCACAATTCAGAACGTGGGTCCTGCAAAAAGGTTCTGGGAACAGAGGGGTTTCAAAAGGACCCCATCCTGGATGGGAAAGTTGGCATCCCTCAGCAGCATGGCAGTGGGGGTTCCTAGAAGCAAAAAGGCATTCTTCAAATACTTGAAGTTCTGCCCAAGAGGGGAATATAAGGAAAAGCAGAACTGAAAACACCTGTACATGTGAAAAACAGAGTGAAGCGGCCAAAAAAATACTTTGAGGAACAACTTGCTAGAAGTATGAAAACCAATACATTATTGTTCAAATACAGGAGGAAATGGAAGCGTGCCAGAGAATCTGGCAGTGAGACAAATCAAGATTAAAGGGATTCCTCAGGGACTATACAACCACTGCAGGGGGGAAAAAAAAAAATAATTTGTTTTGTTTTACATCTGAATTCAGTGCAAAGGAACTTGAGAAGATTTCTGTCCCCAAAAAACTGTTTATTATTTGATGAAGGGATACGTTGGAGGTTCTGCTTCACCCTGAAGAGTAGGAGATTAAGTTATAGAACAAGTCATTAACACTAACAAGTCTCCAGGAACCAGTTGTTTTCACCTCAGTGTTATAAGATAATTCAGAGATGAACTAGCTTAAATATCAAGTCTCTTGCTAGAAACTCATATGGCAGGTGGCTATTGCAATGCCAATTTTTAAGGCAGGCATTGAGGGATTTAAAAAAAACCTGTAAACCTGTAAATCCAACATGAATTCAGAAGCAAAATAGCAAAAAACCACAAAAAAACCCCCACAAAAACAACCCAAACAAAACAGCAAAACCTACGGCAAATCCCACACCCAGCCAAAACCCAGTGTTAGTGAACATGTAAATAAATAGCACGTACTGGGGAGGAGCTGACACAGGTTTTGTACAGAAATTCATGCCATGCAGATCTAGTGGCATCATTTAATGAAGTCAAACATACACAAGGGATGTTCGGTTCACGTAATCACTAGGATTTCCAGAGGCCTTTGAGAATGTCCCTTATTAGAAGCTCTTGAACCTAAGTTGTCATTGGATGAAAAGGAAGGTCCTGTCATTAATGAACTGTCGTTTAGGAAATAAAACGTACATTTTCACAGTGAAACAATTTTACCATCAAGTCCCACAGGACTGTTCAGCTGGGACCTCTTCTGTTTCTTGAGTTGGGACCTATTCTGTTCATCACAACCATGAAAGATGGGGAAAAGGGACTTAGGTGCAATTTCCTACTGAGACAAGTGATTTGGTTAACAACAGTTATGATGTTTGAGTGAAGAATCACTGAAGGACCTCACAGAGCTCAGAGAGAGACAAAATTCAAGTAGATGTCAAGTGGTGCACTGGGGAAAAACAATCCCTAGAATAGATAGCTACATGTCAGACCCTTGAACTGTTTGTTACCAAAAGGAACAATTTCCTACCACCTCTGCAAAAAGATTTTCAATAGCAGCCAAAAAGCAAACTGAGTATTAGTAGTGATTACAAAACCTCTGTGCCAAAGGGGTTTGGAAAGCACCTGGACAAATCAATGGAGGAGACATCTACATAGGATTAAAAATGCAAAGGTGTCATTGCTGTCTTTGGAGGTCCCCCAGACACAAATTGCTGGAAGCTGGGATGTTATACTAGGAAAAAAAAAGGACACTACATGCTTACAATATTACTAGTGTTCCCTACATACTTGTCATTGCCTGCTTTTGGAATGGACTTGGTTCTGGCACAGTCATTCTTACAGTCTTAGAATGTTAGAATTGTTCAGCCAGATACTGTCTCAGAGATGCAACAGAAAGCAAAAATTCTCCAGCAGTTGCTCAAGAAGCCCTCACAATACAATTCAGTGAAGGTGGAGGAAGGATTTTGTGGGCAAATCCAGTTGCAAAAAGGACTTGGAATAATGAGAAAACAGTCTCCTACTATTCAATTTTTCTGTGTTCAGACAAACAGTAATTTGTGTATATTTTTGGTAAACAGAAGCAGTTAATAAAAAAAGAGTCCCATCATCAATCTGTATTTCTGTGAGAAACAGAGGGGTAACTCAGGTGTATAAGAGGTAGATTCTTGTTCCTAGAGAGGTATGTACAGCAGTGTTCTCACCAAACCCAGATTAAACTGGAATACATGCAGAGCTGAACCAGTATTTCTGCATTTCAAATTGGCTCAGAATCAGCTTGGTTCTTGAGTGCTGATCCCAGATGATCTCTGCTTGCTTTGTGCTGTTCCAAACTGCAGTGGGAGTCCTGTTCAGACACAACTCCTGCACTCCTGGAAGCCCAGGTGCTGAACTGACTCACAATTCAGCCCAGAGATGAGCTGTGGACTGACAAAAATAAGCAGATCTCAGACCAGATCCAAAGCCAACACTGGATTCGTAGATACCAAAGGCAGAGTGGCTGCCATGATTGTGTCAGACATGCTGTACAACATGAGCTTGCCTTGGCAAGAGATTATCTGAATTGCATATTTTCATCCACTATCAAATACTGGCACTACATTGTTTAAATAAAAAGAAATAAACAAATAAACCCTTTATATTCTTTGTCTGGATCAGTCTGTACTGGTTTCTCAGAAGACCTCTGAGTAAAGATAAAGTGTGTTTGTGAGGGGAGGAACTACCAGTATCTATTGAAAAAGGCATTTGTTGTCTTCCAGCTTCAAAATAAGAAAAAGCAGCAGGGGGATGAACAATCTGTCATCAGGCAGAAGATTTTTCATTACAGAATGCTGGAAATGTTTCGGTCAAAGAAAAGCTGCAGAGAGGACATGTGGATCTAAGAAGTCATCTTTAGGAAGTCACAGTAGTACTTATTTGCTTGGATGGGGAATGAGGCAGTCAAGGAAACAAGGAAGACCAGTGTTTTCCAGCAGCTTTTCTATCCCACTTACGACTAAGACACAAAGAAGAAAGGTTGAAATATCCCTGCTTAAATAATAATAAAACAAACTACAAAGCTAAAAAACAATCTGTATTTTGAAAGAGCAGCTCCCTGCATGAGGTTCTGTAGTGCTTCTTAGCCTCACAGCTCAGTGGCCAGTTGGGAAGATAACCAAAGCAGAAGGGAATGATGCTCCTGCAAGCAAAATTCAACAGCCAGCTCTTCTACAAAAACTCACACACATACACACAAATAATTACAGTTTAATAAGTTGTCCAAATTAATGTTGAGCTCTTGCTGAATGATCTGTAGAGGGTCATTGGCCTGAGTGGGCTGGCACGTGTCAGAGCTACAAGAGGGGTAAAATGAAGTGACAGAGGACCTGAAATTTCCCTGGCATGCACAGAAAACAACAGGAACCCCCAGCCTAAACAAGCAACAGTTGATTTTGGATTTATGGTACTGTACCTGGGGGCAGAGAGCAGCAGGGGGAAGGCTGGAAGAGCTCTAATTTCTTTGTTTGGCAACACCATAACAAAATGAAACAGCTTCAGTGAGGAGATGGAGTGCTGTGAGCTCTTGCAATTCCCTCTGCTTCTAACACGCATGCTGGGAATCTCTTTTGGGACACTTTTGAAAGTTAAAGAGAACTTTTTTATTAGCCATGGTAGAAAGTGTACTCACAGCGTTCATGTAAATACCACTACAAGGAACAAATAATGGAATCCCAGACTGGTTTGTGTTGGAAGGGACCTTCAAGATCATCTAGATCCAACCCCCTGCATGGGCAGGGACACCTCCCACTAGACCAGGTTGCTCAGAGCCCCAGCCAACCTGCCCTTCAGCACTTCCAGGGATGGGGCTTCCACAAATAACTGAAAAGGGTACTTTTGTAAATGTAAAGTAGATCAACACAGAACACACCTAGCATCTGGCAAAAGCTCTCAGATCCACTTCTGGAAAAAAAAGGAGGAATTGACCTGATCTGACAGAATTTAAGAATTGCACAGATCAACCCCATGACTTCTGCTTCTACCTACAATTTAATAACAACAGGAGGAACTTGATTACCAGAGATCTGATATGATATGCAAAATGCATGACCATACTTGATGCTGATTCAGATAGAACAATTCTCAGGCCAGGCACGCTCGCACAGCTGGAGAAAAGCGACTGCAGCTACACCCACCAGCCTGCTTCCAGTTGGTGAAGTGCTGGGAGAACCAGGAGAGAAAGCTGTGCTGAATAATCAATGCTGGGGAACATGTCCTACAAATTCAGCCTATGAAAATTCTCTTTATCACCCAAATGAAGTAAGTGAATTGTGGGTGACTGCCTGGTAGAGAACAATAAGCAAAATCTAGAACAATAGGGACTTCGTGGGTGGTTTTTGTACTGAGATCGCAGGGACCTTAAAATTGTCAGGGAATATTCAGTCTCAAGTCCTTGTGAATCCAAAGCAGAAATAGATCCTTGTTTGTTTGCTGGATGTTTCTGAAAAGCAGCAGATAGTTAAAAATAAAACAACCAACTGAACAAAAAACCCCACACAGCTACAAAGATCTGGTGGCCCTAACAAACGTTCTTATAAAACTGTTGGTACAGCATTCTATATTTCAATGTTTAACAGCAGCATAAGAAACTTCCTGGCTTACAACTGGGAATTCCTCTGCACCAGTAAAGAAACAACTGATACTGCACTACTCCTGGTCTCAAGCTTGACAGTGTGGATGCCTTTTTCCCCAAAAAGGCTAATTGCAAAAATAGACCCAAAGAAAAAAGCAGGAATTGGCCTCTTCATATGTGAATGTGTACTGGAATGAAAGGAACTTTGCAACCACTCCTGTAATCTGTAAAAATAGGATGTCCCTGGATCTGGCATTGCAGGCATGAGCTTCTCAAATCAAACTCAACAATTCTGACAGAGAGATTCTGGTACGGGATTAGTAAACTGGAATACCTCTTAGAAAATGTGGCCACTCTGGAGTAACATGTGAGGATACTTTTGAACACAGAGGGAAAAAACGGTTATTATGGGGAAGTCTACAGTTCATTCATGAATATAAAATAAGGGGAAACCAATGGACTGGGGGTGCCAGTATGCTCTGTTTTACCAGGATTTGGAAGCCATGTCATGGTTGGACTCCCCTTTGGACATTGGGGGTTACAAAACCAAAAGGACAATCCTATGAGACAAAACACAGACAGAATTAAAAATAAAAAAGGCACAGACAAGTTAATTGATGCAGCTTGTATTGCAGGAGAGGTCCCTGCAGCTGCGTCTCGTTGGGATGGTAACAAGGGTGAGCAGGTAGCCATGGATCACTGAGCAGGAAGGCCCACAGGCTTTGCAGGGTAATGCTAACAATCCTGTTCTTTCCGATTGCTTTCCGGCAAAATTCAGTCTTTGTCTGTCTTAGAAGCTGTGGGGAGGCTTGTTGTTGTTCCTTTCTTCTGTAGTTACTGTGATTTTGTATTTCTTAGTGTTTGCTTTTTCATTCATAATATCAACCCAGCAAACACGAGCACCTTCACTGTGCTAGAGCCATTACAATCACTCCAGTCTTACCCTGCCTCTCTGTTCATGAGATTCAAAATGTTAGGACACAGAGCAAAACAGACATCAAGGCAAACAAGCCAGCAATTAGAAGCAAGTTTGCCATTAGCATTTGTCTTCTGTTTGTCTGAGATAAACAAGCCAGGCAGCAGAGCAACAACAACAAACCACCAGTCATGTCCAAGCTCTCAGAGGCAGGGTTTCTGCCGACCAGCATTTTTTTTTCTTCTCAGTCAATAACTTCCCCTTAAAGATGCAGCGCTGTAGGAATAATTCACTTTAGATGCACTGCTTCCACAACAGAAGGATCTCTTGACACAGGGAGCTCCTTCATCACCTCTTGTTCTGTGTAATATCAAAAAGCAAGCACTGGGTTGGTTATTCTATTACATGGTTATTCTGTTCAAGAGCTGTAGTAAGGAATCAAAACTTAAGTCACCCAAGGACTTAGGACATTAGTGCAGGTATTTGTGTTTGGCAGAGTTCATAGGCCATATTCTGACCTAACCTCAATGAAATGTCTAGTTCTTCCAAATGCAGCCATGGGCAGAATGACAAGAACTGGAAAATGAAATAACATCCCTATTCCACTCTCATTCTCATTGAAAAGATAAAGGGCTGCAAATCCAAAGAGTAGCACACCAGCTCAGACTGTACCTGACTGAACTGATCCATGGCCACAATCATCTGAGGGCCAGTCAGACAGACAGACAAGTCTACTGAAGGGCAGGGATAGGTCCTGCAGTTGTGGAGTTAACTTAAGAGCAGTCTGTAACCTCCACAGTCAAGATAAACCACTTGTTTGCTGTCCAACACCAAGGAATTTGGTATGTGGAAACAGGACCAGGTTTGAAATGTTGAACTGATTTCCAGGCACAAGGAAAACACAGAAAAAAAATTTTACCTGGATTTAAGTACTATTTGCAATAAGTTTTCTAAATAAATGTCCCATCTGTCTTTTGTACTCTCCCCTCCCTCTTCTAGATCTCTGGAAATACTAGTTCTTCTTCACCAATTTGAAGCAGAATCTTTGCTTCCTACACAGGTGTCTTGAAATGGTTTCCCTAAGGCAGGTGGGTTCAGGGAGGTGAAAGGCACAGCACAGAAGTAGAAATAAAACCACAGCAGTTGGAATGTGAGAGGAGTGACACATTAAGCCCTTGTTCTTCCACTCTCCCAGCAGGAGAGGGGATGGCTACTGAAGGCTACTTTCACTGGCGTATGAAATAGTTTATGGATTGTTTCAGTTCAATATTAAGCACACAACACCAGCCAGAGAGGTGAATGAGCAATGAGAACACTTGTGCCTCAAGGGTTGTAGTATCAGGGAGCAGCAAAAGCACCTACTCTCCAGGGGAAGGTGAGCCAGGAGCAGTGTTTGTGACTGACAAGAAACACAGTCCCACAGTACCTGAACAAGAAGAGCAGAACAGGTCCAGCAGCAGTAAGAAGGGTGAGCCCAGCCATCACCAGATGTCCACAAGCAATGAGGCAGGTCCAGGTGAAAGCAGGAGTCAGCAGGCCAGGCACAGCAGAGTTAGGACACGACAAGGTCTTGTGCTGAAGGCAGCTCCTAAAGCAAAGCAGAAATGGCTCAGATGGAACTTCTCATAGCTTGGGTATTTCTCAGCAGCCTGATCCAAGGTCACACAGCTGCACCACATCAGAACTGGCCTCCTGTGCAGGTGGCCAGACCCCTGAGGGCAGGGGGAGAGGCTGCAGAGCCAGTTGAGGCATTCAGGCCCCTAATATTTAGTCTACCAGCCTATTTGTCCTAGCAATCACAAACAGCTGAGGAGCTAACCCAATCCATTTGGATAGCAGGACTCATTCTCCAGAGTTCTGGTGCTGCTAGACAGGAAGAAACAATCAACAGAGGTAGAAAATTCATATCTGCTTCTCAGACTGCACTGTTAGAAACATGGACCCTCAACTCAAGAGTCTGACTGGGAGACAAGTCAAATTCAGCTGATCAGCCAGCAATAAGGAAAGAAAAACCACTGTGGACTTCCACTGGTCAAAAGGGCATGACCCAGGCAGTCTTGCTTGTCTTGCTATTTCATATCTGATTATTCAGTTATTACTACAATTTTCAAGAGTAAGATTTACTTGCAGTTGTAGAGGGTTTATGTTATCTGTCCTGCTAGGATTACAGTTGTTCTTAGATGGAATACAAACGTACTTATTTAGCTCCATCAGGGAATGTAAGACCAGTGCAGGTTAATGCTGTGGATTGAGGTTTAGCTCTGGAGCACCACAGGTCACAACAGCTGAATCCAGCTCATGCATGATACCCCAAAGGAGTATATCCCACCGATTAGACAAAGCTAGTAGAGCTCTCTGGATGTCAGGAGCCAAGTTAGTTCCTTGCGTAAGAACCAGAGCAGTGTGAGATATGATTGGGAGGTGTAGAGATGAGTGTTCAGGACACACTGCTGGGAGTTTGGCAAAGGGTGTGTTATCACAGGATCATAGAATCATGGTATGGTTTGGGTTGGAAGGGACCTTAGGACTAACCCCCCTGCATGGGCAGGACACCTCCCACTAGACCAGGTTGCTCAGAGCCCCAGCCAACCTGCCCTTCAACACTTCCAGGGATGGGGCTTCCACAGCTTCCCTGGGCAACCTGGGCCAGTGTCTCACCACCCTCACACTCAAGAATTTCCTCCTCATGTCTCACCTCAATCTCCCCTCTTCCCATTTTAATCCATCACCCCTTGTCCTCTCATTATAAGCCCTTGTCCAAAGTCCCTCCCCGGCTTTCCTGTATGAGAATGTGTACAGAGAATTCCCCAAAAGGCCAGAGATGCAGGGAGAGCTGCCTTAATGGCACTGCCAGGGTTGCAACCAAGGATCTGGACATGTGTGGAATGGCCTCTGTGGTGCTTACAATGGAAATACCAGAAGTTCCCTCCATATGTCCCAAGTGATCTAAAACCTGGAGAAGGTAAAAAAACCCATCTGGTGCCCATGTCTTGGTCATACCTGCCCTAAGCCTTCAGTGTTACACACTGGCGTCTCTGGATCACAGGTATGGGCAGTGAAAACACTTGTGACAAGCTTCCATCTACACAGTCCTGTGTGGACTGCTGTTGTCCACCAGACATCCAGGCCACATCTGAGCAGGGTGTGCTCTGCAGCTCCCGGGCCAGATTTTCTAAGGACCTCATAGGCCCTGCAGCTCTCTCACTGTGCAGGGAGACATACTGGACTTGCTCCCTGGTCGGTGGAAGGAGATACCCCGGAGCCTCCAGCCCAGACGGAAGCCTGAAGTTTGACAGGCCTGGCTGCATGTTCCAGGATGGCTTAAGGCAGAGGCGGGACCCAATTCCTGCGCCTGAGAGGTGACCGGAGGCGCTCGCCATGACAGGAGCGCGAAGCGGCGCTCGCGCCCAGCTACCCCAGAGGCACGGCCGGGCCGCCCGGCAAGGCGAGGCCCCGAGCGCGGGGCAAGACAAAACGCCTCGGGCACGGGGCAGCCGATCCGCCTGCCTGGCGAGGGAGCGGCGGCGGCCCCCGCTGCCGGGGCAGGCGCGACGCTGCCGGCGTGGCGTCCGCTGAGGCGAGACGGCAGCTGAGGCCACCGCCGCGCCGCTCCCGCGCTCGCCTCCCCTCAGGCCGGCGGCGCGCCCAGGCCGAGGGCGGCAGGGCAGGGCAGGGCAGGGCGGCCCCGCGGCGGCGCGCCCGGGCCCCCACTAGGGGGCACTGCACTGCGCTCCCCTCCTCCCTCCGCCCCGCGGGATGGGCCCCCGCTGCGGGGAGGGAAGCGGCGCGGCCGCGCATGCGCAGCGCCGGGCGCTGGACGGCAGCGGCGATGGCTCCGCAGTGACGGTTGGACCTAACGGTTGCCATTGACATTGCGGCGCGGATCGGGCGGCGGACCCTGCCCCGCGAGCGGCGCCCGCCCCGCCGCCGCGCAGCCAGCAGCCACCGGCCCCGCGGAGGAGGCCGCGGCGGCGCCGTGGTGATGCGGCCGCGCTGAGGCCCAGGTGCATCCGCCTCCCTCCCCCGCCGCCGGATCGGGCAGCGCGGCCCGGCCCGCCGCCGCCCTGCGCTGGCTTCGCGGTTCCTCTCTGCGGCCGTCGTCATGCCGGGCCGCCGCTGAGGCAGCGTCCGCTCGGAGAGGAGTAGGGCCCGGGGGAGGGCGGCCCGGCATGGCCCGCAGCCTGGAGTAGCGCCTCCGCCGCCGCCTCCCTGCGCTGTGCAAGCTGCGGGCGGGCCGAGGCCGCTGCTCGGGAGCGAGGCCCCGCTGGAGGCGGAGGAGGAGCCAGCGCGGCCCCTCTGACAGGGCCGCCGGGCCGCCGCGGCCTCCGCGCTGCCGCCGCCGCGCGGCTCCAGGTGGCCCCGGACCAAGGTGACACCCGGCCTGCCCCCGCCCCGGGGCCACCTGCCCCCGCGGCCGGCACGGGCTCGGCGCCGCGCTTTCTTCTCACCCCGGAGCCGGCGGCGTGCGAGCGGCTGCGATGAACCCGGTGAATGCCACTGCTCTCTACGTTTCCGCGAGCCGCCTGGTGCTCAACTACGACCCTGGGGATCCCCAGTCCTTTACCGAGATTAACAAGCTCCTGCCCTACTTCAGGCAGTCCCTCTCCTGCTGCGTTTGCGGTGAGGATCTTTCTTTTGTTCCCTGCACAATGAGCTCCCCCCCCGGGGCTCGGCGGCCCTGGGCCGCGCTGCCCCGGCGGGACCGTCGCGGGAGGCCCCCCTCCCTCGGGCCGGCCCGGTCCCTCAGCCGGGCTCCCGCTCGGAGGAAGCCCGGGAAAGTTTTCCTCAGCCTTTGGCCGCGGTGCCCCCGCTGCCGCCGAGGCTGTGGGCGCCGGGGGGGGTGGCGGCGGGGCCCACGTGGGCGGGCGGAGGGCGCGGGGCGGGGGGGTGGGAAAGGGGAGTGAAAATACTCTTCGGTTGCGACCTCCCCTTCCCCCGCCAAACCCACCCCGAGGTGCGGGGAAATCTGCGGGCAGTGTTGGCCAGAGAGATAGCAGTGTGCTGGGCGGCTGCGTGTTGAACAGCCTGGCAAAGCTGCGCAGAAAACACTCGGTTGGTGTTGGTGAGAAAGAGTGTTTTGCCCAAAACGCAACGCTTTATTATGGTCATTTCATAAAGGGTACGGTAGTTATTAGCGGTTGTTGGAGTACCCTGGTATAGTGGAGTTAATTCCTTAAAAGAAGTGATGACTAAGAGCAAGCATGGTACACTCAAACCATATACAGACCATAGAGGCAGGGAAATAAGAACTTTCTACCTTTCTTTTTTCCTCCTTGAAATGTAAAGAACAAAAAAGTAATTCATATTGAAAGCCAGGAATTTTAAGCACACAGAAACAATGTTTGGATTTTGTGTGTGTGTGTAGTAGATAATCGTCCTGTAACAATAATTGCCATAAGAAGCAAATAATCTGAAAGTCTGCCAGGATTTCCCTGCTCCCTCTTCTCAAAAAAGAGCATTCTGCATTTTGTGGGCAAAGGCAAACACTGGGAATGTCAGCGTTACAGTCTGGGGAACGTTGGGAAGGAATTGCATTCTGCTGTGTTTATGGTGGGGGCACGTGTCTGTTCCTGGTAGGAAGCACTGGAAGAAGCTGTCAGCCTTTCTTAAACTTTCCTTTGAAGCCTTGGTCGGTGTTGGGAGAGGGAGTCTGACCTGTTAGACCTCTCAGTTGATTAATGTTGTTAATTCTCCTTCTTTTCTCTCCTGGTCCTGTGTGTGTATATTTTTAACAGAGTAGATTTGTATCCACGATGTTTGCACGTGTTTCTCTTTACTAATGTGTATGGTTTATAAAGTTAAATATTGTATTTATTTACAGGATCAGGATTTCAACTGTTGAGGCTGCTAAACTAGTGTTGGATGCTTCCTATCCTGTAGCTATTGGCTCCTCCCACTTAAAGTCTTAGAAAATAGAGATGTGTTTGTACTGGGAAAGAGGGAGCCTGTTCCCAGGATCACTGCCTCATCATTTCCTGAAATAATTTGTCCAAGGTTTTTTTTCCTCTTGTAACCCTGATGTCAGTATTGATGCATCTTTGCTCTTTACCTCTTGCTTGTTACCTGGGGGGGCCCCATTAGTTCCCATCCCTAACAGTGTCTTTTTCCATAAATGCTTCTTGCTTTTGGTCAGTCATCAGACTGCTTTTGCCTCAAAACATGCTAATGTTTTTCTGCTTTAAAAAAAAAAACAACATAGGACCATGTGTTTCTAACTACTCTGCTGTCTGGCCTCTCTGCTTCAAGACTGGGCTTCTGAAATGTGTTCTTTGTTCTTGCCTTGACTTCTTCCCTTCTTGGCCTTTTTGCAATCTTATTTTTACACTCTGTGCTATTGAAATAATCTATCTTTAATTTGTCCCTGCCCAAATTCCTGAGCTATTTTCCCCCTCTTCAGCTTTTCTTCCTTGGCTGTTCTGTCACTCTTAGTTTGGTAGAGCAGACCATGCTATTTAGTTTGGTTTTTTCCCATTGATTTGTGCCCCCATGGATATTCCTACTTATAAACTACTTCTTGATTGTTTCACTTTTTCTCTGTATCCCTTGTTTTCTTTGCATTCTAAGGTTGCTGCTGTGGCTTATGTGGTTTTTTTTCCTCTGTGGCTGCTGTTTCTTTCAAATATTTTGTCTACAAGTGATTCCCCAGGATTCTCTCTGTGGGTCTGGGGCTCCTGTTCATGGTGTGGTGGTGTAGAGAGGCCTGGGTAAATGTCAGGCTCTTTGTGAAGCCACAACAGTGCATTCAGTTCCTGGCCTGCAGTTGGTGAAGTATCTTTCTTGAACCTGCAGGCAGTTAGTCATGGGAGTCTAACTCTAACATGTCCTGCCCGACACAAAACTGTCCACTCTGGTGTCCACCAGCAGCTATAAATCTTCAGCTCAGACTGGTAAAGGCAAATCGACCTTCTTCTCCTTGTTTGCTTTTTCCATCTCTGCCACTTCTGCCATGGGTGATTATTGGTGCCTCTTTCTCCCTTTGGCCCTCTGACCTTGCTATGAGATTTTAAAAATACTTTAGTGCTAGGACCTGTTACACCTCCTGCATATTTAAGGTCACTGAAAGCTTATCCAGCTGTCAAAACCTTTTTGACTTCAGTGTTTTAGAAGGTAAAAAGTACTGAAGTAAAGATTACTTTGGGAGGAGTCATAATCACGAGAATGAGTGTGCTCTGAGCACTCAGAACTTCATGGTGTGGGCTTCTAAAAAATATCTAAAAGCTTCTCAGGTGCTCGATTCTTTCCACCCTGTGTAGTCTGTGAGATCCAGGTATCTGGGTGTGGGTTCATGTAGATGGAACTTTGGATGTCTGGCTTGCACAGGTCTGACTAGAATGTGTTCTTGGCTGCCAATGTTTAAAAATCGTGCGTTGTTGGAGAAACCCTGCATGGAGTATCAGCAGTGCAGAATTCCCCTACACTGGGTAGAAGTCCCAAGTGTTGGACTTCTAGGACTTCCCTTGGGAAAGTACTCCCCAAATTAGTGCTCCTTATGCCATCAGCCTTTCCTCAGTATTTAATCACTCTGAATGCATTCTGTAATGCTTTGTTATGCTGTAGGTGTTAATTCTGCAGTCAGGATTGTCCCTTTAATTTTAGAGAACTGTTTTTAGAAGAAATGAGTGACAGCCACCTAAATCAACTAACATGATTGTGCTTTAACTGTTTTCTCAATCCCCTAGCCATAAACCAACTCATTTTCTTTTGATCTGATAGGCCTTCACACCAGCTCACATTGTAGGGGTGGCAGAAGTTTTTGGACCCACGTAATTACAGAATTCTAATTAAAGCTCTGATTTTTGATTGAGATTGGCACACATGAAGCTCCATCAGTAGAAATTCCTCATGTAAATACAGTGTGACGTTGCTAGTCAGACAGATCTGCTCTAGGTGGTTGGAGATCTTTATAACCCACCAGGTAAGACAGGTGAAATGATGATGATGTGCAGTGGTGTGTGTTTCTAGGATTTAAGTGTGATCCTGTGATAGTTTCCTAGATGGAGCTGTAGGTGATGCATCATCCTTTCACAGGGGTGTACAAGACAACACCTCCTAGAGCTTTCAGAATGTAAAAATAACTCCTCCCCTGTGTGCACTAGGCAGAAGGTGTGTGCCTGATGTGTTTTGAGGACGTGAAATCGGGAGTTTCAGTCTCTGGACTAATGTGATTATTATTAAATTGCATGTTAATACATTTAATTTAAAAACAGTTTAGTAGGATTTATGCAACAAACTTCTGTGTTTCAAAAGTACTGCCTATAGGGATAAAAATCTTCTGTTTCACATACCCTGTAGGCTGCTGCAAGTCATGCAAAGGTTCAATTTTCAGAATTAACAGCCTTTTTTGAAGTTCAGTTAAAATGCCTGTAAAAGACAGCTTGCCAGTCTGATCAGCTGAGCTTTTTATCTGTAGAAAACTTCATCCTGGAACCTCTGATTCTTTAAAAGGTGTGTCAAAAATTGTTATTGCTGATTTAGAACGTGGAAGTGCTTGAAAGGTTGCAGGGCGTCAGGACAACACTTGAGGTTTGGCCAGGACCCAGCTGTACCTTGTGCTGTAGGCATACAGGGTGAAAATACAGTTCTTGCCTTAAACATCCTGTAATCTAAGTAAGGGGATGTGAGACAACATGTGGCTTAGGGGAGATTAAGGGGTGGGAAGGAACAAAGAAACAAGGTGACAGTACCCAAGTACCTTCTGCAGCTCCTGCCCAGCATTTTGAGGTAGCCCTGTGGGATTTCACTCAGAGGGTTAAAGGCTAAATGGTTAAGTGGTATTATGGAAGCAAGCCCCAAGCGTGGAGAATCACAGAATCACCAAGGCTGGAAAAGACCTTCAAGATCACCAAGTCCAGCCTATGACCAACACCACCACACCATCTAGACCATGGCACTAAGTGCCACATCCAGCCTTGCCTTGAACACCTCCAGGGACGGTGCCTCCACCACTTCCCTGGGCAGTCCATTCCCATGTCTGATCACCCTCTCTGTGAGGAAGTGCTTCCTAATATCCAACCTAAACCTCCCTTGGAGCAACTTCAGGCTGTGCCCTCTTGTCCTGTCACTGGTTGCCTGGAAAAAGAGCCCAGCCCCAACCTGACTACAACCTCCCTTCAGGTAGTTGAAGAGAGTGATAAGGTCCCCTCTGAGTCTCCTCCAGGCTAAACAACCCCAGCTCCCTCAGCCTCTCCCTATAAGACTTTCCCTCTAGTCCCTTCACCAGCCTTGTTGCTCTCCTCTGGACCTGCTCCAGCACCTCAACGTCCTTCTTGAAGTGAGGGGCCCAGAACTGCACACAGGACTCGAGGTGAGGCCTCACCAGTGCTGAGCACAGGGGGAGAATCACATCCCTGCTCCTGCTGGCCACACTATTCCTGATACAAGCCAGGATGCCATTGGCCTTCTGGGCCACCTGGGCACACTGCACAGCATGGATTAAAAAAATAATTGTTGACTTTTTTGTTTCCCTATATAAAGAGTGGTACAGGGGTGTTATTTGATGGAGAGTGGTACAGGGGTGTTATTTCCATCCTGCTCCTGTGTTAAAGTATTGGTCTGTTTTTTGGAAGTTACACCGTCAATGTAAGTTGAGTCTTGCGGAACTCACTCTGCTAGCTGGGTTTGGAATTTCTCCATAGTTGGTGGCATACTGAGTTGTGTGAAATTGTTGTCCACGTTGGACTTGTGAAGGCTCCTCCTCTTCCTCGTTGCCCCTTGCTGAGCCAATTCCCCAGTGCTTCTGCATAGACTGCTTCCCCCTGCTCCAGCGTGGGGTGTGACCTCCTCTTGTTCCACTTGGCTGCAGCTGTTAGGGGATCCCCAGCAGAGCTGGTTACCTTAGGCTGTGCTTTGTCATTGGGAAGCTGGGAATTGGACAGGTTTATTCAGCTTTCACAGGAAAATGTCTGCAAATACCTAAGGGAGGAAGCACCTCCAGCAAGTGGAATGCAGACACACTACTGCTCTAGAGCAAACGCTCTTTTTTTTTTCCACTGGTGGTATTGAGACAATCTGAAGAGTGCAGCAGTTAATGAGATGTCCTTCTGAGAAGAGAAGATAGTTGGGTGACACATAAGTAGATTTAAACTTTCTAGAAAATGTTATTTCTGGCCACAGAGGTGGAAGAAGGCAGAAGAATTCTGTTTACTAATAAAACTGAATTATATGCATGGTACTGGATTTTCTCCTTGGGATGTTGAGCCCTGACTGAGTTAAGCCTGGGTATCAGAGTTGTAAAGTGAAATGGCATGTTTAGGTTTTGTGATGGGAAAGTTTAGCCTAGTGCTCTGATTCCTTGTCCATTCTCCTTGGATTAAGGAGAGTGAAGGCTGATTGATACATGCTGCCAGTCAGAGGTCCCTTTTGTGTTTGAGAAGTAATTGGGATCTGTGCTTTTTTTCACGTATTTTTCATTGACATTTTATTTTTTCTTCCATTTGCACTGATGAGAAATACTGTCCAGTTATTACATACTGGTAGTTTTTAGAAGTATGTTATTTTTCCCTAAAAAATGACATGAATGGTTGCCAAAAAACTTCTGAATTTCTGAGGAATATGCAAAATAATCAGAATATCTGAAACAATCATCAGGGAGCATGGACTATGGGACTAAGTACCTACCAAATATCTTCTGCGGCGAGTATTCTTTTTCTTCTTGTTTTGGAGATAACCAGCATGGGCAGTTGCCTGTAAGATTTCCACTCCCACATCCCTGAATACACTCATTTTCAGCCAAGAACATGTTGGATGATTTCTCTTCCTCTTAAAATCTCCTTGCTTAAATTCACTGTTTCCTTTTCCTGTTTTTAAATCCTGTGTGTGACTTCTGGGATAACTGCTTTTCCAAGGTTGTCCCCATTGTGCTGCATGTGTTTTGATAACATAAAGTTCTATCAGTTGAATTAAAATTGGTTTCTAAACTAAAAATATTCCTCTGTCTTGGAACAAAATTGATGACTAGGAAGAGCAGTAACTATGGTGTCCACCTTAGCAGCTGGTTGATCCTGGGTTCAGAAAAGCAGGTTGCAGAGTGAAGATTGCAGTGTTGCCTGCTGGTGGGACTGGAGACAGGGTGTGAGGATGGACGGGCCTGATGGTGGCCTGAGGATATTGATTGAACCAATTGCGTTTCAGAGTGTTTGAAGAAAAGTTAATGTATTGCCAAGAAGCATCTTTATTGGGACAGCTTCGTTGTCCAGGTCTATGGACACAGTGCATTCAAACACACATCTCTTTGGTTTTGTTTTCTTACTATGTTATGATTTACAGGTTAGTTTGACTCCATATGGAGTAAGCAGTGGCTGGATACTACTGGAGTTCTGTGTGAGGCCAGAAAAGATTTTTTACATCTAGTAAATGGCTTGAGAAATAATGCCCAGCACAACCTTTCTTAAGTACGGTGCTTTCCAGATAGTAAAGATTTTCCTGCTCAGTGAGGAATTCACTTTGAAGTCCTTCAGTGATGTCATTTGTTATTCTCTGTCTCCTGAGCCTTGCAGGCCCAGCACAGGGCTTGCTCTGTCTCCAGTGGGCTCCAAGAGCAGAGTTAGTACTTGAAGGTTGTGTGGTTAGTCTTGATAGCCTGAGCCCTTTAGTATGGGGGAAACAGTTTTTGTTACTATTTCGTTTGTGATGTATTTCATTTGATCTATAACTTTCAAAGCAAGTTGTAACTCAATTTTGAGTGTATGCTGCATAGAAGCATGTAACATTAATCTTAGACCCAAAGGAGAAATGTCAACTTTGCCATTTAAAACCTCTTAAAATACAGCGACCTTGACTTTTGGAGGACATTGTTACAGGAACGTTTTACCTTGGATGGGGAAAAAGATGAATTTATTAATCTTTTTAAAGCCTGTTCATTACAAAGTTTGAACTTTGCCATCTAGTTTGTTAAAAATACATTTAGAATTCTTCCAGTCAGTGATTTTGTAAACACAAACTTTCAAACAGAAACAAAACTTTGCCATAAGACACAGTAGAATACATTCCATTGCTTATTATGCAGGAGTTGGAGTCAGAGAACAGAGCAGGCCCTTCAACAGTTAACATGCAATTTGTTGTCTATTTTCTGGGTTTTTTTCTTGAACATTAGCTAAAGAGGTTGACTGTGTTTCTCCAAATATGCAGAAAAATAGTCTAACTGGATTCTTACCATGGTTAATTTGGGTTCCCATGGTGTTCAGACCAAACCAGTGCAGTTTTGCTTTTTCCAAAGAGTTATACAGTTGTTAATTCTTTATTCACGACCATCCCTATATGAGGGTCATTATTTCTAGAGCTAATTGTTCATAGTTGGTTGTTGATGGAGGATGCTCCAAAATACTCAGCAGCCAGCAGAATGTTTTCTCTGGTAAAAACTTGAAATAAGTTTGGTATTTTTTAAGGCTTTTTTGCGTGTTTGTCATGTTTCCATTTCACCTGACAGGGAATCTGTCGATGCTTGTGAATGTCTTTGGATCAATTCTAGTGGCACGGTGGTTGTAGTGGTGGTGATCTAGGAGCAACATGTATTTTCAGAAGAAATACTATGATTTCATTCACCAGTGTAAACTCTTCCTGCTGTTTCAGATCTGGAAGAGGGTTGAGTGCTGAAACCCTTGGTCAGTTTTTTTTCTGTTTCTACCGCTTGGCTGAATAAACCTCACTTTTTCTGTCTACTAAACCTTGTCTCACAAAAACCATTAAAGAATAAGTACATTTCTGGTGCTGTCAGTGTGAACTCTTTCCCTCTGTGTTTTGTAGACACAGGTTCAAAGTTTAGTGCCAGTAGCACTGCAGATGTGTCCTGTGTCTTCCTGGCGCAGCCAAGCCTGGCAGCTCCCGGTGCTGCTGTCTTTCCTGATCGTGTGGCATGTGTGGCTGCTGGGTGGCACCTCTGCCAGGTGATCCAGGAGCTTTCTGTGTGATGAGAAAAGCTGCCAGACTTTTTTCCAACTGGGACAGTTTGTCCTGGCAAGGGTAGGACACCTCTCCCTCTGTGAGGCACCTCTTGGCTGGTGCAGGGTTTGTGAAATGGATCATCCAGAATGTGGTTCTAGCCCGCTGCCCTGGGTGTGGTGTGGAAGGGGTTTGTGTTGGGGCTTGAGATCCATGGGAGGAGACCTTGCACTGTTTGTTGTCTTGTCCTTGGCACTTGTCCCTTGCACTAACCTCTCTTCAAGTTTCTCTGGGTTTGAGTGTGCTTAGTTACTTTTTTTTCTAGTAAATACCCATATAAAACAGATCTTCCACATTTGGTTGCTTTTTCTGCAGATGGATCACAAACCTTTTCACTACTTACATCCCTGCCTATTGTCAAATAGTTTTGGAAATCACACTTTCAGGGTCTCTATCAAACTCTGAAAATGCTCCTGCTCTTATGATTGGTTGTATTTTTCTTTTGCATGTTTTGCTTTGAAACCCGATGGAGCTATTTTACTCTTCAGTCAGACCTAGCTGGTCATGTCTTAGATGAAGAGATGCTGTGTGGGGCTGGAGGAGGAAGCAGTGCAGGGAAGGTGGGGGGAGCAAGGCTTTCCCTTCCAGAGGCTGCTTCAGCTGAAGTGCTGGAGCTGCAGGTAGATGGATAGCTGAATTTCAAAAAGCATGTATCAAGTCTGTAACAAAAGCTGGTGAGAACTAGCTGCCATCCTTCAGGAGGTGGTTAACCTCGAAGCTTGAATGTAGCACTTTGTCAGAGCTTACTGCCTGTTGCTGATTATTTTGGTACAAACCATCAGATCATCCTGAATCCAGAAATGAAAACTCTGAAAGTGTAGCAGCACAACTGTTAAATCTCCAGCTTCTGGTTATTATTTTCAGGTGCTTGCCATATGTTAATTCTAGGTGTTGCATAGAGGTGTATGTGTGCTTCATCAGGTTGATTTTTAAAACTTCAAAAACAGAATCACAGGCACTGTCATGTTTGACATTAAGCGATGAAGCGGTGCCCATGAGCTTCCTTCTTGCCACCTTCTCCCCTTCTCCATGGGTGCCAGTTCTGCTTTGGCCTGTGGCAGATCTGCCAGGTGGAGTGCCAGGAGCCCAGGCTGGGCTGCTGAGCTTCCCACCTGCTTGCTGAGCCCCAGAAAACAAGGGTGATCCTGGTGGTATGAATGCAGTCGAGGATTAAAGGCTCCGTTTTGGCAGACAAATGCTGGAGATGAACCCCAGTGATAGATTCATTTATACTTGCAACAAAATTTCTGTAATAATTTCTCCTAGTTTACTTTGTCAAGTTAGGATTTAATAGTTACATCATCAAGACTTTGAGCTGTTCAAAAAGGCAATAGTACAGAAAGTTTCAGTAGGCTTTTCCAAGGGTGCTAAAGTAGTTAGTGGTGTTTCCTCATTTCTAGGGCGTTGGATTGCTGAGGATGGAAGAAGGTGACCTGTTTCATGCAAGTCTTCCTTCTCAGTGAATTTCATCCATTTGGAGACATTCCATGGCTCTAGACACCTGAGGATTGCTTTGATTCCCAATTCTCCTCCTCCCTTTGGTCTCTGAGACACAGTTTGCAGATGCTTCCCTTCTTCCTGCAGCTGTGAAGTCATGCTCATTAAAGAACACAATCGGAAGTGTTCCTCCTGGTTTCAGTGACCTCCCCCCTGGTAGCAGCCTTTCCAGGACAGCTGCAATATTTTGTAAATAATATATTAAAGGTATTTCCTCTGGATATGCAGCTTATTAAATATAAGTGCTCATATTAATGGTGATGTTTAATAAACCTTTCTGAAAGTAAAATAGTGAAGAACTGATGATGTTTAGGGAAAGCCTCTTACTGGCGGCTTTATAAAAACAGGATTTTACTTTTGTTGTATTAATATTCCCCTTGCAAAAGAGGGGGAGAAAAATGAGGCAAAGTTTAGTAATACCAAGCTATTCAGGGTAGCAAAAACAAAGGCCTGCAGTGAGTAAATGTGGAAGGGTCTTACGCAGATGAGTGACTGCACAATAAAATGACAGATTAAATTTAGCTTAGATAAATATTAAATGATAAACATGGAAAGTATTTTCTTAGAGCCCACCATTTGTATATCTTGCAGATCTATAGAACTTTGTGAATTTATGGAAGGTGGTAGCACTGATGGCTACCAGCCAGAAGTGAGATCTTGGCCTTGCAGTAGAAAACTTGATGAGAGTATCAGCTCTGTACTGAGTATCAATCAGAAAAGCAAAGCAGATGCTAAAAATCAGGACTGGAATAGGCAGAGAGCTTTGTTATGGCCCTGCATAAAGCTGTGGTTCAGCTGTATCTCGTGTTGATGCAGTTGTGGTCCCCCCGTTTCGAAAAAGAACTGTGGAGGAGTTGGGGGAGGGGTGATCCTCTGTGAGGAACAGGTTCTCTACAGTCTGGAAGAGCCAACTTGGAGGGTTACATGGTAGCTGTCTGTAGAACCACGAGTGGTGTGGAAGAGAGGGATAGGGGTTGACTTTTGCCTCATCCAACACAAGAACCAGAGATTGTCAAGTGCAAGTAGTAAGTCATGTTCAGAACAAAAAGGTGATTCTCAGCACAATGGATATTTGACCTGGGAACTTCTTGTCAAAGCCTGTTGTGACTAATGACATTTTGAAGTAGTTGAAGAGGAGCTGAGGCAAGTCTAAGGAGACAGTCTGGGGGTGACTGAGTACATGGAAACCCCATCTCCCATGAGAAGTATCTCAGCTAATAAGAGTTAAAAGCTGGGCAGGTGTTAGAGTTGCTTGTCTTGTTCTTGCTCTGTGCCCCAGGCAGCTGCTTTGGCCACTGGTGGGACGGGCTGTTGGGCTGGGTTTGGGCTAATTCAGGATGGTTCTTCTGAGGAGTTTGAGCATGGGCAGGTCATATCTTGGGATGCTTCCCGGCTTTATTTTCTTGGTGGAGTTTATAAACCTCATCTGGGAAAATCTGATCATTGGCAGCATCAGATGAATGTCATGCCTTGGGAACCTGCACAGTCCAGCAGTTGGGAACATCCCAAAGCTCAGTACCTCCAAGTTCTGGGGAGCAGCTCCAGTGTTGTCTCACTGGTCAGTGCTGCTGACATGACCCCACTCCCTCAGAATTCAGTGATGAAACTTCAGTTTCTGTGAACCTGCATCTTGTGGCTGCATCTGTTTTTAGCCTAATGGTGCTGAAGCTGAGGAGGGGTAAGTGCCAGAGTCCATGCTAGAGAGAAACTCTCCTGAAGAATGAATATTCAGTGAGACAAGAGCTCAAGCTGAAAACATTCCCACAGCTCAGGCATTCCTAGTGTCTCTCCCGTGTAGGTTGCCTGGCATTTGCTGAGGGTAGAACTTGCTCTCCTCTTTCCTTCAGTGGGGGCATGTGAAGTGTTTTGTTTTGTCTGCCCATCTGTTTTTTTCCTCAAAGAGTCTGGAAATGTATACTTTCCAGTATCCTCTTTTAGCATTCTTACTGATTCAAGTTGCAGCCAAATTTATTTTGGGAGAAATAAAATGCACAGTTGGTGATGACTTTTTAAGAAAAACTCTGATTAAAATTTTGGTCCCATCTGAAGTCTTTCAGTGCTTCATGCTGGGTAAAGCATCATACCTCATACTTAGCCTAAGTAGGCAAAAGAGGCTAAAGGGTGGCCCATGGAGCACCCCCAGTGGCTTTGTGTACTGGGTGTCAAAGCTGGTGGTCCTGGCAGCACTGTGGGTGCATGGAATTGTGTGATGGTTTCTGAAGTCTCAAGGCATGCAATGAAGGAGGGTGAGGTGTGTTTGCCTCCTGCATTGGTCAGGGCACAGCTTCCTGCTTCTCCCGTTGGAAAGACTCAAGGTCTAGAGGGAACAGACCATTGTTTGTGACCTCTTCCTGCTGAAGGCCCTGGCTTCTGAGACCAGCTGATGTGATCTAAAGCTTTCTTTTGCTTTTCCCCATGGGAGTTAGTGACTTTTCCCACAAAATCAAATCCAGTCTTAGGACCGTGATGGACATCTCTGCCTGCATTGCTGTTTGTAGAGTGTCATTTAAAGGGAACTAAAAAAAATTAAAATGCAGTGGCTTTAAATCTCCACTGCTTAACCTGAAGAGTGTTTTGCTGTTGACTTCCCATGGTGGGTCTTGTGGAGTCACCCTTCCTCAGTCAGCCCTTCCTCATTAGATGAGCAAAGAGAAGTACAGTACCTAGTGCCTGATGGTGAAGCTCGTTTCTGTCTCATGATGACTTCAGCACTAACTCTTGTTATTTGTTGCTCAAAACCCAGTTTCTATCAGGCCACTGACAGCTCAGGTGGAGGGCTGGAGCAGCCTTTTCCCAAAGAGGTACCAGGGAACTCCTACTTCAAAGGGAAAATTGGATAGTTTGCTCACTTCTGGAATTCAGGCATTACTGTGCTAATGTGAATTGCCTACTTAAATGCACATAAAAAGTTGAATTCTCAAAAGTGAGGTTAGGAAGGGGCTGGACAAAAGCTACAGAGGGAGGAACAAGTTTCCTATTCTATGTGCTACTACAGCCAAGGGTTAGAACGGTACATCTTGCTCTTTTACCTGAGGCCTTGGCTTCTTGACTAAGGCAGCACCAGGCAGAAAGGTTGGGGTTTATTCCTTAGTTGATAACTCCATCCACTCAATGAGGTCCAGTTGATTATAACCTTTCAGAGAAGCATCACGAGAATCTGTTACGGAAAGTTCAAGTGATTAAAATTGCCTTGGCAAATGAGTGATGAGAGAAGATACCTTTATATTCGATACCATTTTTAAATCTCAGTCTGTTTTAATATATGCACTTTGCTTTCTCTTCCCAAATTGTTTAATTATATTCATTTGTTTATAAGAGCATGTTTTCACTTTGGAAAATCTGGGTGAGAATTCACTGAGGGTTGTAACTCATCCAGCAGAGCCTCCTTATGGAGAGAGGTCTGATCAAAGCTGAGAATCTGCTGCTTGGAACAGAGGGAAAACCCCTGCTGCTGTAGATGGCTCTGACATTTGATGTGGGTGTTAGCATCTTTCCAGCCTAGAGGTGGCTAGAGAGAGCAAAGCAACACTGTCATCTTCTGGATAGAGGTACTAGCTGGATTCTTTCTGTGCAGAATTGCAGTTACCTCTGGTCTTTCATATTTTACACTGACTTGGTTTCTTCTTAAATAAAACCAAAATCGTCCTTCCAGGTTTTTACCGTTTCTGAGATCTGGAGACATTACCTTCCAGATGGTCAGTACTGGGTGGCTGAAACTGTCCGTGGTGTCAGGTGTGCTGGTTCCTTCAAGCAACTGATTTTTATTAGCGTTTTGTTCTTAACAGTAAGATCTCAGAGAAAATCCTCTCTTCTGGTTTCTTCATTCCTGCCTGGGTCATGAGCTGTCATTGATACTTCCTCAGGTATTTCAGCTTCTTGGCTGGGACAGTCCCACTGTTTGAGGTGTTATCCCACTGAGACGTGTCTGTGTGTTGGAAAAGCAGGAGTCGCCCTCCCTCTGACCTGTCAGCAGTTGCCTGGTTGCACCTTCTGGGTTGGCACAGGAGTGATCTATTAGAATTGAACCTTTATTCAAAAACATCACTATATTGAATTCATGGGATCCATTTAACTGGTTTTGTTGCTTGCAAAGTGAAAAACTGTGCTTTGTTCATGGCACTGACTGTCAGAAAGCCAGGCTCTATTTTTAGTCCCAGCGAAAGGAAAAGTAAAACAAAGTCTGCTGTGTCTCCTTTTGGGCTGATATTGCATCATTTGACATTCCTTTTAGAGTTTCCCTCTGTCCCACTGCCATTTGTGTTCACTGATTTCCTTACAGTCTCTGCACTAGCTCTTCATGGGGGTTTGTTGTTGCACTTTGGTAAGTCCACAGAAGTCTTGTGTGTTTTCTAAATTTTGGTGGAAGAAACTGCTGAATGGGACAAGCAGATTGGTTGTGTTTAGTTGAGAGTGTTTCTAGAGGCTGCAGTAGCACAACAAATGATGGGACTGTGGTTTTCTCCTAATTTTAATTTGTTTTAATTTGATGTTTTAAAACCAGGCAGGGCAGCCATTAGTTTGTACAGGCTGTTGTTTGGCCAGTACGTTTTCTTGTGACTTACTGAACGTTTTCAGGCCTGATAGTACAAAAAATTAATCCAAGCCTCTCCTGGAAGACCTGCCTCGAGTCCATTGTCATCCTTCTCTTTCTTTTTCCCTTAGGAAATTTGCTACAAGACCCGATTGCTCCTACCAACTCCACATGCCAGCATTATGTCTGCAAAACGTGTAAAGGCAAGAAGATGATGATGAAACCGTCATGTAGCTGGTGCAAGGACTATGAACAGTTTGAGGAGAACAAGCAGCTGAGCATCTTAGTGAACTGCTACAAGAAACTCTGCGAGTACATAACGCAGACTCCGCTGGCGCGAGATATTATCCAGGCAGTCGATTGTTCTGCAGATCTTCTGGCTTTGCTCAAGGATGGATCACCACTCCACGAAGAGACGGAAAAATCTTCCGAGGCAGCCTTGGCTTTGTGTTTGACACATTCCCCAGTACCTTCCACCTCAGAGCTCCCCATGGATCCTCCAGCTGGTTTCACGTCCCTACCGGAAAGCACACACAATGTGGATATCCGAGGTTCTGTCATCAACGGGTTGCCCAACTGTAACGGGCTGTCAGTGGATAAACTCGGAGTGAGCATCCCGTCTCCTGAACACGCCAACACCATTGATGTCTGTAGCACTGGAGAGTACATAAAAACAGAAGACCTCCCCAGCAGCCTGCAGCCCGTGTGCGACACGGTTTCCACCAGTGACCTGTGCACGACAGGCATTGACATCTGCAGCTTCAGCGAGGACATCAAGCCAGGCGGCTCGCTTCTCCTCAGCGTCGAGGAGGTTCTCCGGAGCTTGGAGACTGTTTCAAATACTGAAGTCTGTGATTCGAATTTGCAGCCCAGCTTGGAAGCAAACATGACTAATGGCCCCTTCCTGCAGCTCTCTCCCCCACCTCTTAGCCATAACATTTTCATGTCCACAGATGCTTCTCCTCACGGGATCTCCTGTACAGCGGCCACGCCCAAGGTAGTTAAGTTAAACAGGAAGCGATCTCGATCAGAAAGCGACAGTGAAAAGGTTCAACCTCTGCCCATTGCCAGCATCATCTGTGGCCCAACACTGGGAGCATCAGCTCCTGTAACAGTGAAACAGGAAAATAAAATGTCTTTGCAGCCTATTGCAACTGTACCTAACGGAGGCACGACTCCCAAAATCAGTAAAACTGTGCTCCTGTCTAACAAAAGCATGAAAAAGAATTTAGAACATGCCCCTAAGAAATCCCACCCAAAAGCCAAACCAGGGGTGCTGAAAACGAAAGACAAAGCAAAGGAGAAGGTTCCTAGCAGTAACGTTATGCCAGGAAGCCCAACAAAAACTGTGTATAAAAAGCCACAAGAAAAGAAAGGGTGTAAATGTGGTCGTGCCACCCAAAATCCAAGTGTTCTTACATGCCGTGGCCAACGCTGCCCTTGCTACTCTAACCGCAAAGCCTGCCTTGACTGCATATGCCGTGGCTGCCAAAACTCCTACATGGCTAATGGGGAGAAGAAGCTGGAGGCATTTGCAGTGCCAGAAAAGGCCTTGGAGCAGACTAGGCTTACTTTGGGCATTAATGTGACGAGCATTGCGGTGCGCAATGCCAGCACAAGCACCAGTGTAATCAATGTGACAGGGTCACCAGTAACTACGTTTTTAGCTGCCAGTACACACGATGAGAAAAGTTTGGATGAAGCTATAGACATGAGATACGACTGTTGAATCTCTCTCTCTTTTCCCTGCTTATCCGTAGGGGAACTGCTACAGTTTTAAGGCAGCTATGGTTCTGTTTAACTTGCTGGAGCTCCTGCGTTTAGATCACTTGTATCAAGTGTTTTTCATTGCTATGTTATGTGTATTAGTGTCTGGGAAATAGTTGCAGATAATGGAGGAGTTACCCTAAAACTGTTTTTAGTTCTTACAGCACCTCATAGTTTGAGATAATTGCTGATGTAAATGATTTTATCACAAGATCTTTGGCAAGGAGTATATCAACCTCATTGTACTTGACCATGCTTTGTGCTCAGTCAAAGCTTCTACTTCAGTGTAGAAAATGGTATCTAGTTAGTCCATCTAAACTATGCTAGATGATGATGTAGAAGAGTAATTATCAACTAGTTACAGTCACCGTTGCCAGAAAATTGCCCAAAATTCCTGCAGGAAATGCAGCATTGAGCTGGGGAGCACAGTCTGAAAAGGGCAGATAATTTCCCAATGTGAGAACTGGTTACCTGCTCTGGTCAAGAGTTTAACAAAGTTTAGTACTACATTGAGACAGCCAATAGCCCAAAAAGCAGCTCAGCCTCAGAGAAGGGTCAGGAGGATGAGCTGGTTAGAGGTGACCCTGCTGACTGGGACATGCTGTTCCCATAAGAACGTGGCTGGGTGTTTGTTCCCTTGACAGTCCCACAGGTCACGTTCCTGCTCAGTTCTGCCCTTTGTGCCAGCTCCCTCTGCCTGCTGTGTCACTGGCTATTTTGGCTGGGGCAAGAAAACTACCTGTAAGATGGCTCAAGTTTTATTAGCACTGTTCTCTCCTTCCCCCTCACCCCTTTTTTGTTTTGTTTTGAGTTCCTGCTGATTTTCCTGCTGTTACTTCCAGAAAAGAGGGATTTTGTGGACTGCAGGGAGACTCCTTGGCTGATTCCCCCGCTCTGCTGCCAGTCAGTGCCAGGGATATGCGGAGACTTCCCCAGCAGATACCACCAGTGGGAGGGATTGTTTCTTAATAGATAGACCTGGAACCCATCCCCTTGAGGCAGTTCTCTGCTGACAGGCATCCTTCAGCTGGGGCAGATCATCCACTGCTGTCTAAGGTCAAAGGGTTTGGATGTTTGTTGGACAGAATAAGCTGTACAACTCGCTCCACCCAGAATCTCTCTCATTTTTTGCTAATATGTAGAAAGGAGTTTTTGGAAGGTCAGTGCTTTCCAACCTGGGCTGAAAGGCCCTAAAGTGGAAAAACTACACAAAGTTGTCCAAGAGTTTACCTCAGAAAGTGTTCCAGTAAAGAGCACCTTTGTAGGAATTCAGCTTTATGCAAAAATGGGTTTTTTTTGGTGTAATCCCTAAATAAGAGCTCAAGCAGAACAGTTTAGTCTTGCCTTTAAGGCTTCAGCCTAACAGAGTCAGGTTCCTTTGTGAAAGCTGAAATGTCTCCTCTTTGAATGATCCAGCGCAAATTAAACATGGGCTGACTAGAACACGCACCGTTACCTTCTAATTTAAAAGGCAGTTCCTGTTTCAACAGCGTGTTCAATCGGATGTGACTCTTCTGAGTTCCTGTACTGCTTCCATCTGCCCTGTCACCCACGCAGTGACCCCGCAGCGCTCTGACCTAATGCCGGGCGCGTTTGATTTGGCACAAAGCACGGACAATGATGGTTCCTCACCTAAGAAATAAGCAAAAACCTTTGGACACAAATGACACCTCCTTTTGTTTTGTAGTGTACCATGGTGTCATTTCCTGTGAATGTGGTCAGATCTTTTTGTTGGTTTTGGTTTGTTTCTCCCCCCGTCTTTTTTGTGGGGTGGGTAGGGTGGGGGGTTAAAGCCATAGGAAGAAAAATGTGATGTACGTGTCCAGTCTGTACTTTTTTGTTTTTGTTTTGCAAGAAGAGTTGAAAAATATTTTTGATAATGAGTAAATGGTGGAAAATGCTTCTTAGTATTCTTGTCTTTATTTGCCAACCCAAGTACCTAAGATCTGTGGTTTTTAGCCCTCATGAGATTTAACGATGTCCTATTAAAATGTATTTAGTTAAACTTGTATGTGATTTTTGTGTTGACCCAAAAGGATCCTACCAGTTTCTAATTTGGTGGTTTGATCGTGACCTACTAATGTAAATCTGTTTATTAGTCCACTACGTGTAAGAAAAGTAGCCAAACCAGAGTCTGATTTAAGGGGAGTAAACTGCACAGCATGGGTTGTTTCTGAATGCTTTTGCAGAGCTGTTAAGTTTTGCTGAGATTGTTGATGGTACATTTATTAGGACTTTTATTAAATTAAATACATAGTACCTTTGCTCCAGAAATGTGGGAGTACTTGGAATCTTTACTATCTCACTGCTGCATTAAATATGGTACCCAAAGTTGGAGAATTTAGGTCAAGCATGTTTTGGAACCGTCGACAGGAGAGCCCTGATCATTCATGTAAAACTGCAAATGGTAGATTCAGGTTGTTTCTAAAAACATTTCCTTTTATGCTGCCACGTTCTTGAAATGTGTATTAAAATTCAAATTGATTTAATAAATGTTAGTTTTCTAATTCTATTTTGCAACTGCTAAGGGCATCAGTGTGGCAAATGTTGAACTTATTGTCTAAATACCACTTAGTCTGTTGATGACTAATTCTGTAATTGTTTAAATTAGGGTTGGCTTGGTTTGTTTTCCTTAACCTCCTGGCTAGTTGTTCTTGAATAAGCTGAGCAGTGGAAAGGATCATAACGTTGCTGAAAAGAATTGCTGGGGTTCTAGTTTGTGAAGCACGAGTTTCCATGTTAGAGCAACAGGAGCAGCATGTTCTGGGACCTTCCAGAGCTGGTTGTGGTCAAAGAGACTGGAGTGAAAACTCAGTCCCAGGCAGCCCCCAGCCAGGGCTCGCTCCCGCCTGGCCCTGCGCAGGGAAGGGCTGATGGAGCAGTTGCAAGGAGCATTTCAGCACCCGCTGAGCACGGGCTGGGTTGGGCTGGCAGGAGTTCCCCAGCTGCCATCACCTGGTGTTCCTCCTGTGAGTCTAGGACAACCCTCCGCCGCCAACCCCTCCGCTGGGACATCTGCTGGCTCCTGGCGCAGAGATGTCCCGGTGGAGAGTTGTCCCATGGAGTTGTCCCTTCCTGTCCTCCTGCAGTTCGGTGGGTCTGGGGAACTGTTCTCAGCCTTTGCCCAGAAGAAGCTGCTCAGGGGGGGATTTCTTCTCACACAGGAACTGCGTGATGGTTCAGCTTTCTTTCCAGTCCCCCTGAGGACAGCGATTGTCTTCCAAACTTATTAAAATCCTGTAATTGGTAGAGCTGCATCAGAAAGAAAAAGCAGGAGTTCATCAGATGTTTTGCTGTGGGAGTCTTCCTGCCTGCAGACATGTTGCCAAGGGGGACAGAACAGGGCTCTCGGGAAGGGGCAGAGTTTTGATCGTATTTCGACATGTAGTGGTACAAAATTAGTGTGGTGCTTTTGACCATCCAGACCTGAACATGTGGAAGATGCTCTTTCAAGAAAGAGAAGACATCTGCACGGCCATCGTGAGTGAAAAGGCTCTTTCCATGTGTCATACATCAGTGAAATCACTGGTTGGGATTAAATCCTGGAGGGGGGGGCATGGGAGCAAAGCTGGAGATGAACACTTGGTGCATGTTCACCTCGCTGCTCTTCCAGCAGTTTGTTCATGCAGATGATGTTCCCACTCCCTGGAGTGTCCAATCCCATGGCAGTGCCTGTGAACAGCAGGGTGGCCACAGACTCATCTGTTTCTGTTGAACTCCTGCAGATGCTGCTGTACATTCATGAGGTTTAAAACATTGTCAGCAAGGGAGGAGGCAGGTACCAGATGTCTTCTACTGCAGCTGCCTCCATCTGTGTCATCATTACCTCTCAGAGGCTGCCCCCCCTGCAAGCACCATCCAATTCTGCATTGTCAGCAAAAGCCTGTGGAGTTCCAATGCAGCAGCAGCCTGACCTGCAGCCCGAGCAGCCTGCTCCCCAGGGCAGGTCCTGCTGGCCCTGCAGCCAACTGCTTGGCCATGAAACTCTCACAGACTTGAGAAACATCATACAGACGTGGCACGTGAATTGTGCAAAGATTCTGGTCTGGTCCAGAACAAAAGCATCTTTTTACTGCATGGAAGAAGCACACACCCTAAGGCATGGTTTATGTATTTGATTTTCATACAAATGATGATTCTAAGTAAGCTTTTGGTTGCTGACCAACCCTCTGACAAGTGCAACAACAAAAAAAGAGCAGCTCTGTAATTTAGAGTCATTCCAGGTATGTGGCACAGCTGATGAAAATCACTCAGTTTGAAGTAGCACTGGTGACCTTGCAAGCACATCTCGTTTGTGTGGTCTTAATGAGTTCATTTCTCAAAGTGAAGTCCCTCTGGTGTTCCAAAGACACCCAGAGGTCCCCACCAAAAACTGCCTGTGCTACATCCAGATTTGGAGAACACTGACCTGTCGGTCTCGCAGATGAGGCCGTGGGATAACGCAGTGATTCTGCTGGAGTGTGTGTTAAGTGCCATTGGAAAAGGCATTGCTTTCTTTTCCTTATTTTTTTTCCCTTCTTCTACTTGCAGAAGATCCTGGAGATGTTAAAATGAGGGAGCGTGGCATTTTGTTCAGTCAGCACACGGATAGTGCTCCATGTTGAGGATGAAGATGTGAGGTGGGTAAGTGGTAGGATTGCTTCTCGTGGGGGGTTGGACTCGATGATCTCCAGATCCCCTTCCAACCCCTATAACCTTCTGTGATTCTGTGATTCTTCCTCAGTATTTCTGAGAGGAAGGCCTGGAATTTGCCTTTGGCAGGCTTGCTGACGGGGCCTGAGCGCAGGAGCAGCAGCAAAGGAGATTTTGGGACAGCAGCTGGAGATGAACAGTGACACTCTCCCCCACCACAATTCAGGTTTACCTTCTAAATTCAAAAGCCCTTTATTTGCCAAAAAAGAAGAAAATACAAAGTGAAAATACAAAGATAAGCCCATGCCAGCACAAAATGTCTCCAAACTACTTTTACAAAGTCGGAGAACATTTCTTGTTAAGTCCTGAGTTCCCGAGCCCCTCACCCAGTGCCAGGGAGCACAGAGGAGCACCCAGGCAGCACTGCCCACCTGCTCCTTCCAGCAGCTCTGCCCAGCTTCAGTTCTGACTGCACAGACCCACGATGCTGAGTTAAAAGGCCGTGCTCCAAACATTCACACCATCAGTCACATCTTTTATTGGCCTTTCAGGCATTTTGTTGCAGGCACTAAGCACAGCACCTTGGTTAGAGTATCTCGAGCCAGCTTCCTAACTCCTTAGCTGAGGAGAGAGGTTTGTAGCTGAGGAGGTTCTGTCTGAGCTGGAGTTCCTGCTCTGCCCCGTGGGTGGCAGGAGGGCAGCCCTGGCAGGGCTGGGGCTTTGACATCAACTGTCAGGGAGCAGCTGCTGCTCAGGTTTTAGAAGAAGGAGAAAAATAAAACTGAAGCTAGTACCACTGCAGCAGTGATTGCATCGGGTGTATCGAGCCCTATCGCCCATCTCAGTACTGCAGAGACAGAATATGTGGGAATATAAAAACAGAAAGCAAGGGTCTTGCAAGGACACAGGATTTAATTTTGTGAGACAAAAGCAGACTGGAGAGAGCAAATAAACACAAACATATTTTTTTCAATCATGCACAACTGAATTGTACTCACTTTTCTGATTACTTGTAAAGAAAAAGGAATCCAGCTCATAAGAGACTTCAGTCTGAGGTGGATTTAGAATGAAAAATGCATGCTTTGTCTTAAAGGTATGCAACATCTAAAGTGGCATGGACAGTTGGAGATGGGAGGCAAAGTCAGAGCAAAGAGGACTCCTCCAGGTTCCCTGGGCTGTGATTCTTGGGTGGCTTCGTTCTGGAGAGCTTGCTGACTCCTGAGGCTGGTATGTGCTGCAGCTCTGGTGTCTGTATTCACAAACATCCTTCTTGTCTTATCTTCTGACTATCCCAGAAAGCAAAGCTAAGGACAGGAGTTCCCCAATTTACCTTGCTTACACTCTGCAGATGTAGAAACCTTCCATCCAGAGAGGCTGTGAGCTGGGCTGTCACAAACTGGGTGCAAAACACCCCCCCTTTACTAATTCATCTGTGGCTGTTGAATGATGGTTATTTTCAAATATATTAGTAAGAGTGAATGGATTTCTACTCCCAGAGTAAATAATAGAAATTACTGCACATTTTGTAACATCATGCTGGCAGTGGCTTCTGTAGCTTGTCCTTCATGTACAAGGCAAAACACTTGCTGTAAGTTGGTTTTGGTTTGGGGTTTTTTTCCCCCTGTGATTAGCTTGCTGTGTGGACCTGCTCTAAAGCATGAATTGGGTTTGGGATCACTCTGCCATGGCAGCAGTGAACCTGTTTGTAACAGAGGGGGCTTTGGGGGCCAAATGGCTATGAGCTTCTCTCTCAATTTATTGAAGCCAAACCTTGAAAAGGTGATTTATTTATTTTATTTTTTTACCAGGCTCAGGACACTGACTTCTTCAAAAAAAGGCACCAGTTCAGGCAGACTGGTGTGAGGCAGAAGTCTGGATTGACTCGATGGGTTGAGTTGAAAACCCCTCTGCAAAAGACAGATGAGCAGAAAGGTGACTGATCCTGAAGTGGTGGGGGGTGACTAGAGCCAGCAGGAGCAGCAGGCCCAAGGTATGAGCCAGAAGTGCCCAGGCAGAAGCAGGATGCAGTGAGGGCTGGAGTGCCAGCCCTCCCCAGCCCCCCGGGTGTCCCCACATCCCCACGCATGGCTGGGGCTGGGGAACAGGCTCTGGCTCAGCTGGCCAGTCCTTGGGGACTCGTGTGACATACAGACTGTGCATTCCTGGGAATATACATCCTTCCTGGAAAAGGATGTTGCTCTGAACTCCCATAGGGAGGATGAGGAAATGTAATAATACACAGAGGGGCTGCAGAATCACAGGCTATACATTTTATTTTTTTTTTAGCAAAACTCAGCTGGATGGGGTCCTGAGAAACTGGCTCTAACTTTGAAGCTGGCCCATTTTTGAGAGAAGAGGTGGACTAGAGACCTACAGAGGTCCCTTCCAAACTGAATTATTATTTTATACTCTGTACAGCACTGGAAAAGCTACTTTTCCTTGAGTCACAAGGGCTATCCCAGGTTAAAACCTTAAAGAGACAATCACTAAGTTCTTCTCGAATGAGGCTTTACATAATTGACAAACTAGAGACTCCAGTACTGCTGCTCATGGAGTGAAAAGCTAGCACTGCTGAAGTGACATGAAGGTTCCAGTTCAGCCTAGAATGGTGTCAGGTTCTTCTTGTTCCTTTGAGGAATGTTTGTCTTTGGAGAGATGTAACATTTTATCAAACTAAAAGGCCACTCTGGACCTAGACAGTGAAGAGAAGCTGTGAACTGCTCTGCCTGGGCTCTCTTTGGTAACAAGTGGACAGAGCTGGTCATAACTGGTAGTCATGTGACTCCCATCCCATGTTCATTTCTGCAGTAATTTCCCAGTTTATTCTGCATTTGGGCCTTTGTGGAATCATCCCCAGGAAAGCTTTTCCCCTCAGTGGCACAGGGATGCCAGAGATGAGATTCCAACACCCTGGAGTTGAGCAGAGCTGCTCTTGTGTGCTTGCTGCATTCAGAGAGGCTCTTCCTGGGCTGGTTGGAGTGCTCCCTGCTTCCATCTCTCATCATGGACTGGAAGTTACCTTGCAGTGTCTTTGCTAAGAACCTGGGCATCCAGAGGTTTCCCAGATATCAAAACCAGGATCCTGGGGATGTGTATATGCATCTGGATAAAACAGCAGCTTTGTTCAAGAAGAAGAGAATCCATCTCCAAGCCCAGTATAACTGAACATTTCCTCACTTTCAGATTCTGATCCAGAGGAGTCACTAACCTCCACAAGGCAGCAGCATCTCCCACCTGGGCATCAGGAGGCAGGTGTTAGGCTTCAGGGGCTCCTGGAAAAGTTGAAGCTGCATTGTAGTGATCAGCCAGTTACTGATTTGGTTATTAACACTTTGGGATCATCTAGGGATTGCTGCTCCATTGTGCTAGCACCTGTATGCACCAACTGCACCAGGCTGGTGGTGTGTGTGTGTGTACATGAGGTGTTGCCTGGATGGGTCCTGCCTTCAGTGCAGAGCAGGAGGTGCCTGCTTGGGGATCTGATGCTGCCACTGGCAGTTGTCCCTTGGGTATTCTGGCAGGGATGATTGACCATGGTGTGATAATCTTACAAGGAAACATGGTGGATACACACCAACCCAGCATTGCCTCTTTGGGCACAATTACAATAGCTGGAAAAAATAATAATCAGCTGAAACCTGTCCCAGGCTGGAGAGGGTAAGTACCAGATCTGTCTGTGTATCCATGATGGCTAAACTGAGGAGTGGTAAAAATGTCAGAATCACCTGTGAGCTGAATCACAGCCAGGCAGGGAGGAGCAGCAGAGCATGTGCTATTATGAGACACCAGTTGTGATTCTACAGGGAAAGTCAAGTTTCATTTTGCTCTTCAGCAATAATTCATTAGTTATAGTGTTTCCTCTCAGAGACTGGGGCCTAAGTCATGGGTGGAAAATACATTTCTGGCAATACTACAGACTAATTGCTTTACCAGTTAAAAGATCCCTCTGGTAACAGAAATCTAGGTTAGGATTGGGTTTTTAATTCATTATCTCAGCCCAGACTCCTGGAGAAGGCTGCAGGTCAGCAATGCCAGAGAGGGGACAAGCACAGGGAGGGGACAGGACTGGTGCACACAGGACACAGCAGGTTCAACACACCAGCTGAACAGTGGGATGTCTTCTTTTGTGAATAGGCTAGAAAATACCACTACAGAGACAAAACACTAGGCCTGAGGAAGACCTCCTTGTGCACAGGAGAAGATGTGGAACTGTTAACTGTATCTCAGGTTCTTAGAGGAGTGTTGCATCGTGTAGTGCTTTAACTGTCCACAGATGAATACAGGTAGAACATGTCCAGTATCAACTGTCAGAGCTTGTGGTTCAAAGCTCAAAAGGGGACTTCACCCTCCCCACACACAGGCACGTTGCCTTGCTTTCCAGGACACTAAGGAAGAAAAGAGAACTTCACTGTGACGTGTGTTTTAAAAGACTTCTAGACATACTTTTAAATTAAGTTAAACTGGCAGCTCTTTTGTCACTCCAGGTATAACGTCAAGGGGACAGTGTGGCACAGGCCTGAGCTGGCTGAGAAATGACCACTGTAGATGTTGCATGCAGGTGTTACAGCTCATCAGTGATGCTGGGCATTTATGGCACTTCTGGGGACATAATTTATCTAGAAACAAAACAAGGTGCAATCACCATTTTTAATGAGCGTGCACAATAACACATTGTAAAAAGCCTTTTTTTTTATAGAAATTACCTTATTGCAATTACACAGGAAGAGAAAAAGGGTTCTCAGGTAACAGTGTACAAAATAAAGCACATTGCTCCAATGACAGATTTAAGAAAAATCCCTAAGTGTCTCAGGACTGAATGCTATCCAGTTTGAAAGATACTGATCAGTGTCTTCCATTTCTCTATGCTGAGAGATCTGAGATAACTAGTTTATCTGACTTGTCTCCAGTTTCAGAGGGAGATAAGACTTCATCTGTGTCATAGTCTTCTTCAAATGATCTGCAATGATAAAAGGGATGTCTTTAAAAGCCAAATTTTGGTGAGAGCTTTTTCAGGTAAGTTATTTGAGTGGCTACCAAAGCAGCTGGCTAAAACACATTAGCATGCAAGATGTTAGCCTCGAGGAGGGTATTTCTAAGGCACTGAGAACCATGCTGCAGTAACTGGTATTGTGGCAGCTGAGCTGTGCTCCCATCCATCCTCATTTCTAAGTCCAGAAACCACTTTTCACTGGTGCTCAGCACTATCACATTTGGATCCAGTTTCAGTAACAACTGTCAGTAGCCTTAATAGTTCAGTGTAGAAATGAAGTCGTCCAGCCCTAGAGGAGGTTCTGCTTGCTCAGAAGCACCTGGTTTCCAAAGCACCTTCTGGCTTAGGATATGTTTTGACATCCTCAGAACAACTGTGGCCACACTGTCCTCTCTTGCTTGGTTTGAAGTTTCATACCCAGCTCCTGGCACTCCTGGCCTGGGCAGGTTTGGCTGCCAGTTCTCAGCTCCAGCCAGGTGCACTGTTTGGGCTGGGTGGCTCCTGTGCTCTGCAGCAGAGGATATTGTGTTGGGGCTCTCATCCCATTCCTGTCCCTGAGAAAAGATGTTTTTTAAGATGTTTTGTCTCCAGTCTCAGCAAACTACAGGTTAGTTTCTCAGGGCTCCCAAGTAATTCAAACTCTCCCTTTTGAAACTTCCTTTTCTTTCAATGCTGCTTATGAAGGAAACGTTGCAGCAGGTGTTCCCATGGCAAGCACAGGAGTAGCTTTAGTTTGTTCAGTGATAGACTGTGCTGCAAAAAGCTTAACTCCTTTCATACCCCACATGGGTGGCATTAAGAAAGAATTCCCCACTGCTTGTGGTTTTTTTTTTCCTTTCTTAACCCACATGCAGGCACAGCAAATCCTTGGGAGCCTGTCTGGATGTCAGTCCTGCTGAGGGGGGGGTTCTATGCTATAGTCTGGTGATCCCTACGTGAAGAAGAAACAAACAGCATAGAGATATTCCTGGACAACATTTTCATCTTCTCTTCCATAAAGAAAAGCACCTGCTGAGTAATTCTGCCACCTTCTGGATCCTCGTGTAAGTGGGAGAAGGGAAACAATGGATCCTACACAAGTAACTGTTCTGATGATGCATGCAGGGATGCCAAGGAGCAGGCAGTATGCAGACTTTGTGCTGGAGCAGCCCCTGTGGGGAGCCTGCCTGGCTCTGCCTGCCCTGCACTCCCCCCCAGGAACGGGCTCTGCATGCTTCTACATGCCTCAGTTTCTCTGATGGCTCCTTGGGTTAAGATGATACAGCTGAAGAAAACTTTTTATTTCCATTTGAATGCTCTTCTTAGGAATTATCCTTTCGTGTGTCCTTTTCCTTCAATGTTACTAACTTCTGTTAGCCTTCTTCCTTTTCTTTTACATGAAATGTGACCTCTTTCCTGTATTGTTTATCTTGCACATTCAGCAGCACTTGGGGAGCTCTAGTAATTCTTTTTCTGGCCCCTTTTGCTTCTGGACTAAACCTTCTCATGTTTTCTTCAAAAGGGGCTTCCCACTGTCCTTGTTCATGTGAATTACTTTCCCACTTCACTCTTTTGCTCCCTAAGGCTCAACACTGCCTGCCTTTCCCATCTTGGAAAAAATGCTTTCCCCCTTTATGGCTAGGAAGCATCCACGCAACAGTTTTTTCCACAAGAGCAGCACTAAAGATTGTCACCTTCTCTCCTTCCAGGCCAGTTTCACAACTTCACAGTCCCCTAAAACACATACGTGGTCATATAGATGAAACACTCACTCCTCAAGACTCAACCATAGAATCATAGAATTACTAAGGTTGGAAGGGACCTTAAAGCTCATCTAGTTCCAACCCCCCCTGCTATGAGCAGGGACCCCTACCACTAGACCAGGTTGCACAAAACCTCATCCAACCTGGCCTTAAAAACCTCCAGAGATGGGGCATCAACAACCTCCGTGAGCAACCCATTCCAGTTCCTCACCACCCTTAGAGTGAAGAATTTCTTCCCGATGTCTCACCTAAATCTCCCCTCCTTCAGTTTAAAACCATTACCCCTTGTCCTATCACTATCTTCTCTGATGAAAAGCCCCTCCCCAGCTTTCCTGGAGCCCCTTCAGGCACTGGAAGGTGCTCTAAGGTCTCCCTGGAGCCTTCTCTTCTCCAGGCTGAACAGCCCCAACTCTCTCAGCCTGTCTCCAGAGAAGAGCTGCTCCAGCCCTTGGATCATCTTTGTGGCCCTTGGATCATCTTTGTGGCCCTTCTCTGAACCCTCTCCAACAGGTCTATATCTTTCTTGTGCTGGCATGGCACTCTAGCTTGTTCACAGAAGGCACATTACTCCAGGCAATTCTTTGTCCTTCCTTCTGGCAAACACACATTTCATGACTGGGTGGTTCAGTGATGTCCTTCTTGCCCCTTTCCCTTCCTTAAGCTGCTGGGTTCATGGAAGTGAGCAACTGAACCATCACCCAACTTGAGGGGACAAGATAAATGGTCTAAGCTGCCTAAACCAACATCATCTGCTCCGGTGTCTTTGTCCCAGCTGCCCTCTCTGAGAGGATTGCTCAGCATTGTGCCCTCAACTCCTTGCTGCTCAGCTGAAGGGGATTCTTTCCTACCAGCAGCTGATAAAAGATGGCCTTTTCTTTCTTATTTCCTTTCCTCTGGGGAAAGATCTCTTTCCATGAAAGCACTTGTGGCTTCCATGTACATCAGCTGGCTGAAACTGGTTTCTGGAACAGTGAACAAAGTGGTGCCCAGTTCTGCCATGCAGGCCATAGCCTGGGCTGCAAGAAAGGATCTCTGCAAAACCAATGTTTCCATCTGCATTAAGAGCTTGTGTTGGTCAGGTTCAACTATTGGTTCTGCCTTCCAACAATGATGAGTGTGTATATTCACCAGGGAACAGACACATACACAGATGAAGCTCATACATGGACATATTAAAGCAGAGCATGGCTGGGGAGTGTTCAGATCAGCTTCAGCTTCTAGCAAAACATGATGCTTCATGGTTGTCTTCAGCCAGGTGACAACCCTCTCATTTTTGGTGACTGTAGCTCTCCAAAGAGTCACAGCATCCTTGAAGCCATGCTGAGTTGACTCAGAGTTGACATCCACTGTCAGCTCTTCCAGGAGCAGTGCTTCTCCCCTGGGCACACCTGCAGCCAGCCAGCCAGATGCCAACTGGGTTTAGAAACCTTCCACCCAGAGAAGCTGTGGAGAGGGCTAAGTCACAAACGTGGTACACACTGACTAATTCATCTGCCATGGCTGAATGATGGTCAGTTTCAAATGTATTAATAAGACAAATACCAGATTTCAGAGTCTGCCAGCTAACTTAGTCAAAAATCTTCCAGTCTCTCAGAGCTCATAAATTGTCTTGGTTTTGTCCCTGCTCCCTGTTTCTGTCATCCTCAAAGAACAGCAGAAAGAATGTATTTGCAAAAACTCAATGCCTGTTTCTGGCAAGTTTGTCTGGGCATCCAAGCTCTTTGTTTTTCCTTTTTCCCTTCCTTTTTCCCTGCGTGGTCTGTTGCTATGCTCCACAAATGAGATCTAATCCTGCTGCCATGACTACAGAGCTTTTCAGGGGCTCTTAAAAGCAAGCAGCAAAGTTGCTGACATGCTCTTTACAGGAAGACACAGAGCTGTTTCAGACAAGACTTCAAAAACCCAACATCCCCTGCCACTTTTCCTCTGTTTTCTGAGAGTTTGGGGTTCCATGGTCCTGCAAAACTTCCACGCCAGCCTCCTAGTTCTTTTCTGTGCTGAGAATGCAGGTGTTGCAAAGCAGCTGCAGGAGACAGAGCAGTTCTATCTTCCATCCTGTGTTACCTCACCTTCCATTGTGAAGGCCACAAAGAGGCAAGGCAGCTCAAAGGAGATGAGGGAACAGCCCATAGCTGTTTGGATGCACATCACAGGGAGAGAGGGAAGCATGGCTCCCTACAGCTTTCCAAATCTCTGTGGCTAATTAGTAGGTGCTACTCTTATCCCAAGCAATTTCCAGTGTGGGAAGTTTTGAAAATTATGCAATCTTCTCAGTACTCCTTACTTTAATGGCTCTACAGATACTGTTCAAGAATGGATGAAATCCTGAACCATGCAAGATCACCAGGGGGTAAGCATTCTTTGGATGTTTGTTATATTAACCTGGAGACCTCTAGAGAAATATTCTCAAGAAGATACTAACATAGACACAAATCTAAAAGATAATTATACTGAGTCTCCATTAGGAGCCTCTTCAGGAAGCCCTTGCACACAGAGAGGTTCTGGAGCAACTAGTCTACCTAAATTTATTGACTCTTAAGGATAGCTGGAGTGTCTGTCCATAATTTTATAGAATGCTGCAAAAAGGAGTGTAGGTATTGCAGAAACCAAGTGCCAGAAAGGAACAGTCTGAACAAACATAGTAGATGAATGAAAGCATTGAAACAGCTTGTGAAGAGCACAGACTAACAGGCATAAAGTTTGGCAGAAAGTAAAATAATTTGACTGAAGAAAATCTCCAGTAGGTATAATAGATACAACAGAGCTGCAGTTTCTAATCTGTGATGATGTGACATGATCAGTACGTGGCCAAGACTGGCAGAAGTAATTTCATCTCTTTTTCTGTATGGTTGCCACAAGAAAAAAGGCATTGTCCTTTCTGTCACCTATCCTCCTCACCACAGTGTGTGCAGCTGCTTCCAATGGCTGCCCACAAAAGAAGTCTTTCTGACAAATGCACCAGTGCTGCCTTCTGGAGCAACTGGTCCAGCCTTCGCATGCTCCAGTGTTGAGTCCAAATGGTAAGTCCACTAATTCAGCACCTCTGTTAAAGTGGCATCCACATGCACCTACCAAAGCCCAGCTGGAGCCAGGCAGTGTGTCCCCAGGGCAGAGCAATGCCTGTGCTTACCCTTCCTGTAACTGCTCGTTCCCAGACTCCTCAGCCACCAGGATCTCATACTCCTCAGCAGCGAATCTGTCCCAGTCCGAGGGCTCGGGGCCATCGTTGTCAATGTCCTGAGGAGAACAGACAGTCAAGCACACCATGTCCATACCTCTCTACAGCTGCTCACAATTGGTCTAAGTATGTGTAACAGCAATTCTAGGAATATTTAGCAACAGTGTACAAACAGCTAGTCGAAAATTACCTGAACTGAAAGATTCACAATTACCTTAAACTATTTTAACATCTATACATAGATGACTATGAAAAAAAAACTACACCACCCCTTCGTCTGTAGAGCTCAGGGTGTGACCCAAGCTGCCAACAAGTTGTGCCTGCTTCATTTCAGAACTGCTGAGTGGCAATAACTGTTCCAGCTCAGCAAGCCATGTGTGCTTTGTAATTGGTTAAATAACTTAGTGATTTTAAATTGGGCATTAAATATTAATTGTAACTGATCTCTTGAGGAACCCCTCGCAATCTGCTCAGCTTGAGCAAGTTTGGGAGAAGGTCACAGCATAACATCCTTATAAACATGTGGCCCTCTGCCATTTGCTATAAGATGGGGAAAGTAAGTGGCCCCCCCCAGCCCCACTTGACTGCTCTGATGAAGATCCAGTTTAAACAAACCAAAGTGGAAAGGTTCTGGATTGGAATATATTTAAGCCTTGAATCACAGAACCATAAAGTTCCTCTTACAGGTTACATGGGAAGAGCTGGGAGGGACACAGAGCTGGTTTTGGCATCCCCACCACTTTACTGTGGCCAGATAAGACGTTTCTGGCAGATAGTCTTTAGGCTGTGGATACATCTGGTTTCCCTGGATTTGCAAGGGGAGCCAGAGGTGAGGGGCTCTGCACCACCAGCTGACAAAACTCAGATCTCTCAACATCCCACTGTTTGGTGGTGAGCAACAACTGCACAACACATAAAGCCACAATCTCCTCCTGTATTTTCTCTGCTTGGGCTCTGAAAGGATGATGAATGACAGTGCAGCCAGGCTGATAACCAGGCACAATCTGCAATATCCAGACCTTCCATCTCGTCAGTCACGTGCGTGGCCTGATCACAGAGCTGGCATCTCATCTGCCTCAGCCCTGTGCTGTGAAGAAGGTCTGTCTCTGGTTCTGCATCAGCAATGGGGTAATTGCTGTTTTAGGGATCAGACTCCAACCTGAATGTCTAATAAATATTCACATGTAGCCTACACTTCTGACTGCATAATGTGTAGGAGATGGGAAGAGAAAATGGGATTTCAAGTTTTGAATCTCACAGCTCCTTTCTAAACTGAGCAAACCAGGTTGCCTTCTACTGCAGCTGAGTCCCCTCTTCAGTCTGCTGAATCAGTGCAGCTCAGCAGGCTCTGGTCAGTCCCTCTAGAACCACACCCTGCACTGCCTGTGCTGGTGTAGGATCAGTGATGGCACCAGGATCATAGAATAGCAGCACAGATTGGGCTGGAAGAGACCCAAGAGGTCTCTAGTCTCAGACACTGCTGAATTCAGAGTGTGCTGTAAGGTCAGCTCAGGGGGCTCAAGGCTTTGTCCAGTCACATCTTGAAAACCTCCAAGAACAGAAGCTGCACAACCTTTCTGGGCAACCTGTTCCAGTGTTTGACCACCCCCCGTGTGAGAAAGCTTTTCTTATGCTCAGTTGGATTTTCCCTACATCCAACTGCATTCCAAAGATGGGTTTGAGAAAGCCTGTATTTAGAAATAAAGGTGATTTGTACCTTTTGCACTGCAAAGGGATCCCTCTGTTCATTGTCCAGGTATTTCTCTAAATTGAAGAAGGTGTTGTAGAACACATGAGCCATTCTGCACCTCTTCAGGTCTCGCAGGGTTACTTTTCCTACAGAAAAAAACCCCACATTATTGTGCTACTGAGTTCTTAGTGAGAGCCTGTTCCTTGCCAGTCTTGTTGAAGTTTAATTATAACACCAGTATGCTACAATATTACAACATTTCTTCCCAAGTCAGTCAAGGATTTTAAGATGATTCAATAACTGGATACATTTATTAGGCTTAAATCTCACACGCATATGGAGCTCTTTCAAATTCATAAGAAACATGAAGGAATGTGAATGGGGATGGTCCAGTTTCATAACCCAGACTGTCAGCACATCCTCCAGCTGGAACAGACAAGATTTGTTTCTCCAGTTCCAGCAAGTTAATTCACAGAGTAGAATGGCAAAGGTTGGAAGGGACCTTGAAGATCATCAGGTTTCGACCCCCCTGCCATGAGCAGGGACACCTCCCACCAGACCAGGCTGCACAAGCCTCATCCAACCTGGCATCAACAACTTCCCTGGGCAACCTATTCCAGTGCCTTCCTACCCTCATGGTGAAGAATTTCTTCCTAATATCTAACCTAAATCTCCCCTTTTGCAGTTTAAAACCATTACCCCTTGTCCTATTGCTCTCTTCTTTGATGAAAACCCCCTCCCCAGCTTTCCTGTAGCCCCTTCAGGCACTGGAAGGTGCTATAAGGTCTCCCTGGTACAGTCTTGGTTTCACAAACAGATTCGTTTCACAGGAACATGACTTTCTCGACCCACCACTGATCAAAGAGGATGGGAACACCCACTAAACAGGACCTACCTTCCCTCTCTGGCTTTACAAGATCAAGCATCTGACACAGCAAGTCATGAAATGGCAGTGGTTCTATGCCCATCACTTCCATCCGCTCACATTGCTCCTCATAAAAGTACTCCAGTTCATACATGGAGAGCACTCCATCCCCATCCAGGTCCATGCACCGAAACCAGTACTCAATGCTGGGAAAGAGACAGGACTAGTGAAAGCACAGCACTGGGCAATCCACAAAGCAGAGTCTGCAGCAATGCACATTCCCTTCCCCCATCCTCTAATGCTCCTGTGCTCCAAGACTGGCATCAAAATATCCTTTGGGAAGGATCAGGGCACAGGCTAACCCTTGAGAACACCTCCTGGCAGTCTCCTAGGTGGCTTGTGAGCAAGCCATGCTGATAACCTGTTTCACCTGGTAGCTGTAGCACGTGTCCACTGTGCTGCAGCTCAACTGGCTCACATAGGTTGGGATGTCCCCATCTGGTTCAGCAGCAAAAGTTGGCCAGATACAACCAAGTCTGAGCCCAGGACACAGGCTGTCCCCGAGTGACCCTGGTGAGCGAAGAGGCAGGCATGGTATGCACTTATTTCCGCTGCTCCTTTATGCAGGAGGCAATACTTCCAGGCAGCTGCACTCTACATCCTCCCTTTGCCTCTGGGTAGTCCAACTCTGTGTTTATGAATTCCCCTTCTCATTTTCACTCACAAGATTCCTTATCCCAGTAAGCCCGTGCAGATCTAGTTCAGCTCTGCACAACAGTCTCCCTCTGGCTGTACACACCAGGCACACAGGCAGGTTTTACAACGTGACACAGTGAAGTTTCCCCACAAACCCCTCTTACACACTTGGTACATGCATGAAGGGTACATGCCTATCTGCTGCAAACATCTCATGGGTTTATCCCCAGAGCCAGTGCTTCATGGCATGGGGTAACCAAAGGGATCTATGACTACCCAGACCTTTAACATTACAAGAAAACTCTGCTTCTATACAATTTATCCTCAAGAAAGGCAAATTATTTGACCAAACATTGACAGTAAGTTGCTTTCTTCCTAATAATCACTGGAACCCAAGCTGCTGTCTCTTGTAGAAAGCAGTAGGTCACAGAAGTTTCTATAATCTTTTCTGCTCCTTTCAATCCATTTATTTACCAAGACACAGAAATCAGTCAGACCTTGTAGCACTCCTTTTGTCTTCCTCTGAAATCAGGAGCCACACGAAATCAGCATAACTCATGCAGCCTTCCTTCTGAACTTCATTGCCCCTGGAAGACACATGAGAAAAAAACCCAATCAAAGAACCAAAACCCAAACCATCAGGCTCCTAAATACTCAGAATGTTATCAAACATGTTTTTCAAAACCCCGAATCATTTATGAGAGAAAATCTGACATTATCACCTCTGTAGCCTGTACTCCCTGCACTCTGCAGCACCAGTCCTTGTGTGCTTCCCAGCATCTGCTGCCTCACTGTCACTGCAGAGCTGAGGCTCATCTACCACATCCCGTCCCACCCAAGTGCTGGGCTGGTTTAGTTTTCAGGGACTTTACAGCTTGTTCTACACTGAGGTCTGTAGGTTCTCATCCTATGGGATTTTTTAATTTGTCTTCTTAAGATACCCAGAAGTCTCACTCCATTTTCAGGCAGCCCTTGTTGGAAACCATTCTGATTAGTGGGGATTTCTGAGAGTATCTTGCATTTTCAGTCAGACTGTCAGAAAGCCCCTTCACTTCTATCCCCAACCAGTATGCTATCACTCACCTCACCACAGCACCGCTGAATATTCGCTCAATAATCCTGTTTGATAAAGCTGGAAAGAAAGAAAACACAAAGAAAATGAAACTAGAGGTCACAGGGATAACTACAACCAGTTTATGCTTAATCCACACAAAGCCATTTCCCACAGCTAAAAGAAAGTTCTGTCTACGTTGCCTGGATGGCCACTTGTCTCTGTTTAGCAGCATTTTGTAAAAAACAAAGATGATTTCCCCCAGTGGGCTTTTGTGTCCTCCCAAACACCCCATTTCCCCACAAATATGGCAACTGTGTGTTATCCAGATTCTTGGACATGTTACTCCTACTTTGCTGCAGTAGGATTTGTCACATAAGCAAGTGCTGCTGATGGAAGCAGATTATTTCAGTGTGTATTGCAAAAAAGAAGTTGAGTTATCAAGCAGAAATCACACACCAAATCCCTACAAAACACTTCTTAGCAGAGCACAGGCTGTGGCAATCCTGCTGCAAGGAAGGACAATGAAAAACAAGCACTGTTTCAGGTGAGTGGGAGCGTACTGCCAGCCAGGAAATGTGTGGGCCCGCAGCCCCCTTCTGTCTTTAGCTCCCCAGCACCCCATGCTCTCGAGCCTCCTGCTCAACTAAAGCTCCAGCCCCACACTCCAGCCTCGAAGTCTCCCATGTCACCTACCCCAGGGCAGTCACTCCTCCATCCTCACCTCATCCAGCCCTCTTAGCGACGCTCCTGATCCTGTGCCTGCCAGAATCCCCACGGCCTCCCCGTGAACACCCGCACTCAGACCCCTGGGCCACCACACCCCTCTGACACACACACCCCCCTACAGCACTGCCATTCCCTTTCCTTCTTTCTCACTTCAGCCCACTAGGATCCTGGCTCCTACAAAATGTTGTCCCCATCCCCAGGGCTCCAGCAATGCCTGACAACTTGTCACACCTCCAGATCCCTGTAGCCCCACACACTACAACACCTCACCACACACTTCACTCTTCCTGCCACCTCCAGTCACACATTGTGTCCAAACATCCCATTTCCCCAAATCTGGTTCTCTGTCCCAGATCTACTTTCCCAAGAAGTGCAGCAACCACACAGAAAAATCCAAGAAGGTTTTGACTTCAGGACCAAACACGCTGGTCAATCCTCTTGTCCAAGACATTACATATCATGCTCTCAGAACACGGATAATCCTAAAACCATGGGCCTCCATCCAGTACAATGTATACAGAACAAGTGCATTTGGATTTTTCAGCCCTTTGAGAATTTGTATTCCATAAACTTACTCACTGCCCTTGAACCTTGGAAAACTCATGGCACTTGCTAACCTCGTGGAAAGGAGTTCCACACTGAACTCAAGAGAGATTCTCCAGAGAGCATCTCCCAACTGAAATTCCCCAGGCTTCACCAGACTCTGGAATTTCTCTCATGCACAATGAGACTGCACTTCAGGAATCCTTGAAGTCCACATGGGCTTGTCCTTCTTGTCCCTACTTCCAAGTTCCCACAAAACTCTTGGTAAATCATAAGCAAGTTTCAATATATGATTTTAGCTTGTCCCGGCAGTGACCCACATGTGAACAGAAGCTCCCTCTAGTTACTCATGCAGAGAATAGTGTGTACTGCACTATGGGTCTGAGCCCCTACAACTGGCTCTGTAAATCAGCATTTGTGTAAGAGATGGATGGCTCCATTTGTATATTTTTGAGGCATCAAATTAACCAAATGAAACCTAGGCTTTACTCTTCAGTGGATATGTTCTATTGCAAGCAATCCCCTTGGTCCCAGGGCAGTGTGCAGGCAGCATACCTTGATCACTGTACCTAGCCAGATCCTTCTGGCTGATGTAAAGATCATGGTCAGTGTCCAGCTCCCAGAATTTACAGTATATAACATAGAAATGCTCATAGGAGAAATAATCTGTGATCTGATTTATGTCATCTTCTTCTTCCAAGAGAGCAAGAGTCTGAAAGAGCACAAATAAAGCAGAAGTTAAACCTAGACAAAGAGGCAGTTCAGCACCTGAAATCCTCTAAACTCCATGAAGGCCGAGTGAACACAGCTCTGAGAGCTCATCCAAAATGCAGCCTTTCTCCCTGTAGATTTTCTTGCTGCATTCCTTAACAGGCACCAGGAGAGCATCTGGCTTGGCTATCCTGGTTAGTGTATCTATGCACAATATTTCTGCCACTCCTGTGAACAATCTCTGCTATTTTTCAGCTCCAGTGCAGAGACACAAGAACACAACTGCTGCCTCAGCTGGGATCCATTATTTGCAAAACATCTCTGACCTGCACCAGAGACTCTTAGAGCCTTTTACAAGAGCAAGTGCACAGCTCTCCACAGGAACTGAGATACATCATTACACATCTCACATCCTTGCCTGGCTCCTGAAGGGCAAATCAAGTCCTGCTCCAGACTCATGCCTGGCCTGGGGAAGGAGGGATGGACTCCAAGCAGACCAAACCAATCACACTGGTTTTCCTGGGCTGTCGCTGACAGGAATTAGTCTGGTTTAACTCTGAGGCTTAGACAGATTTTCAACCATGGCAGCTGTTAACATGTCTTGCTAGAAAACATTTAGTAACAATGTCCTCGTTTCATTCCCACCTCCCTCCTCCACTCCACCCTCCCATCAGGAGGGTAGCACATGTTTACCACTGCCACCTCCCTGCTTGCCCTTCTCCTAGTGCTGAGGCCACGGACACCAGGCAGCTTTTGCAGTCTAATAAATGATGGCTGCAGGAATGTGAAAAAGCTATCAGGCTCCAGTGAGCTATAGGTCTGTCCTCCCCTGCCCCAGCCTCTAAGAAGGGAGGAGGTGAAACAGCCTATGAGCTATCCCAGGGAGTGGTGTCTCTGAGCAGGCAGGCTTAGTGGCCCTTCTAGATGCTGTGCTACATGGAGGCACTGATAACTCAGCATCAACTTGCAGTCATCTCCACATCCAAGGAACCCAACTGAGTCTCAGCAAAACTCCCACATCCTGTTATCCACCAGGGTCTGTAAAGTTTCAGGCAGGGACAACAGGAAGGCACAGGCAGACCTGCACTAGTCTGACTTGATGACACCCAAGTCTCTCTCTGATCAATCACTCGTTAGCCTCTTCAGATTCTTTGTGGGTCTCTCAATTTCTTTGCAGATGATAATCACCTGGGGAGGTCTTTCAGTAACTAGTGTTTTTCTTTTATAGCTCATGCCAAAATATGCCATTTGCACATGCAGCAAAGATCTGTCTCAAAATCACAGTCCCAGAGCTGAACTTCCCTGCTGCAGGAGATGAAAGGTAGAGTACATATGGAACGAGAAGAAGGGAAGAGTGTATCAAGGGAGTAAATGAGTGAATAAAGATGCAGGGTGAGCTGGAAGGATGTGTTTAAAACAGAGGTTAGGGAGGAACTGAGATCAGAGGGCTTGGACTGGCATGAGACAATCCAAGGGAACACAGATCTTTTCATTAGCTGATGTGATCAGTAGGGCAGAAGATGTCTGAAAGGAGTGTGAACTCATGCTTGAGGCTTTTGAGGAAGACAGCACACTACAGCTAGAGATCCTGGGAGAACAGTATGCAGCAAGAAGTTCCACTGCTTTCGCTGAGTCCTTAACCTTTCAGCCTAAAGACTTTCTAGGGCTGGAGTGGAGCAGCCTTAGCCAGTTTTATCCTGGTGCTCCTTTGGGCAAAACATACAGAGAACAGAAATTCAAATCCTGCAACCTCTGCCCAACATAAGGATACCCTGCAGGGATTGTATCAAGAACTAAGCTCCTCTCATGAAGCTCTCTGCAGCAGCCTGCAGAGTGGAGATCAGCTCCCGAGATGCAGGATCTCCCCCTTGTGCAGCACAACATGCCTGACCAACTGGCAGAGGCCCATTGCTGGCGGGGAGTCAGGAAATGGGCTGTCCTACCCACCACCTACTGTGGGCAGCCCAGCAGCTCTTCTTGGCTGCTCCATGAGCCACCTAACATAGGTGCACTGCTGAGTCTTGCTTCCCTTCCTTTGGCTTGATCAGGAGCCAAGAGCCCATCTGCTCAATGCAGCTCCAGAGCAGGTGCCCAGCGACCTCCCACCAGCACGCTCTTGGCTACTGCAGTCCCTGGTCTTCTCTCATCTCAAGACACAACTCTTCCATTCACCCCAGCACTCTCCTGGCACTGAGCATTTGGCCTTCCTCCCTACGAGCCAGGCACAGCTCCCTCGTATAGAGCAGACAGCTCCAGGAACAAAGGTATGATGTATCTGCATCTTGTTCAGACAACAACCAACATACTTGCAAGAAGTTGCTTTTCCTCAGCTCGGTTAGAGTGATCTTCCCAGACCAGGATCGATTGACTGTGTAGAATATTCTCTGTATGACCTGCAACACATGAACAGGGCTCTTGAAATCAACTCCTGAAATATACCAGTTTGGGAATTTAAATGCAGTAACTTCATTTTGTTTATTCACTCATCCTAAGGAACTTATTTTTGAAAACTCTTTTGTACATACTACTATCCTTAGTTCACTATGCAGTCTGAAAGTAACATTTGTTTCTGAAACAGAATCATCCATTCCCATTCTGCAAATATTTTCACTGATCTGAAAATTCACATCCTTGAGCATGCAGATAATTATTAATCTCAGGGAATATGTTCAAAGTGCAGTCGAGTCACTTTGAAACTGAGTTTTTCAGGTTTTAGACCCTGCAGCTTGCATGGATCTCAACTGGTTCAGCACCAGAAAAAAAAAAAGTCAGGACTTTTGAAGAGAAAACAGGACTTGTAAATGAAAGGCACAATTCATGTCTGACCTATTGTGTCTACAACAATGCCTCATCCTCTTGGTGGCTCCACTGAAAGCAAGCAATAGAGATTATCTGTCTGCATTTATCTTCAGTAGGTGTTAACCTCATTTAACTCCTTTACTCATTTCTTTACTCATGTGAAAGTGAGTAAAAAGCTCGGGGAGGAGGGGGCCGGGGGGGGATGGGGAACGCAGGATTCTGAGAACCCAAGAGAAACGGTCAACACTCCCAAGTACCTAAGGAAGCTGAGCCCTTCCTATTCTGCTCCTGGTTAGCTTGTCAAATATCAGAGTGGGGAAAATGCCCACGTATGATCAAGCAAATGAAAGAACAAACTTAATGCGGGAAACAACAACAAATAAACATCTCCAACAAGAGAAAGTAGAGTTATAATTAATTTCACTATCAGCACTGAAAACTATGGAATACAATTCTTGTTGACCAAACCTCATACAAACAAACTTTTGATGTCTCTGACATCATGCTGACATACTAGCCTAGAATTTTGGTAAATCTTAATACTGCATGCTATTCCAACACGAAAATTAACTTCACACAACAATATGGACATTACAGGAATTAATTTGGTTAACAAATTAAATGGGATGGGTTTATTTCTTAGCTAGAACAAGCTTTGTGCAACCACCATTTAAGGGCCATGCTTTGACCCAGTCACATCTGATCTTAGTCCAGAACAGATCAAGAACCAAGTACAAGATTGTTGCCAACAGTCTGCTTTGGGATCATCAGATTAGTGAGACAGTAAATGCTGATGGGCACAAATAAGTTTGAGAGCAACAAGAATGATTTGAGGACTCAAAATGCATCCTGAGGAGAACTGGTATCTTCAACTTAGCTGAGCATGACACCTATAGGTGTCCTTAAAAGTCTGCATGGGGAGATGTGGGACAGCAGGACTCTTTGTCTCCCATGAAACACATAGAAGCTGAAGTCAGCCTGATTCAGACAAGTAAGAGTGCATTTCTTCCACACTGCCATTGATTAAGCACTTGGACAAGTCCCAGAGAAACACTGTAGGCTCTTTATTACTCCAGACTTCTAAGATGGATGTCCTTCTAAAGTTGAGTGTCAATTCAATTAAAAAAACAACAACAACAACAAAATATCTGAGCAATGTTCTATGACCCATAAAAAAAAAGTCAGACTAGGTAATCATAATGATCTTTTCTGGTCTTAAGCACAATGAAGAAGCTGTATGGTTGTTTGTTCTTTAATGCCTCTGGAAGCTGCTGCCATTCTGGACTCTATTTTTGGACTTTGTTTGGCCTTTGCTTCCAGACTACACAACAGTTCAGAGACTGAAGTGGGTCTCACCTCATACATAACCCATTATCACACCTGTCAACTCTGCAGCAATTCTTAAAGATACAGGATTTTCACACCATTCCAAAGACTCAAAATACAATCCCAATTCTTTTCCTCTGCCTGCAAAGCAATAAAAGACAACCAAATATCCTCATTTGTGATGTGTAAGAAACTGTTCCTCCATCAGGCTATACTGATACAGATGTTCCATCTGCTCTTTCCTCACCTAGCTGTGAAAATAAGGCATTCAGAGGTAAAACAGGATCTCTTTTCATCATTTTTACCATGTCCAGTCACTCAGTGCTTTATTATTCAAATAATCCAGTTTCAATGGATAGTACATAGTGTATATAGATCAGTATAAAATATTAGTACTTCTCTCTTTCCTTTCCAGGTTGGGAAAATCAAAGTGTCAAAAAAAGCATTTGGGAAACATCCTAGAACATAACCACACAGGCAGAGATGATTTGCAGCATTCAAACCACACTTGTCAGTTATACCTTACTGAAAAAGCCATAACTGGCTTCGTTTTTAGCCAGCATGGAAGGTTATTTATTCTGAATTGAGTACATAAACTTTGGAAGGGGAAGCCCCTTCCTATTTGACCATGATCCTCATGTAATCTACCTTCAGGACTCAAAGCATTGATGGGTCAGTTCTAGACCTTTCCCAGTCTTCCCATAGAAGAAGAACAAAAGCAATACCAGTTCTGGAAAACCCCACAAAGCTTCATTAAACCCTGTAGGCCATCCTCCTCTTACACATTTGCATTGGTAATACTGCATAAGCTGAAGCATTTTTCAACAAGCAGTATGTTTTGCCAAGCTGTTTTTAATTGACTCAGCTTTTTGACAACACCATGCAGTGCTAACTCTGAGCCTTGTTTGAACACTTTGGGAGAAGCCCCATTTTAAAGCTTTTACAACAAATGCCATGTGATATTCTTCATCTTCACCAGCTTCAGGAGTTGGTCTCTGTGGAAAGAAACACAAGTAGTTTAGGATAGTGGCAATACAACAGCTCACAGATCCTGACATAGATTAAATTACAGCCTATTGTATCCAAAAGGCACCTCTAAGAGGTGCAGAGGTAGGCAAAAAAAATGAAACCTGCTCACAGATCTTACCATGCTAGACTGTCAGCTCACTCTCCAGGTCATCTCAACCAAGCGATGCTGTACCCAGCAACGAACACAAACCCAGTGTCTCCTTATGGCCCTCATCTGTAACACCAAACCAGAATGTAATTCTTGCACTTCCAGCAAATACAGCTGTCACTGTAAGCAGGTGTAAGGCACTCTACCTTGAAGGGATCAAAAGGATCCATGTAGTCTCAAAATCCAAGGACAAAGCTGTTCTGTTCATTACCTCCTGGTGGAAATACTGGAGTTTTGTAACATTAAAGAGAGAGGAGCACTGAACTGTCTGTGAAAGGAGATGTGAGAAACAGGAACTCCTGGTGTCAGAGAGGACAGCCACTGCACAGTGGGCCAAGAACAGCCACTCCAGATGGAAACAACCTGACCCAAGAGACTCTTTGTCTCCCAAGGTCTTGACTCTGCTCCAACTCAGTGATGTGGCCAAGGCCAAACCCCCTGAGCTCAGAAGGAATCTGTCTGTCAGCACAGACACCCAGAACAACACTGTCCTGTGAAGAGCATTGCAGCTTTGTAGGAATGGCCACTACACACCCTTCACACCTCAACCACCAGCACTGCTGGCTGCCTGGGAGTGAGCCTGGGAAGGCACCTGTGTCAGAGCACTGTGAGTACAGGTGCCAAATGGCTCAGATGGAAGTGGGAAAGCACAAGCAGAAACAAGAAGCACTGAGGAGATTCATGTACTCATGAAAGGTCCATCTCTGTGACCACTTCACAGTCACAGAAACTTCAACCAAGCACAAGGGAAGTTGTGGAAAGGAAGAGAGGAAGGAAAGGTGTTGCCTTTTCAGTAGCAGCCTGCACTTCAGTTGTCTTGAAGTGGAACTTCAGCTCCACACAGCTGGTCTCTCAGACCAGAACATGCAATTCACCTCGATGACATCCAGAAACTGCAGCCATTGCTGCTTTGGGACACCAGGGGTGATCATTTAAGGGATTACTCTGCAAAGGCATTTGTTTCTTGCCTTTACTCCCTCCTTTAGACCCTGAAAAATACAGGAACAGCATGTGACTTGAGAAGAGCCACCTGTCAAGGCAGATGCACAGAACTGCCTTTGCCCCAGCAGCCAGCACCAGGACTGCCACCCGTTGGATCTTGGGCCACGTGCTGGCAAAGAACAAGTGGTTGGTACTGCAGTCAGAGACCAATACCAGCATGACCTTACCTCTTTCAGCTCTCACCCCTCCACGTACTTTAAACACCACATACAAGTGCCACGGGCACCTTCCACACTCACCCATTCATGTACCTCCATAATCCCCTGGCCATTGTTACACCTACTCTGCCAGTTACTACATGTGGCTGATTTGTTGTCTTGTTCCCTGGGGACTGAATGTGTTGATAATGCACCGATGTTCACTGCCACGTTCAAGTGCATCTAAACATTTGAAATGGATTCTTGTTACACATTTTCACAAAACATTAGTGTGACAGTTCAGGATTTGCCCAGAGCAACAGAGTGCCTTTCTGCCATCTGCCCCTCACAGGAAGGAACAAGCCCATGTCTGCCAGCAATCTGCCAGCTGCCAGTGTGTGGTGCAGCTGGCCCCCATGCAGACCCTGGCAAGCAAACAGCCCAAAATGTAAGCCCTTGAGCCCTCTTGGGTTACAGCTCCCATCAGGCTTGTCATTATTTGGATTTGCTACCACTGCAGAGAAGACATCCTAATATCTATACCTTTTATCCATATTCACACCCAACATGAGACTAGCTAAAGGCTTAAAAAAAGGACAAACTTATTCAGGTAAAGCACCAGTCTAACTGCAGGGTGTGAACAAAGCTGCAGAACCAAACCCAAGAACAAGCAGTGGTCACAAAAGCTCAGAGACCCAGAAAGACTAGATAGACTTTCTGGCCAGGGTAAGAGGCAGGCAAGTTGGACAGCAGGCTCCTTTGTGCAGTGGATGCTTTGAACAATCCCAGATTCTCCATGTGGAAGTGACAGGAATCTTCCAACATACAGCATTCCATGTCTCAGCAGCCCAGCAGAACTAGGGGTAACTGAGCAGCTATCCAAGACCAGAGGACCTCTCATTTTCCTGCATCAGGATTAAAGGTCAAAGGAATTGTTTCTATCTATTTGCTTAAGACCAGAAAGAATCATTATTCACCTTCTGAATAACCTCTTGTGCACGCAGGCGGATTCATTTTTTCCTTTGGAAGTAGTTCTTAAAATAACTAATTGCCAGAAATATTAAAAACACTTATTTTTCTGAAACAACTGCAGGACTGGCTGATGTGACCAATGACAAAGGGAGGGTTGGGACAGCAGTGTCACAGGAGATGAAAGGAGCCAGCCTACCGTCGTGATATACCGGGAGTGGAACTCCGGAGCATCCTTCAGGAACGTCAGGCCAGGATGCGTTTCCACCACATCCTGCAAGACAAGACCAAATAAAATGAAATAGATTTTCTTCTCCTTTAAATATTAAGAAGTTACTGGGTTTACAAACCAATACTTTTGCTCACTTTTGAAGCTGTATTTGCAGCATTAACCATCAAAGTGAAATGTCATCTTTGTATCAATAAAGTGAGCCTTCTAGAATGGTAAGTGGAATGTTTCCTGGACAATACGCACCTGCTGGGCCATTTTGATTTACTTGAGGACAGAAAAACATAGAAGAGAGTTAGTGAGTAGATGAATCCCATTTGCATTGAACGAGACAAAAACCTAGTTAGTTGACCATGCAACTATCTCCTCTCCAAGATTTTTTTTTCCTCTCCATTTATTTAAGATACTAACACTTATTAGATCTAGGTGTCAGAAATAAAGATTCCTTGAAAGGTTGAGAAAGTTGCCTTTTTTTGTCCTCCACAACAATGAAAGCTCTCATGAACCTCAGAATACATACAGGTGTGATCCATGTTTTTCCAATCTTTACTTGAACTACCTGTGCAGATGCCTCTTTCTCAAGATCAGCATTTGGCTCATGATGCCAAATCTGCCAGTGGATGCATGACTGAAAACCTGGATAAGCTGCTCAGATCCAGAATCAATCAGCTTAGATCCTGTGTGAATCAATGTTTGGGTAGTTTCTACATGTCTGACTCCTCTGCTCTTAAGAAAAAAACCAACCCAATGAAGTTTTCCAAGTTCTGCTTTGTGCATACCATGATATGGCAGAGGACAGAGCAGACACAGTGCCTGTAAGGGTGTGATATGACCAGATTTTGGCCAGTCTAACTTGACATCTAATATGATGGTGAAATATGGTGCAACATTGCTAGTCCCTGGGTGACTGACACACAAGACTGTACATGCCTTTGATTGCACCAGTAGCTAAAAAGCAGAGCTGTTATCAGTCAGGAAAGGCAGCGTGCCCAGTGGAGAAAAGATTAAGAGGAGCTTGAGAAAGGTTTACCCATCACAGTCCCAGTTTTGTTTGAGACACAGAAATACCCAGTGCAGACACAAAAATCCTTCCCCAGCAAAGGCTCTCCACAGAGGTGTTGCAGAGAGGGCAACACAGGGTGAGAAATTGAGGGACATGTGGAAAAGCTCAAAAAAAAAAAAAATCAAATGATCAGAGGAGCAGAGGGACCTGATATATAGACAAACCATAAACAAACCCTAAACGTATCCAGAGCATACCTAAGTGGCCACAAATAATGATGTAATGGTGCTTTACTTTGTTAAAAATATCATATGTGAATAAAAGGAGAAAAAAATGAAATCAGGATGCACAGATTTAGCCTGAATATAAGGGAAAAAACCCCAATCGGCAGTGAGACTTGTGTTCTAGCAGTTTTAGAGGCACTTACAGAACAACTGGAACTGCAAAATGTTTTGCAAAGATTTCCACGTGATATTTTACCTGGTAGTCTTGCTAGAGAAATTAAATCTCAATTGTCTTGTCAAGCAACTTTTACAACTTTACTAACAAACTTTTATGTTGTGCTTGAGTGTCAGCAGCACCATGCATTTTTCCTAATGACCACCCAGAGAAATGGGGCAAATCTCAGCCTGGTTACCAGGCACTGATAAACACAAATCCTGACAAGAGAACAAGTAAAGCTTTGACAATCCTCAGCAACCATAGCAAGATATGTAGCTGGTTGGCACTTATGTAAAATAGTCCACTTAAAATGCTTATTTCTAGTTCACTCCAAAATAAACCCCACTCCAGTGCTGTTTAAAGCAAAGGTCCACATGGCCTTAGTAAACAGTTACAAGACCTGAAAATAAAGAAGTTATAAAAGAAACATAGTGCTCTCCCCATCCACCCACTGCTGAGGTGGTGCAGGTACCTGAAGCAGTGGGATGAAGTCCTCCTGCTTTAGGTAGTCACAGCCAGGCTTGGCTAGAAGGTGTGTGAATCTGGATGCATCATCATGGCAGTTATGGAGGATTCTACGAGAGAGATGAAGTGTTACCCCAACTGCTTGGTACCTCACAGGACAATCTGAACTACAGATGGATTACTAATTGCCTTGTTACATGTTACACAACACATCTACACTGTGAAGCATGCAAAGCTGATCTCAGGCTAGCAGCACCCATTTTCTTCAGTATCTTGAGCAACACCAAAGTACTTCCACGCACTGAAGCTTTTTTTTTCATGTTAGCATCACTGTGGTAAACAAGGTTTCTCACTGGAGACCAAGCCTCTTGCTGGAGACTGTTCCTGCTTTGATTCCACAGCATCTTACTAGGTTACCTGACTTTTCAAAATGCTGCATGATCACTGATCTCATCTGAAGTCACTAGGGCTATATGGGATGCCATAACAGACATGCTCTCCAATTTAATCCTTTACTATATTTCAATATTTTGAGGACATTGCCAAATTATAGTGACTAAATTTTCAACCAGAAAAATTGCTCCCCAGAAAGGAAAAAAGAGCAATCCTTGTTAATTACAGCCCAGCAGGCTGCTGTGCAGGGAAGTCATGGAGTACAGCCTAATGAAACAGTAGGATCAGTATTAGACAAGCGTGTAAACTCAGTCCTTGGCTTGACAGTTTGCATCTGTGACACCAGTGCTTGTCTCTGCCTTCCTCTAAAACAAGCTACTGCTCTGGTAAAGTATCACAATTACTAAACTCCAAACAGAAATACTCATTAAAATGGAAACTCCATGACATTTACCAAATTGCTACTGAATAGACAAGATTTGGATCTCTCAAACACTAAGCTGTTAATCTAACATAAGGGAAACAATAAATTACTCTAAAAATTACTCTGTATTAATTTATAACTGAAAATACAAAATGCACTTATTTACTGTGAGTGATGATTCACCTCCCTTCTGTCCTGAATGTGTTTGAACCTACATTGAAACAGTACTGAAATGCCTGTAGTTTTCCTGCAGAAAACTACACTGTAACTGCCTTGCTGCTAATTCTGGCCACATTACTCTGTACCAAAAGCAGACTTTACGAATAAAAGGGGTTGTTTTTTTTCAAATAAGTCTTCCAGTTTAAAAAAAACCCAGAAGATTCAGTGGTTGACAAGCAATCCTGTTACCTGCACATTCATATAATGCTGTCAACTGACAGATCCATTCTAAAGTGCTAATGGTTTAGCTTTAAATAATACTGGGGCACAGAAAGATGAACCCAAAAGCCACATTTGAGCAACAAATGAAAAGATTTGATTTTCAGCAATTCTTATTGACTTCAAATGAGATCAGTGAGCAGGCAGCATTTTGAAAAGTCAGGTCACCTACTTGAAAATAGGCTTCAGCAATTAAATGTAACTGTTTTAAAATTATGGCTCTGTTCAGCCTAGCTTTACCAGCAACACTATTGCAACACTATTTTATAGTATTTTTACAGCAACACTATTTGGTTATCATGTTCCCAGAAAAAAATTTAACAACCTTTGGAGGGAAAGAGGTGGGGAAAAAAAATTTTTTAAAGGAGCAATTAACTTAAGCATAAAAAACTTGGCTTGGAAATGATGTGGTTAAAAGAGTACAGAAGAGGGGCATGACCACAGTCTGCAAATATCTGAAGGCTGTCTAAGTCAGAGGAGTGAAAATATGTGGGATCATATATAAGGGATTAATTAGAAGTAATTGCAAGAACATAAGGTAGGAAAAAATACTGTCTGTGTCAAGAAAAACTTACTGATCACAGTCGATCCAAACCTTTTTGCCAGGGTAACTACAAACTGTTTTGACAATATTATCACAGGAAATACTCTGGGAACTCAGGGTTAAAGGCTCCTTCAAGAATCTGAAGAGCAACCACTAAGTCAAAAATTACAACTCTGTCAGGATATGAGATGGAGACATTGTTCAGGTGTTTCACAAAGAAGACTAAAGCCTAAAGATTCTGGAGGGAAAAATATTAGGCAAGAGAGCAAGTTTGTTCCATCTCACACCTCTGACTCCTGGCATGATATATGCAGAGCTCTCAATTTCAAAAAGAAGCCTTGACAAAGGTGTGTGGAAGAGACTGTCAAGCCCCAGAGGTTTATTATGCAGCGTGCTCGAGGAAGGCAATAGCAACAATTAAAACTCCAGAGTATCCACTTGTACAATGCTTCTTTATTTTACAATCCTTCCTGTCCTATACCACTACCACATGCCTCCTCTCCCCACTCCCCAGTGGCACTTGCTTAGCACACTAGTGTAGTCCCAACAAGGCCCTGGATAAATAAATCCAAAATTCACTGACATCTACCAGCTACCTCATGAAAGGCTGACATATTTCTCAGGAGGGTGTTAATATATTTTATACGCCCACCAGCCCAAAATGTCTCATCATCTATACAATTGCTTCAAAGTTTGTTGAGGCAGCATGGAAACTCAGGGAGTTTTAGGGAAGAAAACTTAAGCTGATGGAGATCTTTAAGCCATTTATTTTCTTCTAAAGAAGGGACAATGATTTGAAAAGTCTGGTGGGAGAACAAAACAAACAAACAAAGAAACAACAACAACAGATAAGAGGCTTCTGTGACAGGCTATTCTGTTTTTCCAGAAAGAGAAATTTGCATTTATTGTACTCACTTTCTCCACATAGACACAAATGAGTGTACAGACACACATCCTGTCCTTTCTCCTCCTGATGCATTGAACATTGGTGCTTTCCAGTAGAGTGGGCAACCACACACCTGTAATGAAACACCAGGACAAAGAGGAATACAGAAGCAGTCACAAGAGAAGCCTGCTTGTTCACACACTGAATTCACCATCAAGACTTTTACGTAAAGGAAATAAAGCAGTAATGGCACACAGGTTAGTTAAAAAGCTATTTACTATATGCCAAGGTTCAGAATCCACCAATAACCTTCTTTTTGTCCTATGCCTTTGGAAGTAACTGAGAAACACGTCCCATCAGGCTAGGAAAAGGATCAGACACTATCAGGCTCTTCAGCTCTGACTGAACTCTTCAGTAAGATTCCCTGCAAAGTGAAGTGGAAAGAGACAGGCCCCTCCTTCCAGAGGAGCACCCACAGCAGCTGTCTCACTGACCTACCTTAGAAAAGGACAACCCATTCTGTAGATGAGCTGACTTCTCATTGACAGCAAGGGAACTTCAATTCTAATTATATACAATTACTGATTAAATGCCTGAAGGTGAAACAGTTCCCGTCCCGCAGCATTCCCCGCAGTGCCTTCCACCCTCAGCAGCCCATTTTCCCAACACTGCTAGATCTCAGCGGGGTAACAAAAGCCTGAAAGCACAAATGGGAAGAGGCCAGTTCCAGCAACAGGACTCCCTGAACACAACTGTTGATCTGCAGAGGCTGCTGGCTTTCCAGATGGTCATCAGTGAACACTCAAGCGTTTCATGCTCTCTAATGCCTCAGAAAAGCAGGCTTGAAAATGGCTTCAAACATTGAGCTGCTGACACCTTCAAGAAACCTCCTCTTTACCACTCCAGCCACTTTCATGACTCCAAACAAGGTATCAGCACATCTGCAAAACACAGGCCTTGGCAGGAGTGCAGCTGATTCAGGCCAGGCACAGGTGATATCACACCAAATGGAAGGAGGAATATTTTGTAGTAGTTGATGGATCATTTCTGCTTTCCCCACAAAGCCTCTTTCACCTCTTCTATTAAGCAAGACTATCCTGGAAGTCCATTCAACTTTCTTCCAGGCTGCACATTTCTTTGGGAGCCTCAATCAGCATAAGAACTGCTTTTGGATTTAGCCACCCCTGTGTCAGGTGACTGTACTTCAGGTGTTTAGCTGCTCTGAGGAAAGAATGACATTTACTCCCTGCTGTTTCCTTTGTGCAGCTTGTTCTCCTACATTTATTTCAGAGCCCCAAGGCTGGTACCATTACCAATAATCCCATGGAACAGAAACAAGCCTTTTAACAGCTAAATGGCATGGAATATACAGACAGATGCAGAGACCAGAAAGACAGTTCTCTTCTACAGCATCCTCCTGCTTTTCCCAGCTGGAACATGACAGGCCACACCCAGTCATAAAATTCATTTCAAACCTCTTTTTGGTCAAGCAATAAAGTTTTTCTGTTTATATTTTCAGAGACTGTTTACAAACATTGCCATTTGACTCCGCTAAAAACAAACAAAATACAAACCTAGTCTCTCCTTTCAGAGAAATCTTCCTTCTTGGCAAACAAGTGCTGCTCTTGGACAGAACATCACTGCTCAGCCTGCAGTGCCAGAGGGGCAGGCAGGGCAAACCCAACGTACGAGATGCAGCCGACAACTGCTCCTCTTAGAGCAGCAGCACTAAAAACTGTGGTTGAAGGAGAGGAAAACAGAACCACCCATCTGCACCATGCTCCCACACAAGTGCTGTGTTTTGTTCCCTGAAGCCAGAAACTCATTAGCAGACTGTACCAACTCTGAGTCTGCTGACACCTGCACTGTGGATATTAACGTAAGCATCTCAGTGGTGGAAGGTTGACTAAGCATTTCCCTCTTCTGTGTCCAAGGAGGCATAGGTTGGAAACTGCTTTCTCAAGGAACATGAGATGTAGATCATGTCCAGATTAGTGGGACAGCTAACCACAAAGAAAGTAGCTGGCCCTACCTGAAGCCACAGGGGCAGACTAAGTCCATATCTTCTGAGCATTACTATGGGGGGATAGAAAAACAAAACTGCAAATTGTATTGGGTAAGAAATCTGAAAGAAACATTTCACAAATCAAAGCAAGAAAGTGCTTCACATCAGATGTGACAAACAGTAAATTGAGCTCATCTTTGTTTACTGTTTTCTTAATACAATAAAAACATTCAGAGCAAAAGGATATTGGTTCTTTTTCACTAAAAACTAGAACAGCTGTGAGACACTTTCTTAGTTTTAGTCTTTCTCTCCAAAAAACGAAAAGCCCAGTGAACAGTTGTTACCTTAGCAATCTTCCCCATTTCACAGATGTTTGCTTTCTCCTCTTCAAACTCTGAAAAGGCTTCTTCAATCCTGGCAATGATCTCCTCATGATTAGCGCAGACATTTGGAAGTCCTTTAGGGAAGTAGAAACGTGGAATGTTTATAGACAAAGGGGTACTGCTGGTGGCTTTATTCACAGGCAGAAGAGTGCAAGGGCTAACTGCAGAGTTCAAAGGGACAGGGGTTGAACTTCCAGGTTTCTTCTCTTGTTTACTTTGAATCTGAAAATATAATGAATAACAAACACTTTTTAACAGCCTGGCATACCCAGTAGGAGAAAGTAGTTTGTGCTCCCAGTGATTTGGGGAAAATTTTAATATAACAATAATTAAATTATAGCACATGGTAAAACTGCAATACTGGACAATGCAAATTTAGTGTAAGTCACATCCTGCTTTTGTGTAGTTTCTGTGCATTTTATGCATGTAGCTGTGCATGATGGTACACTGTTGAACAGAGAACACACTGCCATTCAGCAACACCACAGAACAAGAACAAAGATATTTCCTCTCATGCCGGTCACTGTGTTGTCATTCTGCCCCATAAATAGCAAAGTATCAAAATCTGGCCATTAGTATTTTCCCTTAGTACTAGAACACCCATCCACACAAACATCTTGCCTCATGTATGAGCAGACTTATATTCCTAACATCGACATTTTCCATCTCTTGGGAACACAATTAGTTTTGCCAAAGTATCGCTTCACAGATAAATTAAGAAAAGATTTGCAAGACTGCCTTCCTAAATTTCAGGGAAGCCTTTTATTCTATGGCCAACTCGAGCAGTCCAAGACTGGGTTTTGTTTGAGGTACTAAGGACGACAGAGTCAGAGAATCACCAAGGCTGAAAAAGACCTTTAAGATCATCAAGTCCAGCCTATGACCAACAGCACCACGTTGGCTAGACATGTACCGGCTCAACAAGTTTTACACTTGGAATCACAAGCAGCCAGCACAGGCTGTCACTGGGTACCCCCAGGACACATCAGGCAGGGTTAGTGCTAAACACAAAAGGTCAGTTCACAATTCCAGCTGCACAAGCCCTTTTGCAGGCGAAGCACCCAGAGGGTTTCACCAAATCAGCACCTACATCATTTGTTGAAAAACGAGGAGAAACCTGTCAATTGAAACTAGGCCTTCGGCGTGCCTGTTTGAATGGCTTTTCTCCCACACCTACCACCTCTTTTTTCATCAGCTCTACCATCCCATCACTCCTCTCCCATCTGCAATAAACATATGGCTGACATGGTGATCCCCACAAGATCACCTTTCTACTAGATCTCTGCAATCTTCTACTTCTATGTATGCACCAACACTTTGCATAAAAGGCAGCATTTGTATTGAAGAACATAATGAGATCCTAAAATAGGTAATTTTTCAGACATGGGAGGGAATATTTTTTTAACCTTGAAAAGTAGTTACAGTACAAGCAGCAGAATTCAGATGCTGGAATGCTGAGGGATGACGAATTCCCTGCTCCCCCATGAATACACACTGTCTTGGGAAAAGGAGATAGGCCTGCCTATTGCACAATGGTTTGAATGCAAGAGTTATTAATATAACAGCATATGTGATAAGAAGCTAATAAGGCAACAGTCAAGTAAATACAGCTGTAACTTTCAGTTTGTTTATTCTATTTCAAAACACAATGAGTTTAGGATTAGCGGAGTTCTGAGTTCACTAAACACAGAAGAATGTATATGATGAACTGACTAAACTCCTTGCCTTATTATTTTCCAGAAATACAGATTTTTTTTTTCTTAACACACACTGAATACCCCAGCTTGCCATGGGTTTGCTTTCAGGAAGCTGAAGATGTGAGAATTGTAAAAGTTTCCTTAAGTCCTGTTTTTTCTGCAGTTTAGAATACTTTATAACCCGTTCTTCAGAGCCCTGTAAAAGGAAAGATGGAAGGATTTTCCTCCTCTTCACTGCTTTACTGCTCTTCCTTTAAATAGGGAAGACCTCTTCCTTCTCCCAAATGCTGCCCCATTGCAGGATCAGGAACACACACCCTTGAGTACATGTGCCAGCAGAAGAACACTTTGGTACTGTAAGTCCTCTGCACAGGACACATTAACTGGAGCCTGGGTTTCTTTAACTGCATCTTGCAACACAGGAAAGACTGAAGATTTGGGATTTCTGAGTCTACCAATACCAGTATTCAGGGTCTGTGTGGTCCTTGAGATAGCTCTCAATGGCTGGAGAACAAGCCTCATCACTACCATCTGTTCTCCCTCTTATCTTCTTGACTTTTCCTACTCTTTCACACACTGCACATCTTTGTGCCTGATCTTGAGTGATGCTGGAGCTCAAAGTGGGCCAAGTCTGAGGCTCAAAGGGGGGCTGAAGAGGGCTGTGGGACAGGGTAAGCATCAGCCCTGGTCACCTGAAATGGTGGCAGGGGCTAAGGTGGGAAGAAGGTGGTCACTCATTCTGGGAGCAGCAGCTCACTGGGTTGATAGAAGACAACTCTTCTCCTGGCTTCCATTTGCTCTGTACTCAGTATGGTAACAAAAACAAAACCCAGACAGGCTGAATCTGTCTGGAAAGGGAACAGAGCAGCCACTGCTTCATGTTAGAGGTAGATGAAGATCCACTCCCCTCCCATGGCTGTCCACTTCAGTAAGGGATGCTAAGCAAGAGTGGTGAAGGAAGCTTCCCGAGCCAGGCCTCCTCAAGAAGCTTCAATCTAATTGGGAAGTAGTGGGTTTATGAATTGGACCTTGGTGTGCAAGTCAAGATAGTGATCTGACCTGCAGAACTCACTCACACACCACTTCTGCCTTCAAGACCTACCTCCCAGCCCGGCCAGTGACTGCTCAGGCAGCCCCCAGGGAACCCTGCTCAGCAGTTTTCACTTTCTGGATTCTAGCAGAGGGGAAAATCCCTGCTGGTCTCTCACAGCACCATATTCATACAAACAATGCAAAGCTGGAACAGACAATGTGGTGCCAACTCGAGCCACTTGACTTCTATAATAGGACTTCACATCAGTTTGTCTTGAAGACCCACTTCTCAGAAACAGGTTCATTGCTCATTAATCTCCTCAATGCACACATGCACTCCTACCTGCCGGGACTGTGAGGAACTCCAAGAAATTACCCAAATTTAACAAAAAGGTCCACAACCAAATGTAAGCAAACAAAAAAACCTGTTCTCTCAAAGGACAATGACTCTTGACTTCAACGATATATCTAAGGAGATATATTGTTACAAGAGAACAATAAAATTTGATTTTTTTTTTCTTGGAAGGCAAACAGGCAGCCCCAACCACCAAAGCACCGTGCTGCTTTCCTCCTCTTCTGCATACAATACACATCCTGATACGGCACAAAACTCGAGCTGATCATCATGTAACAACCCATCCACTTTGCCCTGACCTCCACCTTCTGAAAAGGAGAGGAACTCATTTTCCTTCAGGTACCACCAAAGTCAGCAATGCTTGGTACCATCTCCCAGAAGCCACAAGTCAGGGCTCCAGAATTTACATGAACTTCCTGATCCACAACATAAGCCAGAAGGTCAGACACCTACAGGGCAAACACAGGGATGGCTGCTGATCTCCAAAGCAGGGAGGCAGTTCAGATGTAGGCTTGCACCTGACCTTCCCAGGAAGACTGAATCACAGAATCTTATGGGTTGGAAGGGACCTCGAAGATCATCTAGTCCAACCCCCCTGCCAGGCAGGGTCACCTAGAGTACATCACACAGGACATCCAGGAGGGTTTTGAATGTCTCCAGTGAAGGAGACTCCACAACCTCTCTGGGCAGCCTGTTCCAGTGCTCTGTCACTCTCACAGCAAAGAAGTTTTTTCTGATATTCACCTTGAACCTCCTATGCTCCAGTTTGCACCCATTACCCCTTGTCCTATCACGGGACATCACTGAAAAAAGCCTGGCCCTATCATCCTGACACTCCCCCTTAACATATTTGTAAACTTTGATGAGGTCACCCCTCAGTCTCCTCTTCTCCAAGCTAAAGAGACCCAGCTCCCTCAGCCTTTCCTCATCAGGGAGATGTTCCACTCCCTTAATCATCTTTGTGGCTCTGCACTGGACTCTTTCAAGCAGTTCCCTGTCCTTCTTGAACTGAGGGGCCCAGAATTGGACACAATACTCCAGATGCAGCCTCACCAATGCAGAATAGAGGGGGAGGAGAACCTCTCTTGACCGACTAACCACACCCTTTCTAATGCACCCCAGGATGCCATTGGCCTTCCTAGCCACAAGGGCACATTGCTGGCTCATGGTCATCCTCCTGTCCACCAGGACCCCCAGGTCCCTTTCCCCTATGCTGCTCTCCAGCAGGTCATCTCCCAACCTGTACTGGCACATGGGGCTGTTCTTCCCCAAATGCAAAACTCTACACTTGACCTTGTTGAACTTCATCATGTTTCTCCCCACCCAACTCTCCAGCCTGTCCAGGTCTCACTGAATGGCAGCACAGCCTTCTGGTGTGTCAGCCACTCCTCCCAGCTTAGTGTCATCAGCAAACTTGCTGAGGGGACACTCTGTTCCCTCAGCCAGGTCGTTGATGAAGATGTTGAACAACATCGGTCCCAGTACCGACCCCTGAGGGACTCCACTAGTCACAGACCTAGAATCACTAATTCCTGCTTGGTCCAAGGCAAACAAGGTGGAAGCATTGCTCATGGATGGCTTCTCTTTAGAAAATTCTACTTCAGGAATAGAAATAATTTTTTTTAACTTTGTTTTCTTCCTTCTCATCTAAGAATGAGCTGCCTACAACAACACAAAGAGAAAACAACAAGCAGGAACTGGCTCTTGAGGACCCTGTTGCCTAGAACAATCCCGTAGATTAATACTCTGTGATGGGCATAACCAGATGTCAACCACTAAGGAGACAGCAGGGAGTTAATTACAACTACTGTGAAAAAAATTAAGAAAGTGATTGAGGGGAAATACTGTAGGAATTCCTTGGAAAAAACCCAGTTTCTTACTGCAAAAAAGTTAACCTTAAATGCTGTTTGCTTAGTGGAACACTTTTCTCCAACAGAGACCTGCATTCTCAGAAAGGACTACTAAGGAAGGATAAAATACTACAATAAATCTTTTAGTTTTGTTACCAATAGCTACTACCTTTTTTTTTTTGCTAAAGAGGAAGGCAAGAATAAAGCCCATTTTAAAATGCTGCTCTGTGGCGTGGTGTAACATTACAGTGTTTATCCACTATATCACCTTTTGCCAGTTATACAATTTATTTATGGACAGACTGAAATGGTGACATCTGCATTATAAATAGACCAGACAGAACTACAGCCTCATTGTAGCTACACAAACAAAGCAGAGACTAAACCTCTGCCATCCAGGCGGGTCTCTCAGGAACTTGCCAGTCCCAGCAGAAAACTCCATGGAAGGAAGCAGTATCACATCAAGTGCTCAAATACCTTCTACTCCTTCCTCCTGGCCCCAATCTCCAACAGGAGCCTAGATAATAAATTTACCAGTTTTCTTGGTTTTTTCCAAATGGGATTCTGTAATGCTCTGTTCTCGGGTACAGTGACTCAGCCTGGGCTTCTCGCAGTCCACAGTGCTTACTTAATGTCTCCTTCCATTTTTTACAGTTCCTGTCTTACTGAAGTCTGATGGTAACTGGACACAAGCCATCCTCAGAGATCATCAGTTCTCAGAGTTTCAGAGCTTATTTGTACTTTTTGCCCAAGACTTTCTCTTCCTTTCCTTCCCTGAAGCCCTTTCCCATCATTGTAGCTTTCTGCTGCCTCTTTTTTACCCATCTCGAAGGGGAGTAAGAACAGCAAAGGTTCATTTCTGGAGAGAATCTTTTCTACTATAATTCGTAAACTCACCAGCAGAAACAAAGTCCAATTACAGCAAAACACAAATGAAAACAAACTATCCAAGCAACACAGAATCACAAAAGGATCTAGGTGGGAAGGGACACAGGGCTAACTCTAAGGCTAGATCAAGTTCCTCGTGGCCTTATCCAGTTGAGTTTTGAAAGCAGAGACCTTGCATGCCTCCACTGACAAATGTGCTTATAGATCTTCCACACGCCCTTCCTGCGACTGATACACTTCAGCCCACACTCCAAATGCTTCCCTGAAAACTCCATGGAGAAAACAACCAAGATTAATTCAGTCAGAAGGACAACAGTGGGCACAAACCCCCACTGCTCACAGACCCCCACTACAATTCTCATCTGTCCTGATGTGCAAGTGACACTTATCTAGGGGAAGGCTGGCATGGTGAATGGCAGAACTTGGGTGTGAGACACCTGGACAAACTGCTCAACTACTTCCAGGAGAAAAGGTGCATGGGAGGAACTCTTATCTTTGGGAAGTTTTCGAGACACAGAACAGCTCTGATGTGACCTACTGTTACCAACAGTCTTCCTACAAGTGAGATGTACCCTCCCTTCCCCCCAACACTGCTATGGAAGGGTTGCTGATCCTTCCATAAGAAGTCCTGCAGAAGATGAGCATGAGAACTGAAATTGAAATCTCTTAAAAGAGAGATGGGTTTTACAAAAAACACCTTCTCCTCCCTTGCCTTTCTGGCCAACATCTACATGTTCCACGAAGTACCTATCACTCATCAACCTGCTCCCTATCGCTGCCTTGGTATCCCTTCTCCTGCTAGCACTTTTTCTGTTCTTAGCCCAATTACCTCTGCTCTCAGGTCATCTCACACTAACACACCCAAGGCACAAGGTATAGCCCCACAAGGCACAAAATTTAGCATCTTGCTGCTGCCAAGTGGGAGAGCTCCCACTTCTACCCTCCACTCCTAAATGTACTTTGTCACTGCGTACCAAGTGCCAGCTCCAAAGCTTCCCAGCCCCCTCTGTGAACCAATTTAAGCCACTTGGAAAGGCAGAAAACAGCTTTGTTGCTGGATGATATTCTACCGTGTTATGAGTTAAGCCAGCTCACAGAAATGCTTGTGGGGCCCAGTGGAAGACAGAGGTGACACATGGTGAGAGGTAGCAAGAGGGAACAAGTACTGGAAGAAGGAGAAGAGGAAGTGAGATCACCCTTTTTCAGCTGCAATGGCCCACTGCATTAGTTCACTTGCCTTGGACCTGCAGCCCCAGAGCAGTTTTCTTGCCGTGTTTAGCAGTGAAGTTTGCTGCTCCTACTTCAGACCAAGCAGAGGGCTCGTGTACCAGAGGCTCGTCAGTTTTTCCAGTTTGTCTACTAACAGATCTTACCTCTCCCTGCAAACCATACCCTGATTATGTCCTTAGGTGATCAGACTAACTGGAGAGTGAACTCAGCTGTGCTGCTGGTTCTTGTTATTCTCTTCACAATTGCTCATGGTCCCCACCCAAACTATTACTACACATCATTACTTCATGCAATTCTCCTCTAGGGAGTGAAAAAACGTGTTCCACAGATTAACCTCATATATGTATTTTAACCTGTCACCAGAAATCATGAAAACAAAATGTGCTACAATATACTCTGGAGCAATTTTAATAGCTGTTTCCTAAGAAACAGCTACACCACTCATAATTTCAACTTTGTAACTTCCTCACTTGAGTCACTGATTATTTAAATATAGATGCAGCTCAAGATGGGCTGATTTCAGCATATTGTGACCCCCTGTAAATCTACATGCCCATTTGCTGGCCTAGCATAAATGACTCCAATCTTTTGCCAGTTGCTCCAGAAAGTGAGTACGGCACCTGGGATTTGCCAAGAAATACAACCATGGTACAATTTCCATTTCTTTGGCTACATCTCCATGATCTTTAGGGTCTTTTCCAACCTAAATGATTCCAGGATTCTGTTATTTCCTTCAGCCACAGCCCAGAGATGGAAGAAACAGCAAAGCACCACCTTGTGATGGTAAAATCACAAATGCCAAAGCCAGGTAGGCTGGTCTGTGCACAAATTTGTAGAGTAGAGAGCACAACCCACTACATGGAGAACAATGTTGTGGTTGTTTCACACGCAACAAGAAACATTTAGAGCAATCACCTGCAAAAATAGGGGTTTTCTTACAAAAAACAGAGGAAAGATTTAATAGTCTGACACTACCTCTCCATATTAAATGACTGCCCTTGCTGTTAATTTTTTCCCCTTGTTTACAAAGACTGCAATCTAAGCCTGGAAGGTTTATTTTTAAACCTGCTGGTATCTAGCTGCAAATAGCTTTCTGCAAATAGACACGCCTAGAGGGGACACAGTTTGATTCTCTGATCCAATAAAAAATACAAAGCAACAGCAAAAGAAAAAGAAACATCAAGCATTCAAACCTGGGCCTGCTGGAATGACTTCAGCCTCCTCTTGAATCGAGATGGAAGAACAAAATCACAGCCCTTCGCAAGGAAAGCTAGCTCCCCTCCTAAGTCTGGGTCCCTCCGCAGAGAACTCTCCTTGATCATCATCCTGGTCAGCTCCTAAGCAGGTACTGCCCTTTCCAGAAGGGGCACAGGGACTCTCTGTAGGAGACCACGTCAGGACCAGTACGTTGCTTTCTTGGTTTTGATTTTTACAGGCAAAAAATGGCAAATGGCTTCAACATACTAGGTCTTCTCTCTCTTCACAAGGACAACACCTAAAGACTTTATCTTACTCCCGAAGCCAGAACTCCCTTTTTTAACTGATATTCAAAGTATCTTTCAGTACCACCAGTATCTTCTGCCTTCTTGTAATACTTTAATTGAGAAACATGATCTACAACAGAATCTATTTCCCTGCTGGCTACATGACAGACAATCTGTCCTTGGCTTGTAATAGGCCAGGGGTAACATGGGAAAGGAAGCACCCACCACCCAAGAGTGCTAAAATTAGATGCACTGCAGAAGTGGCTAAATATACCATCTCCCCCAATAGTTCTTATTTTATGTGCTTCAGTGCTGAAACCTGAGGTACAAACCTGCACCAGTCAGACTCAGCTAGAGTTAAACCACATGCTCTCAGCACACATGATGCCAGTGGTTTGAGGTCCCTGCTTTCGAGGTGATGAAGCAGAAGATCATCATTAGTTCCCACTCTAGACCAAAGGCTGTAATTTTCTGAAAACATCAAATTTTCCTTCTTGCTTGGCAAAAGCAAACAATTCAGTTCCTTCAACACCAAGCAAACATGTAAGAATGATCTTGGATAACAAGCTCAGGCATTCTGAAGCAGTTCTTAAGAAACTTTCACAAATGCACCAAAATGCATCATTATTTTTATTCACCTTTACCAACTAAAAGCTTTTATTGGACTACCTGTGCTTCCAATATCTTTCTCTTCCTGGTTTCTGGCAGAAGGGCCAAGGTTACTTCATATGCAGCATCACTTAATGCAACTGGATGACAGACAGACACAGCCTACCAAAAAGGATGCTCCTGCCATTACAGATTTGCTCTTGTGTAGTTAAATAGGCTTCTCACTAAAGGAGAGAGATCCCCATCTGACACTGACAAAAGGAATTTTGTTAATGTCTTCATAAATGTACACCAAATGTACACCAAATGTACACCAAAACCCCCAAGATCATTTTCTTTCCTGTTGCTTCTCAATCCTCAGGCCATGGTCCCACAACCTGGCCTGAGGAATATAGCTCTTCATGAAAGATTTGGACAAGAACGTAGCACAGTTTTGGTTCCTTTAGGTCACTGTAGCTATGGCTAACCTGAGAGCTGAAGAAGCTCTGAAGTCCAAATTCACAGCTACAAGTCTGAAGCATCACAAGGTTATGACAATGTCATCACTTTGCCCAATTTGCTGTGTGCCCTGCAAGTGAATATGAAGCATAACAGAATAGTAGGACGAGGTTGGCAATGAGAAAAGGAGCCCCTGCCCCCCCAAAAGGCAGGCAGGAATGTTGTAGCTGGAATTGTCACTAAGCAAAGGATACACAGATTCACACACAACAGTTTTAGAATGAGTTTTGGTTTTCTTATTCTGAATTTTTTTCTAAACACTCAGGCAATGCCTAAGGAGCCCACAAGGCTTCACTGTACTGGGGGTCTTGCACATCTCATATGGCAGCATGTCAGGTGATTTATTTTAAATCATCTGTGGCAAGTGGAGTTACTTCATCTTCCCCTGACCAGTCACTCTGCTCACAGACTGCAACCCCTTTACAGACTGCAGAGAAAACAGAGTCCAAAGAACTCTCATACCTACAGCTGCATCCAGGCCAGCTACACTGGGCATGAAAGAGACACTCATTTAGCAATCATGAGCTACTTCTTAAAAAACCCACACATTTTTCATTCACAAATTAACAAGCCACAAAAGATCCCAGAAGTTTGGGGGTTTTTGGACTGATAAACTGGAAAAATATACGTAAACTGGAGACAAGGCTTGCTGCATCTGAATTCCAATTATTTACAATATAGTAGGTTCCCTGTATACTTCCTAGCCTCAAAAACGCAAGGTTGGGATAAATAGAAGCATAAATGTACATGTACTATGAGAAACTGACAGAAAACAAATCAACAGTCTCAGAGTCAACTGGACAAAATCCACAACAGCAAAATCTGGTATCAACTGAACAAACTGCAGCCAAATTTAGAAATTCCTCTTTACTGTAAGTGATGCAGTTTAAAGCCTGAAGGTGAGAGATGCCAAAGCTGAAGAGGTGTCAGATTGCCTTCATTAGCCATCGGAACACAGAAAGAACCTCACCTGCACCTCACCTGGGAGCTTAGGCTTAAAAGATTGGGATGATTGAATCATCACAGGACTTTGCTGTACCCCAAAGCCTGGCTGCAACAGTTCAAGGCACCCTATTATAGATGAGAGGTGCACCAGCTTCAACTGTTTTCAAAATAGGCTGAACTTCTCCAGCAACAGCACACCTTTTTTTGGTTTTCAAGTCAACCAGGCTGAGAAACTCACCATCTATTACTAGGCTTTGTTTCACCTACCTTCAGCTGTCTCCTTCAAGACAAATCAACTTCACACAAGCAGAGACTGTCTCTGCTCCAATTAAAAAAGGTGCCTATGTGCCATGAACATGTCCCTAAGTATTCTGTATTGGATCTTTTCATTCTTTAATTTAATCTGGTTTCATTTTTTTCCTTTGTCATACTTTAAGATTCACTTACTATTTTCATTTATTTCAATAACTATTCAATAACCCACCCTTTTTTACTAATTGGGTTTAGAAATGCTGAATACTTGATGTTTGAGGAAGTGCAGATTGTGTGTCTAGCTTAACTGACAGATATTATCAACATCTGATCAAAACAAGTTCTAAAATACGTAGATGAAACATGATTTTCCAGGATTTTTTCCATTATATTTTGGATGCACTGAGAAAGTGTTATTGATTATTTCATGACAAAGTTAAACTCACTAGGTTATAGAAGACACTTTTTACAGTTAATCACCCCACACATCCTTCAGAAATACATCACTAAATGTACAAAACTTAGAAGCAGACAGAACTATGAAACAGCATTATGATGGGGCAGAATTACAAAGTTGCCAGGTCGACCTTAATTTTATTTATGTCCACTGAGAGCTACCTTTGGGCCATCTGTTTAAGCATGCACCATAGATGTTTTGATGTGCAGAAGCAAGGTGCGTGGCCTCAGGACAACGCTTTAGAGCACAGAGAGTTAGGAACACTTCTGAGGGTTGCAGAAATAGCCACCCCATCAGTCATACTGGAGAGGCAGGATTAGGTAGGTGCTTCTGAGAGCCAGCCCAGAGGAAAGATGTGACTGCAGGGAACAGCCTCTGGATACTTGACTCAGGGCTCCACCAGCTGAGCTATAATGCAGCTAGACAAGGTGGTCTGAAACCGTTTCTCAACTCTGCAAACTGTAAACCTTCTTGCTCCCAGATCCTCAGTCCCTGGCCAGAAATGATTGTAACACTTATTTGACCTCACTGTGAGCAAGTCCACTAACTAATCTGGCAGAAAACAGACCTAACCAAAATGTGTATCTTGTATTCAAGCATCATAGGCAGTATAAGGAAAGATTCAGAGCCATGCACAAGGGAGAGAGAGATGGGAAGCAGGACTGCCTTTTCTGGCTCACTACACTGTAAGTAATCTTTTTGAGAAGAGAACCCCAATAAAGGAAGTAAAAAAAAAAAAAAAGAAGCCTCTCTTTTGTATCAAACCCTGGTCCTGGTCCCTGCTCCCAAAATTATTTCCAAACTTTATCTAATGGCTCTTCAAATAAAACGCATGAGCAGGACTTGGGGCAGAGCCCTGCACAACTCAAGCTTGATTCTGAAAATTGAATTAGTAAGTTTCTTTACAGCCTCTTCTAGTGCACTTTCACTAGAGTACCAAGTGTTCTGCAAGTGTTAACTGAATGTAAAGACAGTCACATCAGCCATCCTGTACAGGTGGCAGCCCAAGAGCACAGAGCAGATGAGCTGAAAAACTTGCACCACTGACTTTCCAAGACCTTGAATAAGACAACATTTTACTCAAAAGGTAGCACCCTTTACCTTCCAGAAAACCCCTGACACTCAGCAGATCAGCTCAGACAGTCCCAACGGCCCCATCTCCACCTTGTGCACTATTCACTGGTTCTAGTTTCCCCCACCTCCCTTCTAGCACCTCTTGTTGCCTCCTTATCTAGATACAAAAATATAGGATAGGTTTTTGCTAGCCTCTAACAGACAACTGAACTTTTTCCACTGAACTATTTATTTTAAAAAACTACCTATTAAAAAATCAGCTTAAGACAGGCACATAGAACAGAAAATTTTAAAACAACTAGTGGAGGTTTAGAGATAAGCAATGGAAAACTGGATCTCAGAATGGGAAGTGTTGGACAACCTAAAAGTATGCAATGCTTCCTGGGCTGCCTGAAAGCAGCAAGATGTGCTCATTATGTGTGCTGTAAAATTGATGGGCTTCTTGAGTATTCATTTCCTAGTTTCTAAATATTTTGGTTTTGAAAATGAAGAGGCAAGTAATTCTATTGTTCTCTGTGGAGAATCATAATTAGTGTTATGATAAAGGAAAAGTCTGTTGCCAATATAAGTCAGCACAGATCTCACCACAGATAGGCCAACTGAGCCAGCAAACAGTCTGGTCTGAAGTGGCTTTCTCTTTCCTTTTCATTGCTTAGGATTTGAGGGATATTAAAACTGTCCCAGGCTTCCTAAGTGAAAGCTGCACTGTGTTTCCCTCAGTAACAGATCTCTGGGGGTTCCCTGTGTGCACACAACTATTTGATAATAGTTTTATGAGCCCTAAGAAAAAACAACAAATACTTTACAGATTATTCACTGAGGCACACGTGCGATGCTAAATCAGAATCCACACAGAGCTCCAGCCAGATTCAGAGTTATCCAGCAACACGGATGTATTCCCTAGATGCTGTACCTAGAAAGGGCCTTGAGTCCACAGCCAAGTGTGTGGCCACATCTATACTATAAATGACAGCAAACCTCAGGGTAAGTGTAGAGCCAGCAGCTCAGATGACTTTTGCCCACTCTGCTATGGGCTGACTCCCTCGGGAGGGCACAGCTGCACCTGCCCTGCCCAGTGATCAGCCCAGGCCCCCTCCAGCTCCTCTGCAGCCCCCCAAGACAGTTATCCTCTCATCACCTTTGGTGCTAGACATTTACACATTGCCAGGGCTGTGGTGCTGCACGAAAGAGAAGAGCTCTTGTAGTATGGGTGCATGTTGCAGGTCCATAGAAGGCAGGCTGGGAGCAAGCTAACAGCCAGGCTAGGTAGGTGGGTGATTAAGGGAACAGAAGCTGGTAAGGGACCAGACTGATCTTTGATTTGACAGTGTAAATGCATCCAGTTTTCAAGGATTATAGAAAAACTGCCACAAAGTCAACGTCACGTTTTATCAAACACACTTTTGTTTGAAGTTCAAAAGGTAGAAAATTTTGTAAATTAACACACAAGGCAAGAATAGGTATTGTAAGAGACTACTTTAGAGCTTTTGGAGCTACTTAATTCTAAACTCTTTCAGGAAAAAGACACTCTCCCTTGCTGGATGTATCATACAAGGTATTCTTAGCATTTTCCATAAGCAAAGTTACCCAGGGAAACACCAGAAACACTTGGAGAGCCTAGGCTAAAAAGATCTCAGCACTGCCATTTAGGGTCAGACACACCCCACCCACGCCCTTCCAGAACTGCACCAAATACCTGTATTTTCAGGAGAGTGGACAGTTTTAGAGACATGCACATCATGCTCCAACTGGAAGGAGCTGTGAAAGTTCACTGGGCACTTTTAAGTGCCTACGTGGAAGGTGGATTTTGGAAACTGCAGCTGTCTTTATACTTTCTGTGTACTTGGAATTTTGGCACCAAATTGTCTTGAAAATTTGGCATGTTATCAAATGAAAAGCACTGAGAACTGGACAGAGAGCCCTGGCCTCCCTCTAAAGCAGGCTCTCATCAAGCCCCTTTTTCCTGGGAAAACTCACTCCTCATTTGAGAGATACAAGCAGTACAGACTCCACAATGACTTTATGCATTGGGGACTGGGAAAAGAAAATCAAATCTTCCTGGATTCTGACCTTTGTGCCATAGAGGCTCTGTCTCTGTAGGAACTAGTGATGAGGAGGACAACAAAGGCTGTTGGAGTCTGCTCAGAAATGGGAAAGGGAGAGGTGGAACATAGAGCTCTCATGGAACTGGTGAGAGGAAGTCCAATGCCTGCTGCCAGGAGTTAAGTAGTTAAATGAAAAACTGTTTCTACCCTCCATTATATAAGGCCCATTTTACACCACAAGCAAATAGCCTAGAGGAGCACCAGCAGGAGAGGAACAAGCTCAAAGGTAAAACCGCATGTCAGGGCATATTTTGTTTGCTTAGAGGTTTTAGCTTCCTTTTTTTTGTTTGTATTTAAATGCTACATTTCTGCCAGGTTGAGCATGTTGTTCCACACTGCAGCATCCAAAGCACAATGAATCACTTAGCAGATATAATTACTCTTTTCCCACATTTTCCCATGTTTGTTTTACTCCCTATCCCATCAAAGCTTTGGTTCTCTTACCTTAATCACCTCTGGGGCCTGCTGAATTGAAGCTGGAACAGAGTCTCTGGAGGCAGCCCCAGCATAGCTTTTTTGCCCTGCAAGGAGGGACCGTGCAGGAGTTGTTAAAGTTTCCTGAAGAATCTGCATCACCTCCTTCTCCTTGGACAAGCTTCCCTTGCCTGTCTGGAATTCCACCAGTTCCTGGGCAAAGCCCTCGATGCTTTCCAGGATACGCACTAAAAGGGCTTTGTCATCCTCTTCCATTTTATGACCGTTCATTTCCATTATTTTTGACAAAGGAGAAGTGGGATCAACAGGTTTACTTTTGGGTTCAGCAGCCAGAGGCAGTACCTGCCTACCCTGCCAGCCAAACACCTGCAAAGGGGCAGGTTCACTCTCCTTCAGCGAGGGTTCCCTTAAGGTACTCTCCATCTTCTGTGAGAAGCACTCCAAGTCCAGCAGCAGTTTGTCTATCTCTTCCTTGTCTGTCTTACTGCTCATCTGTTCTCCTTTGGAGACATCAGCTCGGGAACCACACAATACAGAATCTGACACTGGTTTTAAAGGAGTAATTTTCTGGGAAGCATGGAAGAGCTTGGTGTCTCCCACCCTGGCACGTTCGGCTTTAGCATTGGCAGTCAGATCTGAGGAACCTGCTAGCTGGTAGCTGCACTCTGAACTCTCCCAGCCCCCTTTCTGCTCTGCCACCTTTATTTTGCCTAATGTCCTTTCCCCATCAGACTCCTCCTCGATGTACAGAGCCTCAGGGGAAGACATGTGGTCAGAAGGGCTTGTGGCTGGGAACTGAGGTCGGGCACAAGCATCTTTCACAGCTCTCACGCTGTTCTCCTGTGGGTTGCTGGGAAGGGAGTTTGAGGTAAAGCTCACAGGGCTTGTTTGGATGGACTGAGAGGGGCTTGTCACCTCACACTGATCACCTGGTATGCCCAGAGGAACTGCACTTGAGGATGGCAGCTGAATAATATCTTCATACCTAGGTGGCTGATCATCTCCAAATACTGAGGGAAAGGGAGTTTGCTGCAAGCCATGAAAACAGTTCACTAGTTCCGCCAAGTCACTAGCTTCCTTGTGTCCTGGTGGCTTGAGCTCAAAGGGTAGCTTCTTCAGGTATGAAGAAAATCTTGTCATAAGATTCATATATATCATTTCTGAATTAGCCAGGGGATCACCACTGTTCCCTCCACTAACACTGTCTGCAGACTTCTTTTTGATGCAATGCTTTATTATGTCTGTGCACTTTTTCAGATCCTCCGAGCACTTGAGCAAGATGTCTAAGCACACCTTAATATCGCCACCAGAAGAACCATCTAGCTTGTGTTTTTCCAAAATCTGGGTTATGAAGTTTTCTTCAGAGAAGGAATGAAGGGAGAAGGGAACCATGGGATTCATGGTGACTTCTGGAGCGTCATTGCTCTCCTGCCACTTCTCCACAGGTGAGGGACTCTGCAAAAAGCCACATGGAGGACAGTTCTCATCATTGTTGAAGTGCCCATAAATCAAGTCAAAATCAAATGATCGTCTGCTGAATGACTCTGACCGAACTTTCCTTCCCTTTCTGTAGGCCACATGACTGGAAGAGTTTTTGAGCTTTTCAAAGGAGAATTCCTTTATTTTACCACTGGCAAGGTTTATGGCCTCACCAGTAATGTCTTTTAAACTGTTGCAGGATTGCACTGAAGAACCCTTTTTGATTCTTGGATTATTTGGGAGGATTTGATGATACTCTTCACTTCCAGGCAAGGCAAGTCCATTTTCAGGAACAGGAATTTTCTGGTCTGGGTTGGCATTTTGGACGCTGAGCTCTGCACAGACACTGTGGTGGGCAACTATGCATGTAAGTCCTTGCTTAAACACTTGGCAAGTCCCCGTGCAGTAATGCACGGTGTGCTGAAAGTGCTGGTCTATCACCACGCTGCTGTAGCAGTTCACAGAAGTGACCATTAGCCTGTAGGTTGCTGCCATAGCATTGATCACACTTCGAAGTGAGGCTTCAAAATTTACCATGAACTTCACAGGAAAAAGCTCCCCTCCACCCCCCCACTTTTCACAGCCACACCGGATTTAATAAAAACATTCCAACATCAGTCAAAAACTTTCAAACTGCTTGAGAAACTGCTGCCTTGGAAAGCCCTAGTGAAGTCTGGAGTGGTATCAGCAGTACAGTTACAACAATTAGTGCAACGTGCATACGGTGTAACTTAAGGCAGCTTGACTCTTGTACTCCATGCAGAGAGCTTTGCAGATCAGAGATGGAGGACGAGTGGCTCCATTTCCAATGGTCCAGGAAGCTTCTCCACCAGGTGTCATAAAATTCAGCCAGTCCTCAGGCAGAACTGACAAGACAATGATCTTTGTTCGACCCTTCTCTCTTTTTGGGCGGGTCAGAGATAGATAATCAAATAGCACGTACAGACAAAAACTCCACAGTATGCTTGTGAGACTCCCCTCTCACACTGGGAAGATAGGTCCCTGCAACAGAGAAAAAAAGGTAAAAGTCAATGTAACTTCCACGTATGGTGCAGCCCTGCCTGCTACCAAACATATGGCACCAGACTGTAACCACCAACACGCAGGCTGGTGCAGAAGAAGAGTAGGCTGATATTTTTCCTTCACTCAGATCTACCATATAAGAACACTGCTGAGGAGCTAGCCTATATTTATACACAGCCTGTCTGTGTGTTGCCATTTTAACAGCTCTATTTTAACCACTCATTAATTTTTTTCAGGCTTGTTTTTTTTCATCCCCAGGCTGAACAAAACATTACCTTTAATTCTAATGGAGCAAAGTAATTTTATCATGTTGTGAATTTCTGACTTTCATTTTCCAAGACACTAAAGATAAGCCAAAGAGCAGCAGAGAAAAGCACTTTGAGGATTTCCGAGCTCTCTGGATTATAAAAAGTTGCAAACAGCCTGGAGCAAAGTAGATGAATGCCTCTAAGAATGCATGGCCTTTAGTAAAGGTCACATTGGCTTCCATTAGCCTTTCACCAAGGTCTCTGGGACCATGGCAAAATATTTTAAAGGAGGAATAACTGTTTTTCATTCTCTTACAACCTACAAATAGAAGCACATTTTACTTAATAAGTCCGCTGGTGTAGACATCAAGAGCAGAAAGTAGCATTTGTATAAAGGTTAAGCCTGTGAAAACTAGGAATTGAGTGTTTTACACTTGGCATAGCCATTTCCAGCTGCATTTCCTATCATCATGGTCCGAACTGCACCAGAAAAAAAACAAACACTGCTTAACTTTGTTATGAAAAGATAGGAATCTCAGATTTCAGGGTCTTACATTTTAGACATTGCTTCATCTTACTTGAATACTTCAATGATCAAATTAAAACACTGCAATTAAATTCCGAGCACCCTCTATTCTTGTACAAAAAATCCACTTCATAAAACATGATTAAATCACATCTAGGCCACACTGCAGCATGGGTTTATTTTGTTTCCAAAGGTAAATATCTAGTGCTATGTGGAAGTGCACCAGATGCAAGCTCTGCCCTCCATGCCTGTCACATCCCACCTATCTTAGCCCACAGGCCCGTACAAATCTATCACACCGAAGGGAGGTACCTGGGAGTTTGGTGCTGCTGTAATTAAGGACTCTGGATAGCAGAAGACTACTGAACATTGACATGGTATATATTTTAAAGCCTTAATTTGAAATGAAGAAGCACTGATTTGAGAGTATTTGATGGAATTTGTAATGTGCCATGTCTGCTCATTGCACTTGGGTAGAATTGCACACTGCAAAGAAGCCTTCCTGATGTATTCTCTGGAGTATATAGTGTGTTGAAATGATGGGATTCAAGATGAAGAACCAACTGCTCCAACTGCCGTGCTGGGATCTGGAACAGGCTGCCACCTGCCTATCAAGGACTGCAGGCCAAGCTGCATGTTGTACCAGGGCCAGCTTCACAGCACCCTTCTGTGCCTGTCCTGCACTGCTCCCCTCTACACCCACTGGCACTGCCCCAAAGCCCCAGAGGCACAGGAGGATCTTGCAGAGCGATGAGCAGAGGTATGAGGTGTGCCCCAGCCACAGCAGTGAGTCAGGGTGTAAACAGAACCGTTTTTAAACCCCGGGGTGCTTAAACCATCAGGTATAAACCTGGGTAATAAGACTTCACACCCTCCAGTCACTGACTCTCAGGCTTCACTATCAGGTGTGCTAAATGCTCTGCTGAATCAGAGCCACAGTTTAAAAAAAAAAAACCAACACACTACTGGCTCCCCAACACCTTCATCTTGTATCATTTAATGGGCTTTGTTCAGACAGGAAAACCCATGCTTCTGTGTCTCCAAAAAGCCTAATGGTCCACAGACCCCTGAGAGTGCCTTCTGTTTAACACATCCAGGGTAGGAAGAAGTCTGCTGCTTTACTTTTTCTGAGCTTCCGCCAACAACAAACAAGCTCTCTGGTATTTCCTGAAATAAAAGTTAGGTAACATTTAGAGAAAGTATGAGTCTTCAGGACAGCAGATTTGATGAAGTAGTAATATTGCTCCTGAAAAAGCATGGCACTCTCTCAGAGCCCCTTCCTCCTGCTGCATCATACAGAACAAAGAGAGACTGGTCTTTTTACCAGCAAAGAATAGTCTGCGTTTATACCTAATATGGGAAATAACTATATCTTAAGTTATTTCTTAATTAGACAAATAATGTATTAGACTCACTGTCTCCTTCTACATGACTCCAAGGGTAATTGCCTCCCTACACATGAACCCTTTCCACTGGACTAAGTGAGTTGCTCCAATCCTTTAAGCCACGGTCAAACAACAAAACTTTTTGTGTCTGTAAGATTATCCCACAAGGAGTTCTTTGATGAAAAGGTCTCCCAGATTTCCAATCCAAACTGACTCTTTTTACTTCAACCTTGTATTTCCAGGTATGCCCAATAACAACACCTTTTCCACCATGTCCATATTTCCCAAATAATTTGAGGTGGTTTTGCCCATTGCTCAGCCACGTTACGAATAGTCAGCCCTCTCTGCTGTAGTATAAGGCAGACCTTCAAGCCACATTCTGTAATCTCTTCCCAATTTATCTGTATTTCTCTGGTACTATCACACCCAGGAATCAACATAATCCAGACACAAACAAGATCACCACCTCCCGCCTCTCTTGTGGGCACCTTTTAGTGCTGTGTCAGGGAAGGAAGTAATCAAAGAATCAGTATCAAAAACCTGATAGTCTTCTCAGTGATTATTTACTACTTGCTTTATTATCACTGTCTGCAAAAACATGCTAAGGTTATTCAAGGTGCTGGAGTACTTGACTCCACCTCTGCAAGACCATAAAAAAAGGGAAGAAAATTGTGTAGGCAGCACAGATGCATGCAGATGCAGAGTAGAAACTATTTTCTCATTTCTCTACTGGCTTGCCCAAGGTAGCACAAGCTCAGCTTACATTTTACAGTGATCCATCAAACATGACCCAGCATGTAAACCTAGCTGAGACAAAGCCTAAGAGAAGAGCTTTCCTGTTATCAGATCTGGGAACCTGGTCTCAAACTCAGCTTGAATGGGCTTTTGTTGTGACTTTTAGTTGGTGGCTAAAGCCTACTTTTTATGAATAGCAACAAAGGAAACAATGGTTAAGAAACCTCCATACTTCACTTTTCTTGCCTGCCATTCCATTCCAGTTGTGGCTTCAGAACAGCCCCCAGTTCAGAGACACTGTAGAAAGATTCTGTAATTAGGATTGCTGCCATAAAGCCAACTCCAACCCTGAGGATACAGGATTGGCTTCACAATCTAAACTATGAATGAATACGGGTTCTTGTGTGACTGCAGAATAATGCTTTATGTCTTTCCTCTCTGCAAGATGACATGAATCACTTCCCAGAGGAAAAAAATTATTGCAGATACTAATGATATCAAAAGGCTATTCCATAAGACACACAAGAAAATCTATTCATGAAAAGATTATGCTGGAGTTAAATAACTGAACAATGACAATCTGTTTGGATGGGGGCTGTCAGCCAGCGCTTGACTGACTTGAAAACCAAGGTCTAGAAAGCTATGGGACAGGCCTCTACTGCCTCTGAAAGCATCAAATTAGGCAAAAATCTTCTGGGACTCCAATCTCCAGCACTAGTACCAACATGATCAGTGATCAGAACTTAGAAGCCACCATAACATGCAGTATGGAGTGAACTAGTCCTTTCTGCTCCAACATATGGCATGGGTGTCACTCTGCACCAGTGCCTGATTCTAATGGAAGAGGTGGTGGGACAAGCTCTCCAGCTTGTTATTCTTGCAAAAGACAGACAGAACAATTGTTTTGCCATTTGGACAGTCATCAATAGAGTTTCAGAAGTACCATCCCAAGTATGTAATCAGGTGTAAAGTCTTACCTTCTTAGAGGAGCTTGTGGTGCCAAAAAAGCAGCATATAACTGCATCCTCCTATTTGGAAATGCCTGACTTTTGTTTACTGAACAAAGCAGAGTTGGGAGCAAACTACGTTGGTTTTAGAAGACACAAGCAAGCAAATAACATAGCAATGTTTCTTGCAAAGCACAACTTTCAGCCAGTCTTTGTTACTTTGTCCAACAATGGCAGGAAAAAAAAGAGAGTATTAATCTTCTACTCATAAATTCTTTAATTTTAAAACCTACGACAGAATGGTACTGGACCCTAAGATGTGTCACTACTTCTCCTACCACCTGGCTCAAGTTAGAACATGGTAAATTTTAAGAGTCAAAAAACACACTACAAACACACAGTGAGGATGGAGATGGGGATAGATGAGGTGACTCAGTTAAGAGAGCTGCTGGGCAGCACTGAGCCACGCTCTCCAGAATCCAAAGGGTGTCTGACTGTACAGCCGAGTGGTCGCTGCTCCAATGGCCCAGGCAACCACTGCCAGAACTGACAGGGTTCACTGCCCACTGGCTCTGTTATACAGTGTTGTATACAGTCACCAAAGCATATTCGAAAAGATAGTTAAAAACATCACCAGATGCTTGATCTATGGCAGAATCCCATCAGCAGTAGGTGTGGTAGAAGTTTTTTTGTAACAAATCCCCTGCTTAATTCAGCAGAAATGTTACAGTAACTCAATTTACCAAAATTATTTTGAACCCTGTCACAAATGAACTGAGTTCCAATTTGCTATCATTTGAATAATTTAATTCCCAAAATAGTTTGAACAGGAGACTAAAAAGAGTAACTTTTCCTTCTATACTGAAGAAGTTCAGAAGGAAAAAAACCCAACCATCAAAGTTGCTCCTTTGTCCTGTCTTTCTTACATGTTTACAGCTTATAACACTTTGATGTCCTTAACAGCAGCGTGCATCCTTAATACAAAAGGACGGTTTTGAATATAGGGCTTAAATGGGAACTGTGGCTGTGGCAATTTTCCAGTCCTCGTGAGCAGTGGAAATTTGACATACATATACACATTTCAATACGGTGTAAGAAATCATTTACAATTGCACCTGCAAAGTTCTAGGATTCGAGGTGCTTATACCACTTACACTGGCAAGGAATTCTGAGCTGAGTTGTAAGAGGTTTAAGCACCAAGCTGCCTTGTGCTTTAGAGACTGCAATGGACCGTGAAGGCTACAAGTCCTGACTTCCCTCAAAACCCAGGTCAGAGGATCTAACCAAGTCAAACCAAGAACTCCTATTTGAACCAGAGTACATTTCTTCATATGCTCAAGTGCTTCAATATTTAATTACATGCACTATGGAAAAGAGGTCATTCAACATCAACTTCCAGCAAACAGGTACCAGGCTTTCTTAAGCTAACTTTAAAAAGCTTTCAGGAAGATGTTTTTCCTCACCTACAAGTATTGACACACTATAATCAAATCTCCTCTTAGTCTTTTCCAGGATTGCCAGACAGTCACAGAATGGTAGAGGTTGAAAGGGACCTTTGGAGATCACCTAGTCCAACCTCCAAAGTTGGAAGTCTGGAAGAGAGATGTCATTGCTATAGTTCTTTCTGGAATTCTGTCTGCAACTTGTTCTTACAAAAACATGAGAGGTAGGATTCATCTAATTTAAACTAGCTACCTAGAAATGAATGGTTAGGTGGTCTCTGTGGAATGCAGAGAGGCAGGTGCCTCAAAAAGAAAATCACTCCACTGTGCTTAAAAAAAAAATCTAAGTCTGAGATTGCAAGTTTCATTAGATGAACTCAGGATTAAACAAGAACACAGGAACAACTTTATCTGTCTCCAACAGTGGCTATATGCCAATGCTCAAGAAATGGTATTAGACAAAGATGTATGACAGTACAGCCTTGTGCAACCTGCTCTGGCCTTGTGCAACCTGGTCTAGTGGGAGATGTCCCTGCCTGTGCAGGGAGGTTGAAAGCCGATGATCTTTAAGATCCCTTCCAACCTTCACCATTCTATGATTCTATGATCTCCTGGCCTCCAACTGTTTTCAGCTCATGAGAACTGTGAAGCTGGATGTGGTTTCTGTGTACTTTGTAACCTTCAAAGGATCTCCCTCCCATGTGCTTGGACATTCCCTGGATTGGACTTGATCTTAAATGTCTTTTCGAACCAAAATGATTCTATGACTCCACAGAAACTTTCTGCATCCAGAGCATCTTTTGACAAGACATTCCACCACCTACTACCCCTTAAATTCTGTCACGCACCAACTTCAATACATCAAGATCTTGTCCTGGAACTGAGCACAAACACTAGCCTTCTACATGCATTGTCCACAGCATTCCTGAGTTTTACAGAATTCCACGTCATCCCTCTGCCTTCTCTTTTCCAGGATGATTAGTCCTTGCTTACTCATTTGTTCTTGTATAGAAGCCATTTTGCTCCTTTGATCATTTCCACTGCCCCTCATAAGCTTTTCTGGTTCAACTATACACTTTAAGATGCAGGAGCCTGAAGTGTGCACAATATCCAGAACAGACAAGAACCACACTGAGAAACAAATTTTTGAACTGACTTTCCAAAACCAGTATTATCACTGTACAGTGTTTTCCCCTTCCAAGCCTCACTATTTTCAGATTATACCTTCTCAAGTGTCTGCTCTCAAAACCACCTGGGTTAATTCATACCTTCTGTGCCTCTTGCTACCTATCTTTCAAACAATGATACTATTGTCCTTCATAGAACGTGCAGGGATCTACTGATAGGACACTCTATGCAAGAGGAATGTATTCACTCTTAGAGACCAAAATTGTCATACAGCCTCAGAAGAACAGCTAGGAGATGGGCAACAAGAATGATCCAAAGGTCTTGAACAGCTTGTCTGTGAGGAATGACTGAGCAGGACCAGGCATTTCAAACTGGAAGAGAGATGACTTTGGCATGGAAAGGGTGACAGGGTCTGACTGGTCACCTCCTTCAACATAAGAACTAGGTGTGCTTAGGCAATGCTACAGAAAGCAGGTTAAAACAAGCACACATGAAGCAAACCTGTGAAACTTCTCATCAAAGGATGCCAGGGACCCACAAAGGTTCTCGGGAATCGAGGGGTTATGTTTTAATACTTCCTCTGTCAAAACTTACTACTTTTTGCTTAGGCACCACTTGACACCCTCTCATTCTTGCCATGCTCAAGTGAAAAAATAAACAAGGAATAATTGCTTCATATTCCCATGGCTGCAGATTGCTATCATAATCCCTTCCCTTACCCATCCTACTTCCACTTGCTTATTTTCCAGACTAAGTCCCAGTCTATTTGGTTTATTTTTTTACAATAGCTGCTTCAATTGTGCTCTTCTGTGTTTTTCCCTATCTCTGGAGAGGGGAGAATGTCTGTCCCTAACTTTCAGGGGGTATGTTGTTCATTACACAACATACTGTGGATTTCTACCATGGCATTCTGCTTTGCTCCCTTTCCCATTCCTAGAGATCTCTGTTATTTCTATCTGCCCCCCCCCCTTTTTTTTTGACTGCTGCTGAGAAAGTTTCACAGTGTTTTATCTGTATTACTTTAAAGATCTCTTTCCTAAATGGCACAGATTCTTAAAAGTTCATCACTCTATAGCAATAGCTGTTTCTCCCTGTGCACACTATTTTATATCTACTAGTATCAAGTACCACTTGCCTACAACCAAGTACTGTGAGAACCTTCTGCAACTCCAGTCACCCTTTGTTCTTGCTACCCTCATGTTGTGATTCTCAGCATACACTGTCACTTCATTACTCAGCCTCTCTTCCAGATAATTTATAACTATGTTGAACAACACAAGCCTGAACACAGATCCCCCTGGGATTCCACTAGTGATTACTCTTCACTAGAAGAACTGACAGCTGTTCCTACACTTTAACCAGGTATTAATTAAAAAGCTACACCCCTACTCCATGGCAGTTCATTTCCTTTAAGAAGCATTACCAAAGAACTTTCTTAAACTCCCTCCTACAACCCAGAAACGGGAGAACGCTCGCTTGTTTGCTCCCTGTCCTTTCTTGTTAAGTAGCTTCAGATGGTCTAACTCTACCAGCTGAAGCTGCACTTTGGCATTCTTGCAGTGACCCATGAAGGTCACTGCAATGGGAGCACTTACCAAGGCAGGCTTCCAAGAAGACATCACCATCCATGACAGGACGATATGGATTTGGAGAATTCAATTTTTACATCAGGAAATCTGTTTCAGTAGATTTACCCTAAAATGATTAAAAATCCCCCAACTCTAACTGACATACAGCCTCTCCACATTTGTGATGTAAAGCAAACCCAACACTCAAAAAGATTTGGGCTCGTACCAACAACAATAGCCTGCATTACTTTTTAAAAATAAACCTGGCGCTAAACCCTAAACTATTGTTCTAAAATTCTGACTTGCAGTTAGTGAATGCAGTCTTAGTGTAAATTCTTCAGATTTGGTCCCAGTGTTATCTAATATTCTAGTGCTGCTATGCCCTCACAAACACCCGTACTCAAGGTCTTTGAGCACAGGTACCCTAAAAACTGTTGTGGAGAACCAGTCAGTGTATGGGCCTTGCAACAGTTTCCAGGATAGTTGTGCCCAAAGGCCTGTGGATACAGGTAATAGCTGGGGAGAAGGCGAGCTAATCATATCAAGAAAGATTTCACCCCTTTCAGCTTTTCTGAAATATCTTTCTTCAAGTTTCCCTTTGCACAGAGACTTGGAACTAAAACTGACCAAACTGGAATTTGTGTCCCTTGAGACTGGTTTCCAGTTATGCAGAGGACACAGCAAGAGAGTAAAAGCTCACACAATTTTTCCATGTAACACCGATCTGTTAAGTATAAATAATTTGCCAACTAATTGTTCCAGCCGCACAATTTAACCTTAGCTCATTTAGCACGCCCCCAATACATTAACATACATCTTGAAGCTTAGCAAGGCATGAGTTAAAAAACAAAAAATAGGAAGAATAAGCCTAACTGAGCTTTGTCATGTTAATAGTAAGTAAGGTGACCAACAAACTGGAGGTGAAGATGATTCAAAAGCACATTATTAACAAGGCTCAGGATATAGGTCAGAAAGAGCTTGATTAAATAATGTCTCTCATGGCTGTTTATGATTTTATATGGAAAAAGATAATTTCATATTAGCAAGATACATTTATTTTCCCTGGAACTGTTTAATTTAGTATTAACAGTATAAAATTATTTTACATAAACGACAGTGATTTTATTAAAGTGTTAAGATAACAAAGGAAGAGCTGTGTCCAAGATGGCATTCCCTCAGTCATTAACCATTGTTGATACTGAAGTTGTGGAAAACCTCGGGAAACTTGCAAGTTAGGTAAAATTCCTCCTGCAACAAACTAGCTGTCTGCTAGTGATCCACAGGGTAAAAGAATGTTTTAATTTAATAACAAAGAAGAATATTCTTCACTGCTGTCCTATCCGACTTCTTTGTGTCTTATCTGTTTGGCACTACTCTTTATTCACTTATTTCCTCATGCATTCAAGCTTCTTGGTAAAGTTCTCTGTCGAACAACCACTTCTCCACGGTAGTGTCGGTTCCCAGCCCGTACCCGGCCCCAGCTGGAGTGCTACAGCTCTTCCACAGGTCACCAAGGAGAAGTGTGGAACGCCAGGCTGAGGAGAACTGCTCTGACTGCTGCACACCCATGTTCCCCTCTGAGGCACCACCACAGGAGTGCAAAGCCAGCCGTCATTTCCCCCAGTCACACCTTCCACAAGCCTATTCCTGCCAGCCTCCAGCTCAGGCTGAAGAGCAGCAGCTGTTGAAATGTAACAAATCACGCCAAAAGGTGCAGCATGTTCTAGCATTCAAGTTTGGCACTGCTACAGCTTTTACTGCTGATGGCTTTGGTAAGCCCCACCAGAGGCACTGCTCAGTGTGATCAAAGCAACATGTAATTTAAGGGAGCATAACTTTTCTATCCCCTTTCTTCTACCAACGAAAATTAAGCCCAACATCCCAGTAAGACAGAGGAAGTAATTTCCCCTGTATCTTTACAAAACAAAAAAAGAACTTCCATTAATTTTTATCTTTCCCCCTGTGTATTAAAACAGAAGCAGATTAAAAAAACAAGCGTTACTCATAAGAAACAGAAAACCAGACAAATGTAAAGATTCCCTTATTCTAACTGAGTGAACAGCAGCATTCAGTCATTAATACAAATATAAATTAAAACAGTCATTTTTAACAAGCTGGCTTGTTACACGTGACCTAAGATATTGCTTACTGCATCCTATTCACACACTGTTTTGCGGTCAGAATTATTAGTTTCTCCATCCATACAGCATTCACATGCTTACTTAACTTTTTTCCTATCATTATCCCAATTTTACTCTGCAAGAATTGTGGCAAAGAGAATATATCCACTTGTGGTGCTCAAGGTATGTGCCTCCAAACAATGTGACACTAGACAGTGTTTCTTACTGTCACAGCACAGCATCTGCTCAGTTGCAACTGCCCTTTCAGTTGTACATCAGAAATTCAGCAAACCAGATCCAGGGATATCAGCAGCAGCAGAAATACAACAGTGAGGTCTGGTGGAAGAAGCTTGTCCCTTAACACACATGAACACTCAACTACCTTAATTATGAATGAGAAAATTGCCTCTCTCCCACAGTTCTACTTTCCTGTCCCATTTCTGCCACTATTGGAGCACAAGATCCAAGGTCTAATTTAGTGTTCAGGAAAGTTCAGTTCTGTGTAACAGAAGAAAATCTAGTCTTATGGGGGAAGAACATGCAATCATTTAGTTAAAAACAGTGTTGGAAAACATTTATACAAAAGAAGCGAAGTGAGACTGCACAGCAGCCTCTCTACTGGATCAAGATAAACCAAATTCAGAGTTACTATTCCAAGTCATGTTTTCTGTGTAATTCAAAGGGGCAGAGGTGTCTGCAGGAAGGACAGAGAAACGTCCTTACCATACAAAAAGGAAAAAACCACAAATCCCACTGTGCAGCATCATATTTACACCTCCAGGGGCTATTGGCAGTGACTGTCAGACCATAGGGCTCCACTACTGAGATTTCTGAACTGAGTCACAATATTCATCACCTGCTCCACAGGCTGCAGCTGAAGGAGATGAAATAGATGCTTTATGAGTGAATCTCTGCTGTATTTGGCAGTCTCACATGGGTCAACTTTAACTTGAGGCACTTTGCCCATAGCCACCTTTAATGCTGAGTTAATTATGAGTACAAAATAATATGACGCATGACAGTGGTTGCAAAGGTCTAGGTAGTGGAAACTGGCTAAGTGCCATCATCAGGGAACTTCCACTTTTCTCTTTCATTTTATATAAAGTCAAATGTTAATCACCATTTCCAGATACATAAATGCTGAAATAAAACCCAAACCACTGCCTCTTACTTCAACTTCTCCGAATCCAGTAGATATTACATACATAATTTTACAAAACTGAGAGAAGTCTAATAGCACTGACAATCTTCTTAAAGTTCTTACGAGAATAACTGCCCCCTACATAACCTGTGAGAACAGACCTACCAGGCTTGAGACTTTCACAAGAAATAATCAAGAGAGGAGGTAGCTATTTTAAGTAAATGCCTGGAAAATTTATTGCCTGAAACGGGCATCAGATCACGTGAGGCTGAGTCATGAGACCACCACCAAGAAAAATGTACCCAGCCTTTCAAGCAGCAATCAACAGCAAATGGCTTCGGGACTACCTGCCTCTCTCTTGAATGCTTCCCTTTGCACAGCTCTCCTGCCTTTACAGGAAAGGGGGGCACTGAACAGCACGTCTTCATGGGCTTCCTTCTTTAGTGTGAAGAACAGAGGTAATAAAATTAGTCCTGGGCTTGAAAATATTTACATTACTTGAGACCAGTGCAGTCCATGATGACCTTCAGAGATAACTTCTCCAGAAGGAATGTACCCTTCAGTAAATTATGCCATTATTCAATCTCAATTTTGCAAGTTAATGCCCAACTTAATATCGGATTTATCTGCCTGTGAACCAAGGAGTCTTGTAGCCGAAGCTGTTCCCTTTCTTGCTCATGAAGAAACACTTTTAAAGAAAATTCTACTTTCATGACCACGTATTAACAGCTGCAATGAAGAAGATCAAAGGTCCACTTACCCAGGGTCCTGGGGCAAGTGGCAGGCGTTCACAAAAAAAGAACAGCCTAACTAGAGGTGATCCTGCACCGGTGTTAACTTCCAGCTTCACAACAACGAACAGCTTCGGGCCATCCTGAACTGGAAACTACACCCGGATCACTGTGCTTAAACGCCGCTAATGCCTCTCAGCACTCCGTCAAAACTCTTTTGAGACAATTTATAGTCTCGGCCTCCACAACACCACGTAGTAGTGGTTTCCACAACTTACACGCGTACCATGCGAGAAGTATTTCCTCCTCCTCCACCCTGTGCGTTACCTGGTAACTCCATTCAATCGCTGCTTCCCAGACGGCGGCTCAGCCCGCCTAGCCCCGCCACCTTCCCACGAACACCCCGCCGTCACCGCTGCTCCCCGCGGTCCCCGTCCCAGGGCGGCGGCCCCCGCACACCGCCCCGCCGGGCCGCAGCTCCCACCCGGATCTTGTCAGGGTCGGCACCGCGACCCCCGAGACACGCCGCGCCGGCACGATTCACCGCCGACGGACAGCGCACCGGCGGCCCGCCCGGCACCTGCCCCCGCCGCCGGGCCCTGAGGGGAGCAACCGCTGCCCCAGCCCCGGAGAGCTGGCGCCCGCTCAGTCCCGGCCCTACCGCCTGCCCCGCGGCGGCCCCGGGCCCGCCCCTGCCCCAAGCCCCGTGGGCGCTGCCGCGGCGTCGGCGTCTCCCCCCTCACGGCGTCCCGCACCTACCAGTCGGGGCAGCGCCCCGTCCCATGCCGGCGTCGCTACTCCCGCCGCCGGGGACACTCTGCCGCCCGCCCCGGCCAGCCCCTTCCGCGCGGCGGAGGGCTCCGCCCCGGAGGCGCGGCGGACAGGCAGCCCGGGGCGCGTAGGTCGAGGCCGGGCTGTGAAGGGGTCCGCGGCGGCACCAGTGCTGCCCGCGCTGAGGGTGAGCGGGAGGAGGAGGGTGTGTAGGTGAATGAGAGTGTGTGAGGCTGTGAACGACCCCCGCGCGCGCGCCCGCGGCCCGCTCGTGCCCGAGGCGCGCGCCCCCGCGCCGAGCCCCTCCCTCTCCCACGCCTCCCGGGGCCGCCCCGCCCGGCGGACACCCGCCCCAGCGCCGCCTCCCTCGCGTCCTTCACCGCCCCTCACCGCTCGGAGCCGGGAGAGCCCGCGTTTCACCGCGACGCAGTGTCCCGGGTGGTGGTGTTTTTTTTTTGTTTTCCCTCAGTCACTTAAGAAATCCAGCAGTGCGGTTGCTTTGTCCCTCGGCTCCGGCGGGTTTTCAGCCCTCTTTGGCCCGAGGCTATGATTAGTGTCCTCCAGCAATACTGCGTGATGGGTGCCTCCAATAACAGGTAAAAAGAGGGATGAGAGCCAAAGAGCAACTGGAGAGGGAGGGCGACGGCCGCACCTCAGTGGCAAGGTCCGGAGGGAGTCTTGGGGGTGCAGTGTCTTTCGCTGCAATTGCCAGGCACGACACTGGGGGAGTAGGTGCCCAGAGACACCAAAACATTGTTGCAGGTAAGTCTTCTGATATTTTGGCCAACCTCATGGGGTGGAGGCAGGGTCTTCCTTTGATCACACGCATCCACATCAACCTGTGACCGCGTCGTCTCTCATGGCTTACAGGGACATCTCAAAATCTCAGCGGGAACACATGAGATTTGTCTATTGCACCTCCAGTTTATCTGCCTCTCCTTCCCAAACATATACACGGTCTACCACCATTTCTCTCTCACTCTTGTACCTCCCTTCTCAGCCACGCTATCCTGTCCCAAAAGTCAGATACAAATGCCACCGTTTTGCTGTTCTTTTTAATTTTAGTGTCTTCTAAATGTGCTAGAAATCTTTTAGTATATTCTAAAAGCACTAGAAAGCACTTGACAGGAAAGTTATCTATCATGTTCCATTTTCAGAGGTGAGAGAATGGTTCTAAATGTCCATAGTTAGATCAGGGGGGAAAAAAAATACCAGTCAGTGCAGGTGGGCAATGGCCAAAAGGGCAAATACCTTCCAGCTATACAATCCACTGATCTGAGTGTGTTGCTCAGGACTCTCCCTTCTTGGCTTCACATCTCCTTTGCCTGTCACACAGGGCAGGGTGTGCGTTTGTTCACTTCAGGGAAGAGCAGGTCCTGTCTTGTAGGACTGGACATCCAGACATGAGAGACATGCACATCAGGGCAGGGGACTGTGACTACAAAGGCCAATCCATGGCCAAACACGTGTTAGTCATGTGGTGGAAGAGAGCTGTGCTTCAGTCACATGGTTTTTTAAACAGTCTTGAAGGCTTGAATAAATTTCCAATAAAATAGTTAAGCATTAACTTGCTACTACTTACCCTGCAGCATGGCTGCTTCCCTTTGTGGTCTGGCTGCCAGGGAAGGCTCAGCAGTTTTGCTCAGTAAACACCCAGTGTTGAATTAGGGATGTTGAGATGCATAATGAATAGGCTACAAATACTAAATGCTACAAAATAAACCTGATAGACTTTACTGTGGACCAGTTCACTTGGGATAAGTGGCACATGGAGTATGAGAAATGAGCCTGAGTGAACAAACCCCAGAACTGCAATTGCAGCATCAGCTTACCTTGGCTGACTGGGGATGAACTGGGTGGGCAGGAGAAGCACCTGCTGGCAGCCTCAGGAAGCCCCCCAAGATGGTATATCTCGGATAAGGTGGTTTCTTCCAGAGGCTCACAGACTTTTCTGTCTTTTGCCCCCCCTCCTTTCAGGAATTCTGAGATGTGGAGTATGTGAGGGACCACTGTTCTTCCCTAGAGATGCTGGAAAGCATTCCCAGGAGGTGCCTTGTGCTGACAAGAGTTCTCACACTATGCCCTGGTAAGACTCTGCAAAGTTAGTGACTGAGCCAAGTGCACCCAGCAACACTAGCGTGTGAGCTTCTACTCGGGAGAGTAGTTGTGGGGTTTGAAAGCTGGAGAAACTTTCCCCTTCACTTCCTCTGGGCTTGGCCAAGAGCCCCAAAGAACACACAGTAACCCAACATTGTGAAATTATGAAACATATTAGAGATCACTCGTGTTTTCTTAGTATCAGAAGACAGGCCATTATGTAATAGTTGCTACCGTAGGGGAACAGGAATGTCTGCCTGGCTCCATGATTACAGGGTGAGGCGTAACAAGTTAATGCTTAACCCTCGCGATTTTCCCTCGAGACTGTTAAAAAACCCCCAACCTAACAGTGGAAACAATCTGGAGCGGTTTTATTACGTGACACACAAGTGCCACCCTGTGATCCAGTTGGCCGCCCTTACAGACGAGAATATTGGTGCTCTTCCAGCGGGGGAGCCTGGCAGCGTAAGGGGAGACGCTCAGCTTCCCGCCTCGGCCGCGCAGGCGCCGCCGGTACCTTCCGCCTCACCGCCCGCCCCCGGATGGGGGGGCGGGTGGTGAGGCGGAAGGTACCGGCGGCGCCTGCGCGGTGGCGGAGCGGCGATGAAGGTGGCAGTGGCCGGGTGCTGCCATGGCGCCCTGGACAAGATGTACGAGACGCTGGAGCTGCTGCAGCGACGGCACAACGTGCGGCCCGACCTACTCCTCTGCTGCGGTGACTTCCAGGCCGTGCGCAATGAGGCGGACCTATGCTGCATGGCCGTGCCCGCCAAGTACCGCCACATGCAGACCTTCTACCGGTGAGCGCCGCCCGGGCCTTGTCCCGCCCGGTCCGGGTCCACCCCGCTACAGCGGCTGTGGTGTCTCCGCAGGTACTACTCCGGCGAGAAGAAGGCCCCGGTCCTCACGGTGTTCATCGGTGGGAACCACGAGGCATCCAACCACCTCCAGGAGCTGCCCTACGGCGGGTGGGTGGCCCCCAACATCTACTACCTCGGTAGGATCCCCGCCGGCTCCCGGCTGCTTTTTCCCCTTTCGGCTCCTGGCGCGGTCCCGGCCCCGCCGTGACGAGCCGCCCTCTCGTCTCCTCTAGGTTACGCGGGCGTGGTGCGGTTCCGCGGCGTGAGGATCGGCGGCATCTCGGGCATCTTCAAGTCTCACGACTACCGGAAAGGTATGGCGGGACAGAGCGGTGGGGAGGGGAGCACTGCGCCTGAGCCGTTGCGGAGGGTCTGGCTGTGCCTCACGGAATCACAGAACTGTCAGTGTTGGAAGGGACCTCTGGACATCATCTAGTCCAACCCCCCACTAAAGCAGGATTGCCCAGAGCACATTACCCAGGGCTGCATCCAGGGGGGTTTGAGTATCTCCAGAGAAGGAGACTCCACAGCCCCCTGGGCAGCCTGTCCCAGGGCTCTGTCACCCTCACAGTCAAGAAGTTTCTCCTCATATTTCAGTGGCACTTCCCATGTTCCAGCTTGTGCCCGTTGCCCCTCGTCCTGTCCCTGGGCACTACTGAGCAGAGTCTGGCTCCATCCTCCCTGCACCCACCCTGTAGATACTCACAGGCATTCAGAAGGTCTCCCCTCAGCCTTCTCCTCTCCAGGCTGAACAGCCCCAGCTCTCTCAGCCTTTCCTCATCAGGGAGATGCTCCAATCCCTCAGTCATCTTTGTTCCCCTCCACTGGACTCTCTCCAGCAGTTCCCTGTCTCTCTTGAATTGGGGAGCCCAGAACTGGACACAACACTCATCAGGGCAGAGCAGAGGGGGAGAATGACCTCTCTTGACCTGCTGGCCACACTCTTCCTCATGCACTCCAGGACTCCATTTGCCCTCTTGTAAGCAAGCGCACTTTGCTGGTTCCTGGATAATTTACTATCTATCAGGACTCCCAGATCCTTCTGTTTGCTGAACTGACTCTTACACTGGAAGCTTCTCTTGGCTCAACATGTTGTTTTTTTTCTGGAGGTGGTAGATGAGTTGGTAGCTGCCTGGCCACCACAGCAGGAAGCAGTGTGCCTTTTGAGTGTTATTGTTGGAGCAGTCTTGATTTTTCCCTGGCAGTGTCCTTTTAGCATGCTGTGTAAGGCTGTTTAGTTTTCCTTTTGTGAAACAGTCAGTTTATAAGAGTGATATTGTACAAATGTACTGTCCTGAGCTGAGGCTTAGTGTCATTACATCTTGAGGTCAGTTCCTCGTGGTTATAGGGGTGTGTATTCAAGAGTCCTTCCTTGAGATGATACCTGGTGTCAGCAAACAGAGCATAGTTTAGTCTTTCTGATCTTCTTGACATATGAAATAGTGGTCTCTTACTTGCAATTACTGTGCAGTAATATCCTCTTTAGTAACATATTCAGGCTGCAAAGTACTGAACTAGTTTTCTAGAACATCTGGTTCTCTCTAATACCTATCAATGCTAATTAAATTTGTTTGTATCAGGCATACAGTTTGTATACCTGAATATTGCATGTGGGAAATGAGACTTTTTTGATAATAATGCTAATTACCAAAAAAGTAATTTTTTCTGTTTGTTTTTAAGAGTACACAGGAGCTCTGCTAGGCCTTCAGGTTTCTTGTCCAAAGGCAAAGTTGGAGACTATGTCCCTTTTGACAGGGTACATGTTTGCTCTTCCAGAGCCTGTGGTGGCTGTGGGCAGTTCCAGGCATGTTTCAGCTGCTGCTGAATCTGTCCAGCTGTGGTTTTGTGGTTGGTGGCAGCATGCTCAAAGAAACACAGAATGTCACAGCTTCAGTGGTCTGAGTCAGATCTCAAGCAGTGATCTGTGATCTTTTAGCTTATACCTCTTTTCAGTTGTGTCCTACCTCAACTTCTGATCACTGACCATTCAGTGCTCTCTGTGTCGATACCCGATGTTTGCATGTTCCTGTTCACCTCGTGTTCTTTGGCTGTGCCAGCATGTTTGCATGCGTGGCCATGACATAAGTATTACATGTGTTTACATGTAATTACATGTACATTAGTATTACACGTGCAGCACACAGCTCTGCAGGTCTGTGATTGCACGTGGCCGTGCAGCCCAACTGGAGGAAAGGGCTGTGGGGAAGCAGTGAGGGTTGGCACCTCACCAGGGAGCTACAAAACCTCAGTCAGGAATTCAGCATATAAATCTTGCTTCCAAAAGTTACTCATGTCAAAGGGATCCTGGGTTTTAAGTATTGAAGTCAAACTCCTATTTTTTTGTTTCCACGGCTGAGTGATACACAGTGCTGTGTTCTTTATATTTATGAAAATACGACGCAGAATGGAAGAAATGCTCATTGTGGTAGACTTATTTTTTACAACCTGTTAGCCTCACACATGAAATGATAGCAGCCTGTTGGTGTGAGCCTCCTGTAAAGGAGATGCAGGATCTCCTGTGAATATTGGCAGCCTTGTGTTTGGGGCTGCTCTCGGTGCCTGGGTGAGCACAAGAATCATAGAATCATAGAATCCTAGGGGTTGGAAGGGACCTCAAAAGATCATCTAGTCCAACCCCCCCTGCCAGAGCAGGGTCACCTAGAGCACATCACACAGGAACTTGTCCAGGCGGGTTTTGAATGTCTCCAGTGAAGGAGACTCCACAACCTCCCTGGGCAGCCTGTTCCAGTGCTCTGTCACTCTCACAGTAAAAAAGTTTTTTCTGATCTTCACCTTGAACCTCCTATGCTCCAATTTGCACCCATTACCCCTTGTCCTATCACTGGTCACCACTGAGAAAAGCTTAACTCCATCTTCCTGACACTCACCCCTTACATATTTGTAAACATTGATGAGGTCACCCCTCAGTCTCCTCTTCTCCAAGCTAAAGAGACCCAGCTCCCTCAGCCTTTCCTCACAAGGGAGATGTTCCACTCCCTTAATCATCTTAAGAAGCTAGCTTGCAAACTGTTAGGAGGTAACTGTTGCTTCAGGCAACTACTCTTTTTCCTCAATGTTGCAGGCCACTTTGAGTGTCCACCGTACAACCAGCAAACAATTAGAAGTGCTTACCACGTGAGGAATATCGAGGTCTTCAAACTCAAGCAGGTAAGTGTTAAAAAAAGATATCTTTTTAAAGCAGAGGTAAATAGTTTTCATTAATTTAGAAGTAAGATGTTAAAGCTGCTATGAACAAATACACTATTGGATAGCAAATCTTGCCAACAACTTCCAGCTAATCTGGACAGGCCATTTTATGCTGGGTGTTGTTCCTCCTGAATATCTCCTTCAGTGCTTTGTGTAGCAGTGGAAACCCGATCTGCAGCAGGCCCAGGCAGGAGTGGTTTCTTGTTGTTGTTTTTTCTGTTTGTTTTTTCAATTGGCTAAAATTGACAGAATGGAAGGTACTCCAGCTCTGCACCTCTGTTCCAGCTTCATGTTAGCTTGAGGAAAACGGATGCTACATGCAAGCTGGTTGGTACAAAGTTAACTAATCAAAATTGAACAAGCTGATCCTAAATTTCTGTGGTCGAAGTACTTTTGACTCTAGGGCAAGAAATTCAAATGACAGATTACCTCTCTTTTTGGACCTGTTGCCTACTCCCAGCTTTGTGACTAGGGCTACTGCACTTGGCTGAGGTTGTAGTGTGAATAGATGTCTTTATAAACAGCTTGTGAATGGTTATTGGGGTTGCAGTGGCACACTTTAGTGCTCAGTAGATACAGGGCTGCTGAGCATAAGACAGAGGTGGTTTGCTGTCATTGTAAAGAGTTTGATGAATTTCACTGTAAGTTTCTTACTGGTTGGACTCAGGTTTCATCTAGAGGTGTTCTGGTATGCTAATATTGAAGCAAGATGTGCTTTAGACATTGATTAGACTTCTGAGAGGTGTTTCCTTTGAGGAGGAATATCATGCTTAGCCATTATCCCTTTAAACAAAGGTTTTAAAAAATTCATGAGGAAGAAGGTGCCTCTGATTGTGGGTAGAGAACTTCCTCTATTGCTGCAATTTTTAAGAGTTGTCTTCTGAGTGCCTGACACTCAGTGATGATACCACCTCTTTTATAAGGCAGTAAAACCACAGCTGACTGTCCCAAGAAAGTGCAGTACAAACCACGTAGGCAAGTCCCTTGACAACTTCAAAGGCCACCTGAACGATGGGGCTTGGTGGTACATGTACTTGCTTTGAAAGTCAGGCTGTTGGTTACAGAGCCTATTGGTCTGAGGTAGAACATGTGAGACATGTTCCATCTTGTGCTGTGTAATTTGCAAACTTCTTTATTGTATGTGTTTCATTTACCTCATATGCATTTTGGTTTGACAGTTAAAGCGTCCAATTGATATATTCATGTCCCATGACTGGCCAAGGAGCATCTACCACTATGGAAACAAGAATCAGCTTCTAAAAATGAAATCTTTCTTCCGTCAAGAAGTGGAGAGCAACACATTAGGAAGCCCTGCTGCTTCAGAGCTTCTGCAGCATCTGAAACCCACCTACTGGTTCTCAGCACATCTTCATGTTAAATTTGCAGCTTTCATGCAACACCAGGTAAAGGGGGGAAAAAAAATTAAGAACGTATGTGTCCTGAGCACATTTTAGAGTTCCAGTGCAGGTAACCATGTCCTGAAAAGCACCTTCTTAATGTTTTTGCTCAGTTAATAAAACTCAGCTTAAGCCACAAAACATCAAGTGGTGTTACGACTACTAGCCTACGCAAGGTAATGAGATGTTGTAAATCAGTGACATAACTACCTCATCTTCTTCAGGGGCAGCTAACATTACTGCACCTGAAACTTCTTGCTTGAAGTTTATAGAAAAGCACTGTCTCTCCCACTTTATTGGGGAAAGAGGCAGCTTCAAAACAAGGTGATAGAGAGGTGACTGAAAAAATTATCATGGTTAACCACGGATGGGGATGCCTGTAGTAAGGCTTGGCAGATTAAGTTGTCTGGTGGCCTGGGTAAACCTAAACACCAGCCCCTGTAGGTCGACACTTCTGGTTTGAGTTATTTCTGAAAGTGGTGTGACATGCTATTCCTATTTGCAAGTTATTTAGCTGTAAAAATGTGACTCTAGAGCTTCTAGAGTTAACAAGTCTCTTTCCAATGATGTTAAAGTTTCTCTTTTTGCTGCAAGACTGGGTGTGCTAAGCTGCCTTGCTTAAGGGTGAAGTGTGGCTCTTGCTGTCATCTCCATCCAGTGTCCTGTTGGTCTTCCGTGAAGTCTTTGTCCCCCCATCTCTTAAAATCCCATGCTGATTTTCTGTTTCAGAAAGTCTTTTTCTGTATATAATAGCCTTTAAATCTCTATATAACTTGTTTAGAATGGTCAGGTTTCATAGAAGTGCTAATGACTTTGTTAACACTTTTTATTTCCTAGACAAACTCCAAAGAGGAGCTACCAAAAGCAACCAAGTTTTTGGCTCTGGATAAATGCCTGCCACACAGAGACTTTCTGCAGGTGAGGACCATGTGCAGTGGGTTTGCACCTCTGAAGTACTTCACTTGGCTGAACTGCTGAGTGCTGTGCTTAGACACAAGCTGAAGGATAGTTCTGATAAATGGAGGAATTGGAAAGAAAGTAGGAATGGTGCATGCATGGAATGGCTTTGTGTAATGCTGTCTGGAATTAAGCAGACCTTGTGTCCTGTCATGCAGGCCTGGTGTTTGCCTATTCCTTCCATTTCCTTCCACCTTAGAACAAGTACTTACCTTAATTGGAGGAGTAGCTCTACTTTCACCTGAATTGGATCTCGTGTGGTGTTTTGACAAATGTCAGACGTAAGAAAAAAGCCCATCTTGAGGCTCTTCTTTCACAGTTTAGTTTGGGTCAGCTAATACCTCTTTCTGCAGATCTGGACTCATGAATTGTTGAGTACTGCAATTCCATTTCAGTGTTGTGAATTCCAGGAGGGATTGATGTGACTTCCTAGGAGAATGGCTCTGCTCCTTTTTGTTGGGTGCATATCTTGGCTAGGAAGGGCAGTGGACAAGTAGGAGGTCTGGGGTGGGGGAACTTCCAACGTGAGTGCCAGACTTGATTTGCCAGGGGCTAAACACTCTCTGTGGCCTGGCTGGGTGCCAGCTCTAAAATCTGGGATGGATGAGTCTAAAGCCCCTTTGCTAGGAGAGGGAGCTGCTGACAGCTTGTTCTTCAAATGCAGTCAAGTGTTTTAGTAGTCTTACTTTAAAGTAGCTTTTATTAGTCAACCTAAAGGGAAGATGGTTCAGTTCCTGTCCTTGGGATGTGTGGTGGGATCTATTTGCCCTAGTAGCTACTTTTGAAGAGGGGAGAGAGTATGAGAGAGAGCATTGCATCTGCTATGCAAAGATACACTGGGGTGCTACTCCAGACTTAAAGCCCTGTAGCAAAACTGATCAGTAGTACTACCTCCAGTAATGTGGTGATCCACCTGTGTGTAGCTCTGATTTAAAGTGTATCCTGGTTTGTTTTTTTTTCCTAAAACTATCTTACAAGGTTAAATTACTTTATAGATGATTTCAAATCAGAACCTGGCTACTGCTGTTTGGCTAAAGCGAATGGTTTGATTTAGGTTAATGTCACTTAGTGTCACTGTTGCTATCAGTTCTTGATGTACTTCCAATTAGAAGGTGTCATGAACTTTTAAAAGTAGGCAAATTCTGGCTTCTAGGTTGCACAACTACCCAGTGGCTGGCAGTAAGGAGGAGGGTGTTCTGCTGTAAGCTAAAATACAGAAATGCCTTTTTTGCTAGTGTTGATAATGCTTTCTTAGCCCCCTTACTGCTATAAACTTCTGTGTAGGCCTGTGTAGGACTTGTTTGATTGAGACCTCTAGCTCAGTGCACTTGAAACTTAACTAAAACACTCTACCATGAAAGTAACAAAACTTGAATCAGTCTCTGGTGTCAAGAGAATTAAGTCGCCTCATCTGGTTTCTGTGTTATTTTAAACAGATAATAGATGTAGAACACGATCCTAGTGCAGGTGACTCGCTGGAGTATGATGCTGAGTGGATTGCAGTCCTCAAGGCCACCAACAGTCTTGTTAATGTGACTCAGAGCTCCTGGAATATGCCTGAAAATAATGGTCTCCACGCAAAGTAAGTCATATGCGAGGTAGAGAGGAAAGTGGGATTTTGCTGGACTGGAAGTAAACTCACTGTTGAGTTTCTCTGTTCTGCAGCTTGCCATGTCTGTAGGACTTGTTAAATGCCTCGGTGAACAGAAGGGTTGGGGACAAGACCTGTACTCCAGGGCATGGCACACTTTGATAGCACCATTTGAGGGGCAGAAACCACTGGATCCTCTTGCCAGTAACACTGTGAGACCAGAGATCAGGCTGATGCTGGGGGTGGGTGGGTGGATGCTAATTGAGTGGGCTGCCATAACACACACATCCTGGGTGGGGAGAGGGGAGTCTCAGTGTTGACCTAAGGTAACATACTTTCCTGAGAAATAATTTAAGAAATGAGGTGGCTGTTGTAAGATGAATTTGTTACCCATCTTTAAAAGTTTCTCTTTGCAGTGGGAACAGGAAATGCCTGTTGACTAGTGCACATGTTTAAACTTCATGCACTTCTTTAGGTGGGATTACAGTGTGACAGAAGAAGCCATCAAAGAGGTGTTAGAAGAGCTGAATCATGACCTCAAAATCCCATGTAACTTCACATTGACAGCTGCTTGTTGTGATCCCAATAAGCCCCAAAAACAGGTGAAACCAGTTCATACCATCAACCCACAGACCACTGAGTTTTGTGCCCAGTTTGGCCTCACTGACATCAATGCCAGGATCCAGCAAGCTAAGGAAGAAGGCTCAGTACGGGGTGAATATGAAGATGAGGAGGAGGAAGAGGAGATGGACAGTACTGGGTCGGCAGAGGAGCCCAGTGAGTACAATACAGATAATTCTGGACTTTCATCCTTTAATCCAGATGAAATAATGCTGGATGAAGAAGGTGGCGATGAAGACTTGAGTACATGCTCTGTAGATCCTTCCCCTGATCATCCTCCTGACTTTTCTGCAAGTTTTTCTGACATCCGGATCATGCCGGATTCCATGGCAGTATCATCTGATGATGCTATGGACTCCACTAATGAGGAGCTGGAGAAATCTGGTGTCAGCAAGCAGGGGGAAGAGAAGAGCTTAACTGAGAGACCACTAAAGCGCATTGGTGGCAATGAGAATGGGAACAGTGGCATTAAAAAAATTAAGAGAAGGAATCAAGCTATCTATGCTGCAGAGGATGAAGATAAAACAGAGTAATACTTCATGTGATGTATCAATAAATTCTCTCTGTATCTTTTTATGGGAAGGTGGTGAGAACTGTGGTGAACTGCTCGTGCTTTTAATCTTACTTGATCTTATTCATGTTACTTGAGCTGAAGAGGCTGTATGAACCTCTCACAGAGAAGAATATTTATCTGGGTTGAACACCTAAGTCAGAAACAGACTTTTCCAACAAAGTACTTTGTTAAAGGATTTAAAGCTCATGTATAATCAGATTATTTTGCTTCAGTTCTTGGTTATTGATGTATACTGGGTATCCTCAGCTGTGCTCTACAAGATTCACCGGGCTTGTTTGACAAGAAAAGAACTGTCAAACTGTAACTCAAGTCAAAGTGAGAGGATGTCTGACTTACAAAACTGAATGATTTTATTTTATTGCTTTTGTCTTGTTTTATACTGAACTTTTAATACAGAGTAGCATATGCAATAACTCCGTGAACTAGATTTGAAAGTAGAATTCCCATGATAACAAAACAGCTATAGAAGAGTGAAGATTTTTGTTCCTGGTGATACTCATGCCATAGAAAAACTTCATGGTTATGAACAAAACAATTGTGTTTTGTCCAGCGTTGGCTTTTAATTACAGTTTTGATAGGGAACCAAGTCTCTTAATTTGAAGCATGATGGTTTTGTGGGAACCATGGAAGAGTGCATCTGTTCTTAAAAACTCACTCGTGTGCCCTTTATTACAACTTGAGAACAATGACACAAAATGGAAGCAGTCAGGCTGAGCAGCTTCCTAAACGTGGACATCATCACCGTCTCAATTCTTACTAATTTAAGGCTGTGTTGTATTTTCCATACAAGGTGGCTGATGTTTCTAAGTTGCTTGGGACAGGAATGGCTGCCATTATCATTAGCCTAAGTTTTCACCTGCCACTTCTTTTTCCATAGTGCGTAACTTGTCAAATTCTTCAAACTGCATTTGGAATCTTCCAAAGTACCTTCATGACCTGCAGCTGAGGGAGAGCAGGAGCTGCCAGAATATGGATCCCCTTGCAAGATGTATTTTTACTGTTGTAGTTTGCCCTGAATTCTTAGCAAACAAATTACACTCCTTTTTGGCCTAACAGGCTGTGAGCATAACAGAAGTTATGGAATTGATGAACAGGACAGTGTTTCAAGAACTACAGCATATGTCATAAGTCTTGCAGTCAAGTTCTGCTGGAATTCTATCCTGAGCTTTTGGAGTCCAGATGGAGTGAGACTCCCTTGTGCCTGTGCTGCCCTTGAGAGCAGAGGTAGCTCCTGGGTGCCTTTGCTCCTCTAAGGCACAGGCACTGTGGAGAAGGAAAGATCCTGACAGGAACAGGGAACTGGACAGGGAATCGTGAGTGAAACAGATTGGTGTGAGTTATGTAGCAGGGAAACAACTGACAGTCAAGACTGCTGTCTTTAAAATTACTTCCACGTTCTGGGATTCTTCTTGGTTCCTCTCCTGGCAGAAGTTCACTATGAAAACTAAACACAGATAAGTATTCAAGGGCTAGAAAATGTCAAAATTAATGCTCTCTCAGTTCTGATGAACAGCTTTAATGCTGGTGGGTTGATGCTATTAACACACTTTTTTTTCCCCCAGAGGATGCTATGTTTTATCATTTACTAAATGATTAGTGGGGTGCTTAATACTGCTCCTGTGTCCCTGTATGCCTGCTGGTCTGTCCAAACACCCACCAAAGACAGCTGTGGTGAGATGTGATGAAAAGTGGAAGCATTTGGTGTAACCCTCAGGTTATCTGAAGTAGCTGTGAACTATCAGATAGATTGCTGGAGACAGTTGAGTTTCTTTAAGGGTCCTGGGTCTGCATTGCTAGAATCTTAAGCATGCCTCATGGAGTCTGAAGACTATCATGGAAATAAAGTATTTTAAGTGTAAGTTGTGTTATGAGCTTGAAAACTCTCCCAAGAAATCTGAGCATGGTGTTCAGCTGTCAGATTATCTGTGAACTGGAGCAGAAGATGTAGGTTACAGACCTTTTAGTCTAATTTTGTATGTTTTTAAAGCAAATTGTTCTGTTGTGTGTTGTCCCATGTCTCCCTCTTTCTGGTAAATGTGGTTTGGCTTTTTAGAAAGCAGGATACTTTGACAAGATAGAATACTGATTTCTGAATCTTTAAATGTAATATGTTTTTTTAATAGAAACTATTTCAGCATTATTGAGCAGAGTGCAGCTGGTAAATAAGAGTTAACAGAGTTTTTTAGAGTACAAACTGTGTCTGATCTATATGGAGTTACTGTGCCCTATCTTGCAGTTGTTCACCCCCTCTTTGCAGTTTGAAGTGTCCTCCTCTCCTGGGCTCTCATCCCATTATGGATTTTCCCTGTCAGCAAGATCCTCTGCTGCGTGTAGAATTCCACTGAAGCTCTGAACTTGAAACTTCTCCAGTAAAGACCATATGCTCCAAAAAGTATATAAAACACAAGGAAAGCCTGACAAATTTTATTCAGCTTTTAAGACAAGGAATCTTCAGTCCAGTTTAAGAAGAACCTTCAGAGTCTTTGAAAACTTCTGACTTTTAAAAAGGTTTGGTGAGAAACATCTGGAAAACATTTCTTTGTCAGCCCCTTGTATCACAGATTTTTCAGTATATAAGACTTGCACTTAGTCTAAAAATGGTTTTGCTGTAAGTGCCTGAGAAGAGTGTTCACCTGTTTCCATCCAGGTATTTTGTTCCAAGCGTGTTGTGAATCTACTTGGAGAAAAACAAAAGGGGGATAGCTTTTTTTCATAAGTGGAGTATTTTTTTAATATTAAAGCTATTAAAGTCAACTTGTGTTTATTGTGCTCCCATTATCCTAAGCACTTGCCAGCAGCTGGCAAATCTGTACTTACCTTGCCAGGAGCATGACCCTGACCTGTGATGTTTATACTGCCCTTCCCCCCATTTAGTTCTGTCTTCAGGAGCAATGGGTGGATAGAATTGGTCTCCCCAAGATGTGAAATACACGGGGGCTAATACAAAAAACATCACATCTTGTAAAAGTCTAGAGCAAGGGGTTTTTTGGGGGTGTTTTCTGCAAAAACTGTACCCAAACAAATTCAGGAAAGCAACAGTGACAAAAAAAAGGAACCCAACCATCTGTTTTACGTGCAGGAAGGCAGAGGATGGCAAGGTGCACGGCAAACCTGTGTCCCGATGAAGACAGTGCCCTTGTAACTGGTTCCCAACAACTAAGTCTGCGACTACCTGGTGTGGGTGAATCGCCCGCCCCTCCCCACGCACTGCATTGTGTCCCAGGAGCCCCACACGGGCGGGCGAGAGGCAGGATGGGGCTGTCTGAAGGACTCGCACCGCTCCCTGATTTGCACTAAAGCAGTCAGAGCAGAGGGCAGCTGGACCTAAACCTGGTTGCTAGTAACCAAAAAGGGTCAGGCGGTTGTCGGGCAGCTGAGGGGCTGTCCTGAAAGCCGTGCTGTTGTCCCTGTCCCAGCGCGGGCTGTGTGAGGAGCCTGCGGTGGGGTCAGAGCCAGGGCTTCAGTGGGTCACTCAGCTCCCCCGCTCGGGGTCTTCCTGCAGGGCTGGCGGGGTGAGTGCTCCACTGGTGCTCACCCGGTCTCCGCCATCCGTCCCCGGGCACAACGCAGCCGCCGCTTCCCACCCCCCCCTTCCCCTCCCGACCCCGCCGGGGCCGCGCCCTACCCGGCGCGTGCGCGCAGCGGCCCCAGGCGTGAGCGGGGCCGAGCGGCGCAGGCGCGGTGGCGGCCGCTGGCGGAAGGTAGCGGAGTTTCGGCGTCGGCCGATTCGCTGGGCTCGAGGCCGCGGCGCCCCGCCCCCGCCGAACCCCCCGCCCCGCGCCCCGCGATGAGGCCGTGCCCGCCGGCGGCGGCAGCGGCGCGCGCGCGAGCGTGAGGGCGCCGCCGCCGGAGCTGCTGCGTCCGCCAAGATGGCGTGTGTGCTGGAGGCGCCGCTCCGCATGAGCGTCCTCTCGGTGAGTGCCGCCGCCCCCCCGCCGCTGGGCCCGGCCTGACCTTGGCCGGGTGGTGGGTGCCGGGCCGCGGGCTGTGCTGGGGCCCCCGGCACCGGCCGGGCCCCTCTTTGTGTTGTGGCGGGGGGGGGCCCGGCCCCGGAGCCGGCAGTGGGCCCGGCGGGCTGTGGCGGGCCGCAGCGGGGACGCCGGCGTTTGTAGGGCGCTCGCTCCCTTGTGCTCCCCTGTAGCTACAGCTGCTTCCCAGAGGGACTTTCCTCCTCAGAGCGGTATTCCCTCTCGTCCCTGGGGAGCTTGTCCCCGGGTTTGTTTTGTGCTGGCTCTTTTCAACGTGTTTTACCTGATGACACGACTCGCGCTGCTCCGCTGCCCTCCTGCACATGTTTTCGGTCCCTCCGAAACTCCCGCTCAGCACCGGGAGGGTCCGCGGCGTTCCTGTAGCTGCAGTCCCCCAGCAGCGGCGGAGCAGAGCGGAGCCCCGCCGGGCGGGCCGCGGTGGCCAACCGCGCTCTGCCAGCCCCGGCCAGCCGGCGGGTGTTGTTTTGGTGTCGAAACGCTGATGTCCTGGTGGGAGCTCCCGGGGCTGTCGCCACACGGCCGCGTTGCCGGTGGCTGCTGCAGGGAGGAGGCCGGGGCGGTGCACCCGCGGGCAGGGCCGGGGGCTGCGGAAGGGGCTCCGGCCGCTGCGTTCGTCCCCGTGGGGGCCGCTGGGTAGAGTCACCGGTGCTGGTGGCCCAGACCTGCTGCTCCTCAGTCCTGTGCTCGGAGCAACCATGCCAAGGGTGTAGCGTGGATAGGGCCTAGAGGAGCCGAGGTTTGGGGCTTTGTCTTTTTTTTTTTTTTTTTTTTTTTTCCCCTTGGGATTTCTCACCAGGTAAGAGAACTGGGAGTCTGATGATGCTGATAAATTATTTTTGGGTACTACCTGAAAAACTTGTTTGCCTGGATATGAATGCCCTTCTTCTACGTATTGCAAACCTAATATTTGATAGGGTGAAAGCCAGGATATTTTAGAAACAGAAAGCCCTGGGATCTCTGAAGTCCAGAAGTCTCTTGCATGTAAATACATACATCTGGTAGATGAAAGTCTACTGCTGTTTCTGTTTTTTAAAAAATCTTTTGTTACATGGTGGAAGTTTATATGCAAAATTTATTTGGCTTAATTTAACAGTATTTATAGAGACAAAGGAGCCTTCCTGCCTCTTGATGATTCTTCTTGGAGTTACATGAGACCACAAGCAAGCGCTTCTGACATCTGGGTGGAAAAATGGGACCAGATTGAGCCCAAGAGTAGATACCTGCAAAAGCAAGGAAGAGTTTCCAATTCTCTTACAGCTTCTTTCAAGAAAAATTCATAAGGAAAAAAATAGGGAAAAGTCTAATAAAAAAGTTGAGCTGCCAAAAAGGGAAAAAACCCGAGATAATGGAAACACACCCTGGCATGTGTTTGTGAGAACCTGGAGGGAAAATTCCCTTCCTCCTTCCCACCCTTGTTTTTTGGAACGCTAGCCATCTTCAACTTTGAATCTCCTCAAAGGGAATAACAAATTGGTGTATGAATGTTTAGCTTACAAGCATGGTCCTGTTGCTGAGAAGAGAGTTCACTTGGTCTTATAAAGTAGCTGTGGGAGTGTAGTGGAGAATGTTATGCTGCTGTCCCTGTGGAAGTTGTGGGGGACAGTATATAGGACAACTTCTGAAAGGTCTAGTTATGTTCTGATACAGTAAGTTACAGAAAAATGCCTTGATACCAGCTTCCTTATTTTTGAGAGTTTCTTTGTGGGTATACTTCTTGAGCAACATTAACTGCTCTCAGAAACTTTTCCCATCAGGAATTCGTGCTTTTTCTCTGTTGTAATTAAACATAAAAAATTGGAATTTAAGGCAGTACTGACAACTGAAGCAGACCGCTTTTGTGCACTGCCCTGTTCAGAAAGAGCACTCTGTTCATTTCCTTTGACTCGTAACATGTTGTTATTGATGTGAAGTACCTCATCATCTTTAGATCACACTTGAACGCGGGGTTAATTGTGGATGTTGCCCAGGGCTGACATGCTGCACATTTAAATAAGGTTCTGGTGGTTTGCTGCTGTCTTACCTGGTAGGTTTTGTAGACTTGCTTCTGCGTTAGCCATTCATGTTTGTCTGCCACGATATGAATTGCTGTAAATTCTTACAGTTATTTTTCTCTCTCCCCAGGAGGTCACGGCCAGTAGCCGCCATTATGTTGATAGATTATTTGACCTCGATCCTCAGAAGGTCCTGCAAGGTGTCATGTAAGTCATCTGAAACACTGGGGCTCTCGGTTGTGGCAGGCCAGGTTTACTTGAATTTCACTGGAGTTGTATGTCAAGGGCAAGCAGCTCTTCCTGTCTTTTTTTTTTTTTTCTGAGAAATCTTGTTGGAAAATCTCAGTGCAAACATGAGAGTATTATTTTAGCAGACTATCACTCTGTGGTGCATATGGCTCATATTGCAGCCTCTCAGTTGCCAGAAATGAGGTTAAACATTCTGTGAGCATTCACATTTTTTTTTATACATTTCTTTTGGCCCCTTTTGCTTCTCTTCCAGGTCTGTTGAGACTCCTCCTGCCAAGTCAGTGTACCTACCTCTAACTTCTTTCCCTGCTGCCATGCCTGAGTGTTGTCTCTTTTTTTTTTTATGCATGGCTTCTATCTCACCGATGGGAATGGTGAGCTGAAAGAAAATGCTTGCATATAAATTAATTTGGATGAAAATTATATTTCAGAACTAATGTTGCATGCCAGTGATAAGGGGTAATGACTGATAAGAGTGAGTGGAAGACTTGCCCTGCTGAATAGGTAGTAAAACTGATGCAGAAATCTGGTTGTTTTCTTGCTGTCCTTGGGCTATAAACTTTCCATTATAGCAACACAGCAATGTGGCAAACAAGTCCTCACCCAGGACTGACTTTTGGTGTGAAATCAGACCTTTTCAGGCTTACCAATAGCTTGCTGACTGTGGCTATCTAGCAAAACACCAGAAGACAAAAAAAGCCAAGAATGTTGCATATTGCCTAGGACAGTCTGAGGTGTTTTCCAGTAAGCAGATGAAAAAAGTTATTCCAGAAGGTGTACCAGGGGCAACATATCAGAGTTGGTGTCTCTTTGGAATATGGGAAAAACACAATGTGTGCAAAACTGCCCTGGAGACCTTATTGACTGAAATCTCCCCCCTTACCTGTATAAAACCTCTGGTGCACCACCATAACTCTGTACAGGTTCTTAACCCTTCCCTGTAGGAGAGTCTGGCTTTGCTTCCCCACCTTGGCTTTCTTAGTCCACTACTCATAAGGGCTGGTGTGATGGTCCCAGGAGTAAGGATGTGTCTCATCCTGTATCCAAGTGGGTTGACTGAGCCCCTCTTTTCTCCTTGGCAGATGCTCTGAGCCCTGGGTGGTGCTCCCTCCCTGCTCTCCTTTCTTTTCAAAGGACTGGAACCTGCAACCCTTGGTAATCCCTTCCCTATCTTTTGAGGTGGTGTTTGTATCTTTTGAAGTATAAGTGATTTCCCAGAAACAAGTTTTTGGCAGTGTCTGTCTCAGCTAACATCTGAGATTCATCATCTTATCCATGGATGGCAGTGGATTCTATGCTGAGATGTTTTACTTGCCTTTAAACACAAGAAAAATACCCATTTATTTCACAATAGTTTTCCAAGGGCAGATTTGGGTGGTAAACCATATTTGTGGTGCTCTGGTTCAAACACTCTCAGAATGAGGATATCTTCCCTGACATTGAGAAAATCCTACGTGGTAGATGTGTTATTTTCCAAGTATTGATGGATAGGTGGGAAACAGTGCAATGCAGAGAAGTGTATATAGAAAAATAGAATTTAGAACAGTGTATATATAAAAAAATTGTCAGTCCAAGATTCTCTTTGGGCAGAAAAATGCTGCTTTGCCCTTATTCCTTTGACTTCAGAGTATATGAAGAGGTATTAAAGTTGGAATGAACTGATGTTTGGGGTAGAGGAGCATTAAAGTCCTACTAGGAGAGTCTGTCGGAAGCTTTACCAGATTTTCTCCATGCTTTGCTGTAAACCTTTGGTTCCTAAGATGTGCTGGTTTTTTTCCTGCATCCTGGCTGGAAATACTGATGACCTAGATTTTTATTTTGATTGATGGAACCCTATGAATATTAAGGATCAGAAAATAGGCTGTCTTAAGAGGCTTTGTTTCTGCAGATTGTCTTCAGTTACAATAGTCCTGTTCTTCATGTGCTATTAAAGACGCCTGAATGAATAACTTGGCTTTGGGGCTTTTTTAATTGCATCCTTGTAATTTTATTGAAAACCAACTTCTGAATGAGGTTTGATAAAGGTAAAAGATAGCTAAATGCTTCTGGAACTTGAAAATCATGCCAATCCGGTTGTCAACTCGTAAGTTGAGAAAGCTTTTAATTACATATTCTAAAAGTATTTAAATTACCAAATCTCTCTTTTCCTTACTTTCCCATGAATTGTCAGAGAGGTTGTGTTAATCTGATTGTCCAGACAGTGAAGTTTTACCTGGCTAGGAGCTTTTTCCTCTCCTCATGGCAGAACTGAGAAGCCATTTCCCTTCTGTCCAGTGCTGCTGCATGGAGTTCTTCTGATCTTTTTTCAAAATGTCAGGTTTCCTGCAGAACTGTCGTTCACATAACTTCTATCATGTTCCTCTGCTACTGACAGCAGGTAGGAAGGGGAGAATTGTGTCTGCCTGCCAGTAAAGAATGAATTTCAGTCCAGGATTTGAAAAGTTGAGATTGTCACAAGGGTGACTGCTGCCTTTTACTGTACCTGATAGCAAACTATTCCAAGTGTGCTAGGTCCCCCTCTTCATACCCACATCTCTATGGCAGTCTATGTATTTACCTTTCTATTTACTGTCTTTATAAATGAGCAATATTAATATACTAGTTTCCTTCTGTGAGCATAAACTCTACATTGTGGCCATGCTTATGCTTGTGAGGTCTTACAGTTTGCTTTGTGTCTACTGAGGTGCTCTTCTAAACCCTTCATCTTCTACGTACTGTTCTCCACTTCACATTTTCTCAAGTAGCCTTTGACGGCCCTGGGCAGGGTCAGCATTAATGTCAGGTTTGCAGCTATTGAAGACATTTAGTGTTGACAGGGCATAGACTACCTCAAACAGGCACTGCAGGGTATTAGATGCTGTGTTCTCTCAAAAGTTCTCCTAAGTGTTTTGCTGTTATTGGCAGAGGAGCAGAGCATAGCTCTGTAAATTTCTACATTGTTAGAAGAGCTTAATTTGTTCCAAGTTCATTGCTGCAACATCATCCTGTGCTTTGCAGTCTGGCAGTATTTATTTTTTAAAAACAACTCTGGCTGGTGATCCTTAGATTACTATTTGCTTTTCACCCACTCTTAAGCTCCGGACCACGTTGTTCAGATGCAGATTTTTGTCCTCAGATTTATTTGCTGGTCAGGGGCTTCTTTGAGAGACATTTTGTCACGCTTACATGTAGCCTGGTGTCTTCAAAGAGGCAATCTATCACTTTATGGAGAGCTATGCAATTCCATCTCAAGGGCTGGTTTTGAAAGGAGCATTCTTTCTGACAGATCTGGCTTACTCAAGGTCCCAAGTGTTTCTCATCAGGCTGTTCCTCAGCAGTCAGAGGGTGTCATCTTTTAAAGCTTGTAAATAATCATCTCTGTAGTACACTAAGAATTCCTATGCTACTGCTGTTTCTGTCCTTTATGGATGTGCTTATCTAGCCAGCTGTAGTTGGTAGAAAAGCATTTTTATGAACTTGTGTGAGCATTTTATTTCTCAGGAAAATGAAAGAAACATCCCATAGAAATAGCACTGGGTACTGAAGAACTTATTTCAAAGTGTGTGTCTACGATATCTTCCTTTTTCCCTGGGAGCATGTCTAGTGCTGGGAATGCTGGTACAGATCTAGTCAGAATATTTTAATTTGTTATATATGCGTTCAGCACAGTATGATTTTGAGCGTTGGAGAACTGATGATGTTGATAGGGAAAGTGTAATAGTTGGCAGACCACACTGATTCTGTTTTTAGGGTCCCAGGCTTAGGCTGACAGTGCTGCAGTGGCTGGTGGATCTGCTCAGGGTTTTGAAGACTCTGAAACTGACACTTTAGTACAACTAAGATGGAATCGGGCTTACCTTTTGTGGTAGGTTCTTAGATGCAAAGTCAAGTATGTGTTAAAAGCTCCTCTGTGGGACAGTGGACTTGTACTGTGTTCGACTGAAGATCTTTTGTACTGCTTGCTGGTTTCTGCCTCCTTCAAACAGGAGATACCAGGAGGTAGTCACAAAGCAGAACAAAAGGCACCTTACTTTAAGTAGTAACACTGCTTTCGTGGAACCCATCTAGTATCTCTTGTGGTTGGTTGCTTTGAAATAAATCGGGAACTCCTCAAACAGTCTCTGGTTTTTACATCCAACTTTTTTCACTTGTATTTTCCTGGATTTGAAAAAAACCCAAACCTTCCAGGTGTGTGTTTAGAGAACTGTATAAGAGTCTTGTATTTCTCAGCTGTGGCCATGGGAATGAGAGCAGCAGTGCAGTGTTCCACACGTGCCTGCAGGGAAAGCTGTGTGAGATATGAGGCAGCTTCATGGAGTGGCAAGAGAAGAAATTCCCATCTCATTTCAAATGGAGCAACAGGTATCCTCTTCAGGCAGTTACAAAGAGGTTACTTCTACCTCTTGGTCTTCACATCCTGTTAAACAGACCTTCTTTAAGACTAAATAATGAACAGCACTTGTTTGCACATTGTGCATCTTGAACATAGGCAATTGCATTTTCAGTCTCTCTGTGGGCACTCCTGAACCTAATTCTCTGCAGGAACCATGTTTTGTTCCTTGCATATTCCCTTGCTTCAGTTTCCACCAGAATAGCTCTGTGAAAACAGAGCAGTCCTTAGAGGGTTGTTCCTGTTACACTTTGCCTCTCTACATTTTTGATCCATTCTGTAATCTCCTAGGCAGTATTCTAGCAAATGTGGATTCTTTCAGATGCAAGAGGGAACTTTGAGGTCTAACGGACTAAGAACAAGTGATGTAATTTTTTTTAAAGCATTGGTTTTGTGCAGTGTCATTCCTGTGATGAGGGAAGAGGCTCCTGAGGCTCTTCTGTTGATAGGTTGTGAGCTGCAGGACGGGCTCTTTGTGGCTTGGAAATGGAAAGCTTGTTCTTTAGGCTGCAGGATGTGACAGAAATTTGAGCAGGTTCAGGTGATGCTGGGAGCCTTACTCTATTTGCTGATTTCTCCCTTTCAGGAGGTAAGCTGAGGACTCTAATAACTACACAAGCTTTTCAGAGTGATAGAATTGAAATTGAAAGGCCTGAAACAACATTTGAGAATTAAGTAGAGCTCTGTGAAGAGTAATTTTTCAATAGGTTTTGTAGAGTGAGGTGGAAGAATAGTGTAGATACAGAGGGAAGAGAGGAAGATGCACCAGGAAGAAAGTGTGTTCCTGTCATAGACTAAGATACTCTCTTGTTTTTGTGCTTTCTTGATAGTACAAAAGCATAGTACTGGTGTTCACAAAAATTATGATGTATTGTAACACCTGGTCTAATGTTTAGAGGTGGGCTAAACTTCAGGGAATTAGGTGTACCTGTTACCCTTGGCTAGCAGTCCAGCTGATGGGGTTGTTCAGTATTTCAAGCCTTGCAGTTGCCACTCTGAGCCTGTGAGAGGGGACTGATGATGAATGAATCTGTTTCTGTGCTGCCTTTCAGAATCACATGAAGCCACTTCTCTCCAAAATCCCCGTCTTGATGCTGACCTTGAGTAGTGATACTGTTGCTGTGGTGATTTCAGGCTGCAAGGAGGATGAGAGAGGAGAAACAACTTCTGTCAGACTAGCTGATGTAGCTGGAGACAAGCAAGTGAACATTGGTCACAAAAGTCTTGAGGTCTGACTTAGAAGTGGCAAACTTCAAGCTGAGCACAGTTGACTGCTCTGAGGTCATTCAGTGTTTAGCTGAATTTATTAATCTATTAGTCAAGGGCTGAGGTGAGGTGGCTGCCTGGAAGGGAGGACAAGATGTAGCAGGCAGCTGAAGGTCCTTATGCCCTTTCAGTGGTGTGGGGGCTGTTACTAAGACTGACCTACAGCTTGGGCCTGAGGGATGTGTGCCACAAAACCAGCAATGCCACTGAGATTCTATTTCTCTAATATTTAGATTTTTTTTTTAGGTCTAAGCTGCCAGTTCAAATTGATCAGAATCGGCATTTTTAAAAAATTGAATTTACTTACTTTCCAAAACAAGCTCATTTTCAGTTTGCAGTGTGGAACTGTGTTCTTTTAGGCTAGCCCCCTGTGAAGGGTTGGCATTCTGGTAACATTCAAAGGACAGAACTCTGTTTATCAATTAATTTGTCTACCAGATAATTAAAATTATTTTACTATATATACTGTATTGCTGGTGCTGAACAGATAATTGAAATGTGTTGAGCTTCATTTTTTCTTTGGGAATTGTAAAGCAGCAGGAAGGTTAGCTGGTAAAATTACTTGTTAAAACATACTTCAAATTTGTGTTGTCTAAAATGGCTGGTGACTCCCCAATACATAAAGTGAGAGAGTTTATTTGTATGTAGATGAATTATGGAGTTTCTGTCCTAGTGAGCACTTAGTAACACCCATTTGAAAATGGAAATTTAGGCATGACTAAAGCATATGGAGGCCAGCACATCCTCTTAGCTGACAGCTGTTTGGAGCTAAAAATCTGAGGCTATGCTTTGGTGTGGGAAAGATTTCAGGTGATCATAATCTAATGGGTAGCAGCTATGTCAGATTAGCAGGTTTGGGGAATTCTTTGGTTTTGGTTGCTGACCTAAGCTGAACTGGACAGAGTGCCAAACAATATTATGAGCTTACACCTGAGAACACCTAAGTGGCTGCTGGGAGGCCATTTTAAGGTATTTTCCTGTACTGAATGAAATTTCAGAGTTTTCTATGTGAATGACTTGTGGTGGACAACATTCTTTTGATACTGAGTGGAGGGTTTAACATGGGACACTGGACAAAACTAAATGAAGAGACAGTGAATGAAAAGACTGCTAGAAAAATGTAGTGTTACAGGATGCTCTTCTCAGTGATGACCAGTGACAGGACAAGGAGTAATGGGTGCAAATTGGAGCATAGGAGGTTCAAGGTAAATATCAGAAAAAACTTTTTTACTGTGAGAGTGACAGAGCACTGGAACAGGCTGCCCAGAGAGGTTGTGGAGTCTCCTTCACTGGAGACATTCAAAACCCGCCTGGACAAGTTCCTGTGTGATGTGCTCTAGGTGACCCTGCCAGGCAGGGGGGGTTGGACTTGATGATCTTTCGAGGTCCCTTCCAACCCCTAGGATTCTATGATTCTATGATTCTATGCCTCTTTGATTAATGGAATTTAATTTAAGTTTCGCTTCAACTGTGGGGTATACTGCCAAATCCTGCAGGCACCCTTTCATCCTGGGAGAGGAAATATCCTTGGGGGGAAATACAGACATTAAAAAAAAAAAAGTGATGCAGTTACTTATATTTGATTGTTTGGGTCCATTTATCTGAAGCAGCAGTGATGAAGGCATGTTCCTGTGTGATCTGCCCTAGGTGTTCCTGCTGCAGCAGGGGGGTTGGACTTGATGATCTTCAGAGGACCCTTCCAACCCCGATGATTCTGTGATTCCAAGGCTGTTCTTTTCATGTGGTTTGGCTGTTCTGGGATAGCTGTGAAATAAGTATTTTGCTGATCTGGTATCACAGAACTTGTTTCTGAGAGTTCTGCTGAACTGCTGCTGTTTTCCCCACACCTCTCTTTAGATAATTCTTTGCTGTTACCAGCTATTGTATTTAAATAGCAGAGGCTCATGTAGAAATTGAAATGCTGATATTACAGAGTTCTAGCTTATGGCTTGTGTGGCTTTGCTTTTTTTTTTAGTTTAAGAAGTTTGCATAATAAAAGCTGGCTAAACTCCCATGCTCCACTGACTTCAAGCATTTTAAATTTGAGCCTGGGTCATTCTAAAGGTTGAGTAGGCAATTTCTGTGTTGATTAGTAATCTCATGGGACTTTGTAGCACAATATTCAGGCTCAATGCAAAGGATGAAGCAATAAAACATGCGTGGGAGAGAGGTGGGAGAAGCAGCATCTTCTGTGTTGTCAGACAGCCTGGAGATCTGAAAGGAGCTTGAGTTCAAACTGCAGCCAAAGACATGGAGAGCTGAAGTTGTTAAGCTTTAGAGAGAATGTGAATTGACTGACATAAGCTCTTATATGGAAGCAAAGATTTGAAATGAGAGGTTTCTTCGGTCTGTCACACACAGAGAACAAGATGAGTACTGGAAACTGGGATAGATTCAGGGTAGGAGTAAGGTATAAATATTTTGAACTGCAGGTGTGGCTCATTCAAACAGCTTTCCTTTCTGTTTGGTAGAGTTCCCTTGGCAAGAAAATTTATGACAAGGTAAGTTGCCTCTCCAAGGGAGATACTTCAGCTAGGAGTTCAAGTGTTTTCTGTGGCATATAGAGAAGTTGGATTCAATGACTGCTCCTAGTATTAGGTATGTTAAATGCTACTGTTCTGCATTGCTGTAATTGTAGCCATGTGCTATTTTCTACAGCGTCTGAGAATACAGAATTAAGATTGGGAACAGCCATGGATTTAGGATTTCCTAGTTGAAATACTGAGTTTGTTTAGTTTGCACTGTATGTTAATGGTGTAACAGTTGGTAAGTGTTAAAACTCAAACAAGCTGAATAACAGTGTCTGTATGTGCTGCTTTGTTCTTTCCAGTAAAGTAATCTTTTTTTCTTTGCATCAATGTTTCTCGAATGGGATTAGAAATCTTTTTAAAAACTTTTCTTCCCAACCTGATGATTAACCTTAAAAATAAGCTGGTTTATGATTTCTGTGGTTTGCTCGAGTTGGCAGGAGTTTTTAGCATCTTATTCACTTGGTTGGACTCGTAATCATGTTAGTACAAATATGCTCCCTCCTAAAGGAGTAGAAAACAACTCACATATGGGGTAACTAACAAATACTCAAGCCAGAGTAGTGTCCATCTTAGAAATTAATTTGGTCAAAGTACTGATGGATAGATTTCAACATGCAAAATTTGTCATTAATTCTTGTTGTTAATCGTTTTGCAGAGGCAAAAGCTGTAGAAAACATAATTGTCAGAACTTTAACTCCACAGTTAGCTTCTGACTCCAGTCCAGCCAGTCCAGGTACCGTTTGCTCATATGATATTGAAACTTGGAAACTCTCCTGAAGTTGAGGCAGAGAGGGTTTTTTTTGAGCTAGGTCCTTATGTCAGCTCCTTATATCACCTCAACTTTTTAGATATTTGCGTTTTGAGTTTTTGAAAACCTTTTCAGAATGGTGCCTTGCGTCACTCTATTGTTTGTGAGTTTGATCAGCCTGTGGCAGATAAATCTGGCCTGACAGCGCATTGTTCCGGGTGCTTCCTCTGAGTGCGTGATTGTCTTGGAATCTCCTGTAACTATTTCATACTAAAAGCGAAAGCTTTGGCTTTAAGTGTCTGTGACTGCTTTTCCTTCTGTGATTGTTCATCTCCTATTTGATACCCATCTCAGTCTGGGAACCTCTTAAATATGGCTGCCTGCTCTGTTGTGAAAAGATACAAGATGAGAGAGGATCACACAGGCTGTTTATTTCCTCCTCTTCTGTGTAGTTCCTGTTGCTGCTTCCTCATCAAGTCACCCCACCTTGTTTCAAGATCTTTTGTGTTGCTTTGCTAGAAGGTGACATAGGAAAGCTCCAAGGCTTCCTATCAGAATTTTAAAATTTCGTGTATTTGTGCTTGATTTACTGTATTTTAAAACGTAGATAAAACCAAATTCCAACTGAGGAGTCCGTGTATCTGTGTTGCTTTGCAGCTCACCATCCGTTTTGCAGAGGAGGGGCAGGTGTCGGGGCTGGCTAGGAATGCTTTAGAGGGCTGTTCTTTCTCACCTGGGAAGTTAGCTCACCCCTTCACAGACCTGCACATTTCTGGTAGAATCAACTTAATGAAGATGTTGAGCTTCAATAATTTCTGCTTAGGACAAAGTTCAGCAGCTTAAGTTGCTTGTACATTAATAATTTATATTGAGAGACTAGAATGGTAATTTTCTCAGGACTTAAACATTTGATAATACTAATTTTTATTGGCTAGGAATAATTAAAGCTTAAAGGCCATGTTTTACTCACAAATTATCGTATTTAGTGTGGCTTCTTGCTTATCTGAAGTGGGCTATATCTGGTGTTTTTAAACAGTTACACATTAAGCATCAGAATAAAAACATTAAATTCATATGCAATTGGCAGGTTAGTTCTTTTTGTAACTCTTGCTGAGCTGCATTTGGATGGAAAATTTTTTGTGAGTACTCCTAAAATATTTTATTTTAAACACTCATACTGTGCTAATACACTTGCAAAACTAGCATGCATTGTGTTTTGTTAATTATTATTAATTGTTAAATTAAACTAATATATAAATATAGAATATAATATTAATTATTTATTAATTGCTAATTAAGTGAACTGATTGCTTCTGGGTTGCTATGTTCCCAAAGATTGTTAGAGTTGCTAAGGTTCACCTGAGCATTTTTTCCCACCCCTTTTTTACAGTTTGTAGGAAGAAAAGGAGTCTTCATGATTTTCCAGTCTCTAGTTAGTTTCATAACTTAAAACTGAGCGATCACAGGATTGAACTGGTAGAACTATATTCTTCTTTCTTGAAGAAGCAATAGGAGAGGGAAAAAGCTGGTTTAGCACTTTGGGAAGCAGTATTTTCAATCACTTAGCTGGGATTTTATTGTTGGCAGCCTGTATTGTCCTGCTTGAAATTTTTTTCACATAAATTACTTTATTGCATTACAGTGAATGTAGGCATAAATATCAGCTATCAGATTTTAAATGTCTGCATTCAAATTACTGTAATTCAGGTTATTTTGTTAAGTATCTTTGAATTTAGCTTGAATCTAAATTGTAAGATTTAATACCCAGGATATATACAAAAAACCCACCCCAAACAAAACCCAACCACTCACAAATGCATCGTAAACACTCTGTCATAGGAAAGCTTCATGGTTTGTCCTTTGGCTCAGCAGAAAGCTGCCTGTATGAGGCTGAGAAACTAAGCAGGGCTGCAATGCACTAGGAATGTGTGTAAGATCTGCATTGTTCTTCTGCAGCTGTTCCAGCTGTGCTGTTGCCTGGCAGGAGGGTTGATAACCTGCCTGGGAGCTTGGACCTGACTGTTGGAAAGCTGGTGTATCTCCCTCTTCTGGGTCGTGGTTTTCTCACAGGTTAGGCCTCAAATCACCACAGGCTAGTTGTTCTTTTGAAGTTCTCATCTCCTTGTAGTTGTGTTTTTGCTGCTGTTTCCTTCTTCCTTATTTCAAGTGTTCCTTTTCACAGTAGGAAATGGGAGCAGTGTGCGTGACACTTGAAATAAAGTGGGTATCCAGTTTTGGACTAGAGATTTCTGAGGTTTCTTTGCTACCCCTTGTAGAAAATAGTGATCTTTACTGCTTTTTCTCCTTGGATGAATCTCATGTCATCTTCGATCTGAAATCAGTCAAGCTCAAACGTGTTGGAGATGTTTTCAAATGAGGGAGTTGCCCTCAGTTTTTCCATGGTTCGTGATTCACAAAGGACCTGGCAGACTAGGACAGCACATGGTGGTACTTCACTTTTTTTAAAGGAGATTAGCTTCCTGATCAGGAAAATCTCCATAAAATGTAATGTGGAATCACATAGTTATTTCTCATCATAAATGAAAAAAAGTCTACTACTATTCAGCGTTGGATTCTGGCATTTTTAAGGGTGTTTTTGGTTTCTGTATCTACCAGCTTCCTGTGTATTGAACAGGTTCTTCTCTGTAAGTGGCAGATTTGAAGAGAGATGAGATAAGGCACAGACCTTGGGAGTGCCAAGGCATAATGCACCCAAACATGGGAATCTTTGAGTCCCATCTCTTGACAGTTTTTGGTCACCTTCCCATTTTGAAGGTATTTTACTTGCTTGCTAATTGAAGTGGTCGAGTATATATGTGTTGGATTGGTCAGAAATCTCAGTCTTGTGATACTTCTTGTCTGTCTGCCATGACTTTTCAGTGGAACTGGATGAACTGGGATGGAGAAACTAATCTGAATCATTTACAGATCAGGACTGTGACCTCAACTAAGCCTCTCAGTTTGAGTGTTATGGAACTTGGCCATGTTTCTGCCACTTCTGAAAGGGTCTCTATATCACATTCTAATAGGCAGCACTTACTACACATTAAATGGTTTTGAGGGTAGCAAGCCTCATTGTGGAGTTGGTGCAGGAGTCATAAAAGCTGTTTGTTGATTGGGGGTTTTTGTGTTGTTTTTTTAAAAGACAATCATGTGTAAAAGCACCAGAGGCAGTGTTAAAATGTCACCAAAATCTATTTGTTGATTCTTCAGACTGCTTGGGAAGTGCCTGTTCTTTAGCTTCTCAAGATCCCGTTGCAGATCTGTGATATGGTGCAGCCTTTCCCATGGCTGAGGTGTGCCCGAGGATAGCAGGAAGAGGTTGCCTTGCTTAGAAGTCCCAGAGTGGCCTGAGCAGTTTACCTGAACCTAGCACCTCTGGTGGTACAGTTTCCATTCCTTTGAGACATTTGATTATTGCTTCTGCCATTGTTTTGGACTGACTCTTGTATTTTAAAAACCTTGAAAAATGACTGGGGTACTTTCATATCAAGCATTCAGCATAGAAACCACTGAAGGACTGCTGCTGAGTTCAGTGAAATCTTCAAGTCCATTCCTTAGATTTCCTTGGGCTTCCAGCTTAGCCTGGGTTCTGATCTTCCTCTTTTTCCTCTACCTCCTGTCTTGTGGTGTGAAGTTACCAGACTTGCAGGAGAGAGCAGAAAGGTCCAACATTTTCTGCTGATGCTGAGCTATGTAAAACTGTGTGCTGGGTAGGCAGATTCCTGGGAAGTAATGGCTCACTTGGCAAGTCAAGTGCTTTCCTGACTGCCTGTGTTGAGGGATACACGGAACTGCAGCTCAGTGCTCAGCTCCTTTCAATGCTGCTCCCTTGTTGGAGCTCCAAGATCACTAACTTGAGAAGTTAGACAAGCCTCCAGTGGCTTAAAATTCCTGCAGCGCTCTTCTGTGGCTGGGTAACTGTGCAGTGGGAGAGTGAGTCACTTGGAGAAATACTCCAGGAAGAACAGGCAATTACCTTTTACTAATTGAGGTTTATAAAGGTCCCGTTTATGCCAGTGCAGATAGTACCTGCCTTGGCGAAGAAGTTTTTTATAACTCTAATGTAATGAGTTTAGCACTTGGGACAGCTGCTTGTTGCGATGGAATGTGTCAGTTCAGTGGGTAGGTTAGGACTGTGGAGTGTTCTTGCAGGGCTACTCTAAATCTCTTAAAATTTGCAGATAGCAGGTGAAAGACTGATAGAGCGGCAAGAAAACATGTTAACTCAGAGCAACCACTACAGCTCCTAAATTATATGAATGTCTCATGGGTTTAGTAAATAGTTAATGTATCAATTTTGCAAGTATAAACACTCAAATCAATCCAGTTTTGTGTATTGTTGATAAAGAATTATCTGAATTTGGGCTGGTTTTGCTCTCTGCTCTTAAAAACATCCCTACAACTAGAAAGTTTCCTAGAAATGTGCCAGCTTGATTTTCTGAATCTGGCCATACGTTGCTAGCTTTCTTTCAGATTCTCTGAATGTTCATATCTGCTCAACATGTTCATACAAAGAAAAAATCTTAAGGTAGTGGTGGTTTTTAGGAGACAGCATCAATTTTCTGAACAAGGTTGCAAACCACACATTTTCTAAGGATATAATGTGTGCAATCAGTGTCCTCTTTTGAGCATGCTTCCTTTGTTCCTTTACCATGCCTTTAAATTATTTAACTTTGCAGTAACTCCCAGACAGGCAAATGCTTTTGTTTCCACTTTTTTTGGTAAGATTTTGACATACAGATGTGTGGGTGCCCTGCTGAAATTCACAAAAGGAAGCCTGTGGTGAAGACGAGAGAGAGAGAGAGACTTGTCTCCAGAGACTGGTGATAGTTTCTTGTTCCTTTTTATTTACATTTTTTTCCCCAGCTTGTCCTTTCCTGCACCCAGTAGCTCAGTTAATACTTTAAATTATCAAAATTAGTTTTCCCAACCGGTAGTGTTTTTTTGTTTAGGAGTCCAGCGAATGTCTGGGCACAAAGAGCCAGTATATCTAGTCTTCCTCAGTGAAGAGACTTCTTCATGTCTGGTGTGCATGTGAGAGAGTTTGGGTTTTGCTGACTTGCATAAACTGGGATGTAATGGGATCCCAGAGCTCCGGGGTATGTGTCTGTGGGCTGTGGAAACTGTGCCCTGAAGCACAGCTCGGTCCTGTAGATGGAGCATGGAGATGTGGAAGAGAAGTTCTTCATGGAAATAATAAATTCTATAGATTAAGCCCTCAGTACCTCAGCATAATTTACCAGGGTTTGTTTTTCTTTCTGGATTTACAGAGATATGAAAAATGCTGTAATTGGAAACAACAAACAAAAAGCCAACTTGATTGTTTTGGGAGCAGTTCCAAGGTATGTCCTTTGCTACTCTCCTTTTCACTGATTCACAACAGGTCTGGAATAATGATCCTTAGATCACAGGAGCTTTTTTGTTTTAACTTTGATTGTAGTTGACTGCATACTTTCTTTAATGTAATTGAGAGAGACTTGAAATATCTGTTGAACTCATGTATTACAGAACAGGCTGTTGAGTAATGCTTTTAATTTGGAATTTAATGGAATTCTCTAAATTGGTCTTGGTGATTTTTATTAGACTTTATCAGCTTAGGAATGACATCTAATTTCTGACATTGATGATATTAATGATGGATGAAAATGGTTGTATCTTAATCCTGTTCAGCCAATTACCTGGTGAGTTCACAAGTGCAAATGTGTAAGGTTATGTTAAAATACAATTTTTAAAAAATAGAAAACATCGGAGGTAATTTGCTTGTCTTCTCCACCTGCTTCAGAGGATTAAAAGCCACTGATCATACTTCATTGCTGAATTACTGCTTCAGCTGATGTTAACATTTTCTGGATCCTGCTTCTACTAGTACAAAGTTAACAGGTAACTTTAGCTCCTGGGTTTCTCACTGCAGCTTTGATTTCACCCCTCTTGTTCTCCAGCTTTCTTTCAGCCACAGTTTGCAGCAACGGAGAGGGAAAATATTCAGCACTGCATCCCTTGTGCTAGCAGCTTGGGACCCACCTTTGGTCCTTTTGTTCAACTGACAACTAGGTCCCAAACCATCCTGCTTGAGAAAGCTTCTGGCTTGTCAAAAAATGTGTTTTATTTGCAGGGAATATCTTCTCATTTACAGATTGAGTTTGTATCAAGGCTAGTCCTTAAAATTTTTTAGGGATTAGCTGTGGGTGGGGAAACCCTCTACAAAACCTGCTGAATTATCTTCCATTTTGACCAGCTATAAACAGGTGAAGAGAAGACTTCACATGAGATGAAAAGATCAAGGTGGACATTTGTTGAAGATGATGCAAAGTTTAAACCATTTTTTTCAGCAACAGGTCCCAAAGGGTTCTTGTGACTACTATTGATTCTTGTGGTTCCCATTTTAAAAGCAACAGAAGATCTCCAACTTCCAGATCTGGAATCTGCCTGTTCTTCAACTTTGTAGGATTTATGTTCCTTCAGTTGTCCTGCTTTTTGCTGTTACGTAATGAAAATCCAAAAGGTTTTTTTCTGTTGTTAATGCCCTCTGGCTGGCCAAATAAATTATATGGTTAATCTGTAACTGCAAATAAATCACCAGGTTTGGAAAATCTTAAAAGGTAAACTGTCATGCTTGTCCTCACTTCAGTACCAGTTATCCTCAGATGACAGGAAATCTAATGTCAAGGCCTTTCTGAGAAAAGATGGTTCTCACTGGCCAAATCTTAAGTGGCATCATCTACCTCCAAGTGCCTTTCTGAAGACTTAAGAATTTCCTCCAAGTGTTGCATAGAGACTTGAATAGATGATAGACCATTTGGACTAGAGAGCTCCTGTTATTCTCTCTGACAAGGTGGTGGGAATTCATTGGCTTTTTTGACATGCCTTCTAGTTCGTGAGGTGGCTGCTGATGCCATTATAGTACAGGAACCTTTGGAATTCCAGTCCTCAAAGTCAACCCTTTCCCTCAGAACAGGATTAAGCGAGCTAATGTGCTTTGTTTTAAGTCTCTGCAAAGTTAACGAGAAGAACAGTTTTCTTTTGACAGAGTTAGATGGCAGACTTCTGAGGGGAGTTGATTCTGTTCTGTAATGGCATGGGGGATGTTAGAGTGCTGCTGCTTTGTCCTGTGGTTCAACTGCTTGTTTGCTCATTTCTTGCTTCTCTCTTCTTCCCCAACTATTCCTCCAGCAAGCTTTCAGAAGAGACCCTTTAGACCTACAGACCCCCTTCTGATTTCTGTCACTTAGTGGAAAAGAAACCACTGTGTTCCAGTATTAGAACAGACTCATATGAGGCTTGGAAACAAGTCTAGGAAGTATCTTTTGTTTGAAATAGGTTCAAATACTACTGGTAGGTATGAAGTATCCCTATTATTTTAAAATATTGGACTGCTGCTTAGTTGGAAAGGAATGCAAAGTCCTTTGAAGGTCTCCATGCAGGAAGAAAATGCTGAGGAGGAAGGGCTGAATCACAGTCACCCTTAGTCCAGGAGCTGACTGCTCAGTGATGTCATCTTCAGAAAGGCAGATTAATCTATACCTTAAATGTTTGGGGTTTTTTTCCCTTTCAAGTTCAGTCTGACCTGTGGTCACTCCTTGACCACTTGTTCTGAAAAAGGTGCCAAGAAAAACGAAGTTGATTGAAGACAGCTTGCAGAATTGCCATGGATGGACTTAAGAACTAAGAAGTGTTAAAACCTGTACACAAACATAGCCCTAGATGTTAACAATATACATGTAGCCAGCCTGTGTATGGATTTTTCTCTTAAACAATTTTCTGCATCTCTTCCTCTCTTCAGAATGAAAGTTACTCCTATCATGTGCTCATGAAATGCTGGCCTCAGCCACTTCTGTCAGGACTCAGGGAATTTTCCTTTTTGCAACTGTTGCTTTTTAGTAGCAGTCTCAGAAAATACAGTTTCTAAAGTTCAGAGGGGGGAAAAAGGTGTTTTAATGCCATAATACCAAGTGTTCTCAGTGGCAGGCCAAGCTAAAAAGTCAGCCTTGCCTAGGAAATCATTAGCTGCTTGTACTGCCCTTCCACTTGCTAGGTGGTCTTTTCCTGCTACCCTACACAAGTGCCAGCAGAGACTGGGGAAGTCCATCCTCATTACTGGTGTGCTCCTTCACTGCGTGGTTTTGTAAGGACAAACACTGCAGCTCTTGTGCCTGTCAGTGTCTGACACCTCTGCAGAGTCCAAGTTCAGTATTTAAAGCTTTTTGTCAGTTAGTCTTACCTCCTGTATCTCAGGAAAATGACTGAGTCCTCAGTTCAAGTGTGAATTGTTCTTTTTTAAGTCACCTCAGTAGGACTTCTGACTTAAAGTAATGATCAGTGTTCGTTCCAGTCGCTTATTTGGCCTTTTGAGCCTCTGACAGTTCCTCGTTTCCTTCATCTGGTGGACGGCAGAGGGCAGAGAAGGTGGTGTTAAATTCCAGTCATTAGAGCATAGCTTTGTCTTCCTGTAGGTTGTTGTTACCTGTTAAAGCTCTGACCTGAGCTTTTTTCTACAAAAAATGTTAGCTGAATCAAGTTATTGCTTATTTACAAGTTATTGCTTAATTACTGAGAGCTTAATATTTAAAGTCTAATCCACTTCAGAGCTAGTTTTTCATTAAGAGCTGCAGTTATTCCTTTGCTTCAAAATGAATACAGAGTTTTAAAAATCAAATCTTAAAATTAACCATCCAATACAAAACACTAAATCATTCCTGTTGCTTACAAAAATTGATTTTCTAACTTCCAGCTGATTGTTCTCCAGAGTCTCAAAGCTTAAAGTCAGTTATTTGAAGCTGTAATGTGGTGGTGTGCTTCTTCCCAAAGCTAAAGGCCTGTTTCTAGGTAGGTGCACCTCAACTTCATGAAGTTAAGTTTTACCTTAAGTCATTTATTAGGGATTCTGTTTATCTGTTGGTTTTGGGTTTTTTCATTTCTTTGGAGCCCATTTTAAATGACATGTAGAGCAGCTGATGAACTCTTGCCCGTTCCATCACTGGAAATTGGAGTCCTGCAGAGCATCCTGTTGGGTTATCTGAGTCTGAAGTAAAAACTAATAAGAAATTATTGGTTTTAATTTGTTGGTGTCTTCACAGTCCTAGAAACATGAACACCCATGAAATTTTGTTCTGATTTATTGTTGAGCATACCTAAATTCTTTCAGACACTGGTCTTTAGAGTGCAAAAATAGACTGCTGCTTTGATAACTTTGTAACCTACTAATAGGATGAGAAGGTACCTGTGTTAACTAGAAGGTTCTGTTGCATCCTGAAGTCTGTCAGCTAAGGAAAAGGATTTTGTTTATAGTTCAGAGTCTACATTAAACACAAGGGAAGTATCTGTAAAGAAGATTGTGCATGCAGTATTGGCAAATATTAGGAAAAATAAACCTGATCTGCTGACAAGTAAGTAGAGGGTGTCACACATCTGTGAGTGTTTAAAACGTTTGAGTGTGTGTTCCTTTTGTTTCGAGATTTAAAAAGAAAACTTAGGCAAGGTGGTTTTGCATAGCTCACAAGTATTCTGGGCAATCCTTTGTTGAAATGCATAGATGACCCATGATGTTGACACTTCATCCTGCGTGGAGCTTAGCAGAAGAGCACCCTAACAAGTGGAATGCTTTCATACTGGGGCGCTGACTGTTCTGAGAGCTGTTGCAGGACTGCAGGGTGAAAAACCAGCCTGTTGCTTTCAGGTTTGCTTGGACATCATAGAATCACAGAATGGTTAGAGTTGGAAGGGATCTTAAAGATCATCTAGATTCAACCCTCCTGCATGGGCAGGGACACCTCCCACTAGACCAGGTTGCTCCAAGCTCCATCCAGCCTGGCCTTGAACACTTCCAGGGATGGGGCTTCCACAACTCTGGGCAACCTGGGCCAGTGTCTCACCACCCTCACAGGAAAGAATTTCCTCCTGATCTCTAACTTAAATCTCCTCTCTATTTAAAACCATTACCCCTTGTCCTCTCATCACAAACCCTTGTAACAAGTCCCTCCCCAGCTTTCCTGGAGCCCCTTCAGGCACTGGAAGGTGCTCTAAGGTCCCCCTGAAGCCTTTTCTTCTCCAGACTGAACAACCCCAACTCTCTCAGCCTGTCTCTGTAAGAGCTGCTCCAGCCCTCTGAGCATTTTCATGGCCTCCTCTGGACACGCTCCAGCAGGTCCTCATCTTTCTTGTGTTGTGGGCTCTAGAGCTGGACACAGTATTCCAGATGAGGTCTCACCAGGGCAGAGCAGAGGGGCAGAATCACCTCTGTCGATCTGCTGGCCACTCTTCTTTTGCCCTTCTGGGCTGCAATTGCACATTGGTTACTTCAATGTCAGGTAATGTCCTTAGTTCAACAACTCATTTACTGTTTAAGTAGAAAATAAGCAACAAACTCCCTGTGTTTGGGTATTTAGGAACAAAGAGGCTGGTGCATATAGCAAGTATTACTTCAGTTTAACACCAGGAAAGTATGTGTGTTAGATTGTGTCCTGGAAAGCCTGGCCTTGTGGGGGAAATATTGAGCAACCTGCTCTGGCTGATCCTGCTTTGAGCAGTGGGTTGGACAAGATGACCTCTAGAGATCCCTTCCAACATTCTGATTTAGCAAAAAAAACTGCCTTTAAATGTCAAGTTTTTCCTTGGGGTTATCCTCAAATCCAGGCACTCATTCCAGAAGTTCTTTCAATTAGTGTCTTTTATAATGCTACTCCTGAAGGACTGGCCATCCTTAACTGTAGGAGTGCAAGTAGCTGCCTGACAGGACCATCTCCTGGACAGGCAGGATCCATTACCACATGTCTGAGCATTCAGCTCTAAATCCATCGTCAGCTGGGATAAGGAAACCCGTGTAATAAGGGTATGGTTTCAAGGAAAGTCTCAATTCCTTAATTTATAACCTGATGTGCTAAAATTATGCAGGAAAGATGTATTTGTGCAAGTACAAGTTGTGCACGTGGTTGTGTGATTGTCTTTAACTACTGGCTGGTTAGGATTAGACGTCACAGTATTGAACCCAGTGCTATCCCAAAATCTCTTCAGACAGAGGTTCTCTAAACCACCTCTGGAGAGATGCACTGGTCCGTGGACCTGGTAGTGAATCTTGGTAAAGAAGGAGCAGCACAGTAATGGATTAGGTTAACTAACTTTAGGTAACTAACTTGCCTAGATCTGACACGACAACTTCTTTGTGCCTGGGGCAGTAAAGCCATTGAACTATTTCAGAGAACAAACTTGGCCATCAGTTTTCACTGCAGTCTGAGGCTGGGCTACGAGAGAGGTGTGATTAAGTTTAGTAATGACAGCAGATAATGGTTTTAATATTTTCTAATTTCTAGTCTTAAGAGAGCCAACAAAAAAGGGTTCTCTTATTGGAAAAGTTCTGATACAGTGCAAACGGAAGGGCCAATGAATGGTGGGAACTGATATGAGATATTTGACCTCTGTTCTTTTCTCTATTATCTGAGGGTGACTGATGGTAAATGGTATCTGCTGATGACTGGTTTTGTATCTGATGGTTTATTTTCTCAGTTTTTGTTAAATAATTAGAAAAGGTAAAAAGCACCTTAGCTGGGGATTGTTTTTCTTGCTAAAGGATAAAGAATATTGCAGGATTGCCAGTTCTGATGAATCATACAAACCCATGATTCAATACAAGAATAAAAATATGAAGAACTGCACCTTTGGGGGATTTCTAGATTGACCACAAGCCCTTTCCTATGAGGAAAAGGGAATAGCCAGTTACTTTCTTGACATGGATGAGGGAGAAGAAACGTCATCGTAGAGGATCTACCCCTGCATGGAAAGGAGAGACAGCTCCTTCCCATCACTTTTCCAGGCAACATCCTTTGTTAGAGGATAAAACTCTCTGTCTCAGTGAAGGTTTGGTGTCTGCATGTGCTGGGATGTCGGGGAAAACAAATTCAAACCTGCTGGTTGTTGCTCTTCAGCAAGAAGTGCTGCCTTTCCCTGAGAATCTGGAAATAGGGGTTTAATGCATTCCACAGGTTGCCCAGGGAAGCTGTGGAAGCCCCATCCCTGGAAGTGTTGAAGGGCAGGTTGGCTGGGGCTCTGAGCAACCTGGTCTAGTGGGAGGTGTCCCTGCCCATGCAGGGGGTTGGATCTAGATGATCTTGAAGGTCCCTTCCAACCCAAACCATTCTATGATGATTCTATGATAAACTGGACTTGGATTTTCCAGATAACCTGTCTTAATATGGATAATGTTTGGTTCTAACAGGAATGAACAGTGTTCAGAAATCAAGCTGGGAGGAACAAAAAAGAGGCATAAATAATTAAAGCTCTAAAGCACCTATGCCAATTTTGAGTATAAGATTTATTGTGTTCTGACTTTGTTTCCTAGACTTCCTAGTTTCCCTTGGTCAGCTGATATTCAGGGGAATAAAAACGGTTTTTTAAAACTGGAAAGTGGTATTTCTGAAGAAGAGCTGGCTTGGTTGTTCTCATAAAGCCATGTGTCTATCAGTAATCCTTGTATGAATTATTTTGGCACAAGATGTCTCTTAACTGCAAAGGAAGTGTGTTGTGTAGCTCTCCTCTGGAGGAGAGAGCTGGTGTGCTTACTGATGCACCAAATAATTATGATCATCTTAGCTTGTTACATCTTTTATAAAGTAGTTTTTGGCAAGATTGTGCCCAAAGCTAGACAATATCAGGATCTACTCAAGTTCTGATCTCCAGGTTGCCTTTCAGTGTTGGTACCTGTTGAACTTGCTGTTCTTCTAACCTGGCTATGAAGTAGACCTGAGTCAAGGCAAATAATTCCAGTCCAAGTAAATATTTGCAGTCCACAGAATTGTAGTGGAGCTGTTTAAAAGCTGTGCAGCCCTCTGCCTCTGAAGTGCCTTTCCTGTTAGCAAAAAGGAAGTTGTAAATGTAAGCTTAAAGTTTGCTTGTTGGTGGTTTATGAAGGTAAATGGAACGGGCAGTTCAACGACTCGCCAGACATCAGGCTTGAGCAAAGTGGTAAGATGTTTGAAAAATGGAGATGTTGCCTTATCATGCCTCTTAACACATTTCTTACAAAACTTGTATTGTCTCAAAAACAGTCTCACTTGGGTGAAGGCAACTGACCTAGTCCTAAAAAAGATTTGAACCTGTTTCACACTTTAAAATAATACAGAATTAACATGAAGCTGAATCAGTGTAATTCACTGTGTAAGTTAAAAGGCTTTGAGTGGTGTTGGTGTAAATTTACCCCTGTAGAGATTCAGGTGTTGTGTGTTGATACCACATGTTCTGGTAGAAATGGCTGCAAAGAGAGGATGTATTTCTTTTTTTTTAACTGGCTTGTGGAGTGGTCTTATGAGGGGAAAACCAGAATAAATTTAGCTGGTACAGGCTGCAGATTTGGCAGTGCTAATGCACTGGGGTGTGAGCTTTTCAAATCTAGTTACAGAAAGGAGAGGCTGTACTGTAGCAACTTCAGTATCCTTCAAGTGACTCTAACAGCACCTGCATGGGAAGAGCTTTAGGGAGCAGTAGGACCTTGGGGTGAGAGCTAGGAAGAGAGCTAGCTGAGTGTTCCATGCTGAATGAAAGTATTCACCTTTAAAAAAGGTGAATCAGGCTGCACTGGCTCCACGTAGAGTAGCAAGAGTTATTTTCAGATGAAGCTGATCATTAAATAAAAAGGTGAGGAAAAACTTGGTCATAGTCCTTATTTACTCTTGCATGAAAAATACTGGTGTGTTTTTATTTTAATTCAGATCTCTTACAGCTCAGTAGCTGATAAAATGGTCCACCTTTGGATTCAGATTGGATGCAAGTTGTGTGATGTATATAGAACAAATAAAGTATTAATGTAAGTGAAGATTTGGCATTGGAAAAAACTACAAGAGCTGTGAGCTGAGACTTGTTTTGTTCCTAAAGGGAGAGCTTTCCTTGCAGCTTGTTTCCTTACTGCTTGCAGCTGGAGAAGGGTGTTTTTCTGTAATCCATGTGTCAGTGGAGTGTTTGTTACTGTCTCCTTTGCAGACCTTTTAGCCAGAAGGTTTTCAGTAGTGTGGTTCAAGGCTGAGTCCTACCATCACATTTCTAGGCTTGGTTTTTTAAAGAAACTAGTAGATACTATGTATGTATGATATTTTTCAGAAGCAGTTTGCTTTGCTTTGTAGGGTTTTTTTAGCTTGGTAGAAGATTTAGCCCAGGCCCCTTGAATCCGACTTTTGGAGCTTTTGAATTAACTTGTTTCTTCCAGAAGGGAGAGTGTGACATCTCAGTTTAGGATACATTTCTTTGACTAATAGTCATAAAAATTGCTCATATTTTTGAGTTGTCTTGTGAAAGAATCTGTAACTATTTAATTTGTCACTTCAGATATTTAACAGAAATTATTCTGTGTACTCCCAAAATGATACTTGGTTCTTGCTTTGGAAAACCGTGGCCAGTAGTTGCTTTCTGTTATGCTGTTTGAAAAGCAGAGCTAAAAAAAAAAAACATGAAAAGGAGAAGTTAGAAACAAAAGTATGTTGCTCTGTCTTGTTTGATCTATTCCCATACTTTAATTCATGACAAGGGTTTGGGATTGCTGCTCACTGGGACTTCCTAGGTGTTCTGAGGCCAACCTCTATGTGTGCATTAATTTGTTTCTTATGTTCTGTAATCCAGCAGTAAATACTGTGCATCAGTAGCACCTTCATCTGTGAATTCATCTGTGCACGTGTCTCCATGGTGTAGTTTCCAGGCCTTCTTGAAATGGAATGGAAGAAAAGCATCTGCCAAGGCATTGAGCTGTTCTGTGAGGGGACTGAACAAATACTCAGATCAACAGGATTGAATGAAAGCTCTTATTTATTTATATAATTGATAAAATGTATCCTAAAATTCACAGTACTGTACCTCAGACTGTATTCCTGGGCTGTTTTTCCATATGCCCCCTTATGGGGCCTGATGAGGTGCTGAAAATGTTTTTACTAACAGGTGAGTTTCCTCTCTCCCGGGTATTTTAAGAAATTGAGGGATTTTTGTGACAACTTGTAAGTGTGGTGGGATGTCAGAGAGTAAGCTTCTGATATTTTTAGGCAACTGTGGGGTCTGTGTTCAAACCAGACAAGGTCTAAATCCTGCAAGTCTGTTTCAGTGCACAACTCTGATCCACCACAGCCATCTCCATCTTCAAAAGAAAAGAAACCTGAACTGTTGATCTCCCTTGCTAAACTGTATGTACCATTTGTTCAGCAGCTTCTTTCAGTGGAAGTTTTCTACTTGATCTAGCTTGAATATTGCATGATTTTCCTAGATGAATCCCTGTCAGTTGCTTAAAATACATTATGCCTCCAGCTGACCTTATTTTGGTTTTTAGGAATAGGTGTTCATTGAGTTTATTGAAGTATCTTTCTGGGTGGATTTAGTGTCCTACCTCATTTAGCTGGGATTGCCTGTATATCATTGCTGACATCTGAGAGAGGCTTTAATCAGTTAATTGCTCTGAGAAGTGCATGAAATTGTATTCTTTAGGAACCTTAGAGGAAAATGTCTTAGGGAAACGTTCTAGAAGCTTGAAAAAGTCCAAACATTGTGTTTTAAACTACTTAGCTTCAAACCTTGGATTAGTGTTCATGAAGATGTTGCAAGATCTTTTCCATTAGCTTCATTCCCTGTCCTGTCTCATTGTGATGAGCTTTGCTGCAGGGTCACAGGCTGAAGAGTGAGTCAAGAGGAACATTAGCACCTTCTGGCTGTTGTAGCTTATCTGTTATTTGCTTTTGCTATATCCTGAAGCTCTCAGCTCTACAGAAGTGAGTTAGGGTGGTTCTAGCAGTGTCTTCTTCCAATATTTCTCCAGATTTGGTAGAAGCCAAATGACTGGTAAGGGGTAAAGGTGGAGATAAGGAATCCAGGTTAAGCAGGGACATTGTATTCTTAAAAAATATGGACTAAGAACTAGTACCTTACTCTTTTTTTTTTTAAATTTCCCAAATCCAAATTATGACTTTCCCTCTTGTCCCCTGCATGCACGTGTTCTTTTTCTACCTTTTTCTTCTTGTAAAAATTAATACATGGGAGGAATGAATTACAAACATCTTTGCTGAATTTGGAAACACCACCACAGTCCTGGATGTACCTTAGTGTGCTATCCCTGGGTCTCTTGTGACAACAAAAGCCTGTGGTCTTTGTCCTTAATGTTTAACAGTAGTTTTTTAATGCACAGATTAATCTTTATTAATTATGAGTTCTCACTCTAAACTTTTTGTAATTTGATAGTTTGTCATTTAACTATTTAATTTCCAATATTACTTGGTGTCAGTTTTCTCTTTTAAAGCAAGAAACAAAAAATGTTATAGTGCAGTTGTTCAACTACATGGAGAACTAAATCTGAAACATGAGTGTATTTTAAAGATGTAGAAAAGGATATTAATATTTCAAAAACATTGTCTGTAAACTTAAATGTTCATCTTCACTAATTACAAAGCTTAATTAAAGATTTCTATTTTAAACACAGACTATAGCTGTAGTCAGCATGTTTAATTTTCACTCTTTGGCATTAGTGTAGCTGTAACATCTGGTCCAAGTGTGGAGTGTTAATGGGGAAGAAAGTAGCAATTATTTTCTTTGGAAGAGAACCTTCAGAATTGGGTGCTTTTGGATTTTGTAAAAATGCCTTAAAAAAAAGACTGGACATTTCTGATTACAAGGAACAGATTATTTATTGAAGTCCTTAATCATCAGAGCAGGCTATTGATGTGATCTGTAGATGTGTGTTAGATGCAGATGTTAGATGCAGGACAGGTGAACCCCAGAGCAGGTTTTCAGTGAAAATGGAAGGAAATACTCTTGCATTTCTGATTTTATGTCTGTTATTATTGTCTGGATTATTGAAAGCTATTTAAGAAAAAAGTGACACTGACATTTTTTTAGACAGTATTTAGATCCATGTTTCTCAACATCAGGGGAGTCTCCTGGTATTCCCCAGACACCTCCATCTCTGAAAAGCTGGTTGAATGGCTGCTAAGCTTGTTAGAAAATACCCAGAGAAAGGTGTGTGGGGGGTCCCCGATCCTTGGGCAGGAGGGGGTCCCTGATCCTTGGGGGTGGGGGTTTTCTTGGTTGGGGTGGGGGGGTGTGTGCTTGGGTACCTTGAATCATCTAGTCTAATCTAGGTGTTTTCCCAGAACAGTTCTCCTTCAGGGGATTCTGAGGTGGCCTTAGTGGGTCTCCAAGTCCACAGAAGGGGACACCAGAAATAGGTCCACTTACTGCAGCAGAGGTGTGGGTGAGCCTGCAGGTGTCCTCACAGACCCCATTGCTGAAGGGTTCTAAGACACATTTGAAGGGAGCAGGTTGAGAAAGCATAGTGAAAACAGGAGGAATCAAGTGCCTTAAGTTTTACTAGAGTTACTATATCATATATTGTATAATTATACTTTAATAAGCTACTTATATCTGAAGCTAAATCATCTTGGTGACAGATTTAAAACTTTTAATTCCTTGTGCAGATATGAAAGATTCTATGTGTGTTTGACTGATCTGGGTTGTTTTGAGTATGCTTTCTAAATTGCCAACTATTTACATTCAAATTAATACTGGAGGGGAAGAAAAACCACCTAAATTTTGCCCTGAAATCAATTGATGCAGATCATACAATGGCTTGGGTTGGAAGGGGCCTTCAAGATCATCTAGTTCCAACCCCCCTGCATGGGCAGGGACACCTCCCACTAGACCAGGTTGCTCAGAGCCCCAGCCAACCTGCCCTTCAACACTTCCAGGGATGGGGCTTCCACAGCTTCCCTGGGCAACCTGGGCCAGTGTCTCACCACCCTCACACTCCAGAATTTCCTCCTCATGTCTCACCTCAATCTCCCCTCTGCCCGTTTTAATCCATTCCCCCTTGTCCTCTCCCTCCCTGCCCTTGTCCAAAGTCCCTCCCCAGCTAGATGTGTTATTATGTAGAAGATACGTAACTGTTCCTACTAGTGGAGTTACAAATAGAATATGTTCAAAACTGTTCTGTAATGTTAGCTTACAAAATGTGTAAGTTAGAAGTGTTGAGGGAAGTTGTCTTCGACGTTAAAATAAAACAGCTGTACAGATTACTGCAATAAATTAATTCTTCTGATTTGCTCATGGTAATTCCAGTGAAATTGTTTTCTGCATTAAGGGGTTTTTCTTGGCAATTAGTGAATGTTGGTCAGAGTTAGAACAGCAGATGAGGTGGCACTTTCCCTGTAGTAGCTCAATGTCCGGACGAAATGTAACATCTTTTCAAGGATGAATTTTAGCCAGGATCACTCAGTGAAACTTTGGCTTCCTGTCTGTGTTCACCCAGTCTAGAAGGCAGAGAACAAAACCAGCTTTCTATAAGGAAGTAATAGTCATGCAAGATTACTCTGTGTGATCTGGATTGGAAGTGGAATGCTTTTTACCATTGTGATGATCTTGCTTAACACTGATAATATATTACACTTCTTTTGTAGACTTTCAGCACTAACCTTTTCCTTGAACGTAGTACAGCTGATTCTTTAAAGAATACAGTACCAGAATTTGTAGCTTTAGAAACATATAATTTAATTAGCTTACATATAATTTTTGTTCCCTTTCCCAAAGCAGCTGATACAGGTGGAAATACAGATCAGGTCCACTGAGCCATCTGGGCACTCTGGGCCAAAGTGCCCCAGGACCATTAGCTGGTCACTGTAACAAATAGGAAGAATTATACAAATTAAAGGTCAATATGTATGCAATACCAAATTGATGTAAAATAGTCAGGAATAGATGTAGACAAGAAGTTTCTAAACATCAGGAATAAATGGCCTTTCAGATAAAATAGATTAACAGGGACAAAGAACCTGGGTGCCTTTGTCTGATAAATTTGTGGGAGGAGTGGATTAAAGAAAACAGCAATTCTGGACATCTGTGCTGTTCTGAATTTATGCCAGTTTGATCCTTTGAATCTGAAGGAAGTCGAAAGGAGAAGACATCTGTGTTTTTGGAGTTCTTTGCCTCTCTTGTGTTAATTTTGTGCCACATTTCAACAGGTTTGTTTGTGTTCAGGACAAAATGATATTTTATCTCCTTAGTACGTGTTCATGTTTTGGAGCTTTTTTCCACCATGAGATGAGCTCCATCTCAAGAAGGGGATCCTAGCACACCTCTGCTTTCTGGCTGCTGTCAGGTCTGTGCTTAGAGCAAAGCAGATTAATAGTCAGAAAATTTTTCATCCAAATGAATTATTAGGGAATACTTGGGGATTAATTTGCTGTTCTTCTCCAAGAGCTTGCTAAATTATCTGCTGTCTGGAATAGTCTGAATTTTATGTGATCAATGTGCTGCTTATAGGTATTGAAGAGACCTTTGATCTCATAGCTTTCTTCTGGTGACCTGCCATAGTTATGTCTGTTGGCCTTTTACTTCAGGTTTCAAATGTAGGGGATTCCAAGAAGCAATTTCTGCCTCACACAAGTGGGAAACGCAGTGTGTTAGCTAGAGACACTCTTCTGTGTTACTGTCCATCGTGGGGCTGCGTGCACTTCCCTTGGTGGCCTTTTCCAGTCCTATGGACTTAGATTGCATTTAACTGCTGTGTTCCTGGCTTTTTCTTTCCCCTTGCCTTTGGTTTAGGCAGTCAGTGTTTGGGGATCTGTTTATTACCCAAGTAACTACTTCTGTCCCCTTCAGCAGTGGGGTAGATGCTGGACTTTGGCTCTTCTGTGCTCCTGAAGAAGGCTTCGGTATATTGCCTGGCTTTAGGAGAGTCCTTTTCAAACTACACAAAGGGGTGTGTTTCTAAATGGACAATATTTCTATCTCAACTCAGTGAATCTAGAAGAGTGACCGTGCATGTTGCATAGACAGAATTGTACCTCAGTGTCCAAGTCATCTTACCTGCTACTCCAGTTTTACTCAGCCTTGTGTGGTGTGGGAGCCCTTAGTTAAACAGTGTTTGTCTTGAGTTTATAAACCATGTGAATCTTGGTGGTTATCTGCTGTGCTGATGTGAGGTAGGAATCTGGTTGCTGTCTGGGCTCTTTGTATGACTCAGATTTAGACTGAAGATGTTCAGTGACCTCTGCTGTGATTCAGGTGCTACGGATGTCACCTCAAATACGTCCAAAGGGGCTCTTGATACTGTAGAAAGAATCATGGGTTGAGATCCAAGGTGTATGCATTTGGCAAGATGTGCTGTAGTTGTGAAGTGATCCTGTTTAGCTGCAAGTCAGCTGCCTTCCTACACAAAAATTCCTCTGGGCTTTTGTGTTCATATATGATGGTTTCTCAGTGTTCAGCCCCCTTGCTCGTGCTAGATGATGGGATTATTTTACACCCGTGACCCAGAAGAAATAGCTGCCAAAGATGATAGTCATGACAGCAGTAACCATGTCCCTGGGTGTGAGGGCAGGTGCATGGGGTTTCCTTGCCCATTGATGTCAAACTACAGCCTCATTTCCTGTGATTGAAATTTGGGATCTTCCTGGTATCCTGGAAGTCCTCATCCTGGATGTTGTTACTGTGACACAACACTTGCAGAAAAAACAGTGTGGTATCTTTCTACCATAGCAGCAAGTAAAACCTGTGTAGGAGCACAGAGTGTAAGAAGGTTCTTGTGAATAAAGTGTTCATCTTCCTCTTTTGTTCAGTCTTCATCTTTCTATTAAGGAAATCTATCTTCTTTACAAAGCAGAAGTTAGCTTTTTTTTTTACTAGACTTAAAAGTTCTCTTCTGTCTGAATTTTCCTCTAAAAATAATTCTGTTTCCAGGTTGCTGTATTTACTTCAACAAGAAACCTCCAGCACAGAACTGAGAACAGAATGCGCAGTGGTCCTGGGAAGCCTTGCGATGGGTACAGAGAATAATGTCAAATCCCTCCTAGACTGCCATATTATCCCAGCCTTACTGCAAGGTACTTTTCCTGTCATGGATCTATGGTAGTAAATGTTTCTAAAGTACTCGAATAAACAAAGATGATGAAACTGAATAGTAGTTTTTGTCTGTATTTCTAGGATTACTGTCACCAGATTTGAAGTTCATTGAAGCTTGCCTGCGATGTCTCCGTACCATTTTCATCAGTCCTGTCACTCCAGAGGATCTCCTGTACACAGTAAGTTGTAAGCAGATCATTATATCCTTTTAAAACCTGTAGAGTTGGTGGGAGTGAAAGGTCTTGTTGTCTGCAGCAGTAGCAAGGATTTGTTTGACCAACAGTGTTACCATTTCTCACTTGTGCTTAAGGCATCTGGGTCACCTAACATGAATTGAGATGGTTGACAAGGTAGCACACTGATAACCCTAAAATTTTCAGGCTTGTGTGTAATCTTAAGGAGTAAAAACTATCTCTAAAATGGCATTTAGAGATACTGTTATCACAGCTATCTTGGCAAAAGTTGGTTTCTGAAATGCTTTTTTTTTTTTCTGGCACTGTGCTCCCATTCCAGTTTTGAGGGTTCTTCCTTAGCTTTAGCATTTTCTGTGGAAGAGATTCACCTCCAGGATCTCTCTGCTTTTAGTTAATATACATGCCACTTACATGCAAGTGTCAGGAGGATTGAAAATGTCCTCCACCATTGCTGTAACCCTGAGCTCAGCTTGGAGCATGTGAGCAATAAGGCTGTTGGTGCTGAGCTGGTTAAGGGAAGCCATGGATGTGGAGCCCTGTCTGGAGGTCGTGCTGTCTCAGGGCAGCGTAGGCACAAGAGGCCTTGCCCCAACTCAGTTGCTGACCCTTACTTGGATGGAGGAGAAGAAGGGTTTGCATTCTTCCCTCCTCCTTTGTCCCAGTGTTAGGGGATGAGCTGTGGCCTGAGAACTACTGTCCCAGCAATGTCTTCCTGCTAGGAGAAGGGCAGCATTGCACTGGTCTGCTGGCTGGAGCTCACTGCCCAGGTCCTGCTGCTGAGGGTGGTTGGGAGCCCACCGTGCTCACCACTCTGGTCCCACCACTCCAAGGGGGGACTGTCACTGGCTGAGGAAGACTTGTCACTTAGGGAGAAGGGCACAGCTGGCCTCTGATTTCATACTTTCTCAACGATTCAGATGTCTCTGTCATTACAAGACACAATTTGTGTGTTAAGTCCTCCACAGTATTTCTTCATGGTTTTTGTCTCGTTATGCTGTGCTGCAATGATGTCTGTTTTGTCCTCTGCTCCTTTTCTAATGATTTCTTACATTTTCATTCCAGAAACAGGTATGTAAACTTGTTTTCTGTGGACTCAGTTTTACCATACACCTATTCTGAATTTCATCTGCTAGTTAGTCCATCTCATGAAGTCTTTCTGCAGCTCTTCACAGCATACCCTTGTATTTAGTATGTGTGGATAATCAGCCAGCTTTGTCCTCCACTGTTGACTTCCTTTTATCCAGTTGTTTTTTGATTGTTCAGCAAGGGGCACTCTCAGTTCAGATGATGTGTGACCACTGCAGGCACCTCTCTTGGGTGATCTCAGAGTTTCCTCTTTGTCTCTGTCCCTTCCTTTGACTCCAGTTGATTCTCTCAGATTCCCCCAAGTCATCCTCTTAGAGTTCACAATTGCGGGGGCATCTGCTTCCTGCTCTCAGCATCCCAAGTCAGGGCTTAAGATCATCATCTCAATTAACAATCAGTACCTCTTCCTGGGGATCAGTGCTCAATACTGACTCCTAATTGCTCTCTGTTTGGAGGAGAGATTTGGTATCTTGGAGAGGAGGTGGAAGAGTATGTACAGATCTGTGAAAGAACCGGTATTAGCATATACATTTCCAGTAACATTTTGGGAACAATATGCCTAAGATAGTGGATTTTCTGTTTCATCCTCTGCTTTCTCTGCTGTACAGACATCAGAACTCTGCTGCTCCATTCCTTATTCAGGCCAATGTCATGGCCATTAATTAACCATAGCTGCAGGAAACTCATCTGGTGAGACTGCCCTTGTTCTTTATTTTCAACTATAACACCCATTTTCCAGTCTCCCATTCCAGTTGGACACTTGAAAGTTAAATATTTTGTTACTCTGCTTAAGGTCCTATTTCTGCAAACCAGCTTCTTTTTTGCTAGTCTTGTGGGAGTACCTAAATCCCTGCCTGAAAAGTAATGAATGCAGATCCTTTGAAAAGAAGATACATTTGTCCTGATTCTTGGAAGGTGTAGCCACAGTCCTGCAAGCTGTGTTCTACAGGGCAGCACTTGGGAAGTTGTCTTTGCATTTAAAGTAGTAATTATGGGCCTAATCAACACTTTATGGCAGACACTCCAATTTTCTGATGCTGAGAATAACAGGAAGTTTTCATTTACCACCCTGCTCCTTCTTGGTTTCTGATCACAACAGCTCCAGGGAGGCCGTCACTGCTTCCATATAGCTTCAGATCTTGACTGAATGAGAGGGCTTCTTCAGCAGCCTCTTGAGTTCTGCCTTTATCAGGTCCTGTTTTGAAAGGTGAGAGACTAAGGTGGTCAGTGGGTTTTCTATCTTGAGAGAACAAACATAAAATCTCAGTTAAAAACCCCAAAACCACATCATCCTCCATAAGCTGAATATTTCTCCCAGCAGAAATGCTAGGTGTCAGAAACTACATCTTTCCTGTTGTACCTTCCCTTCCAGCCAGGAGCTTGAAGGATGAACTGCTGGCAGTTTTGAGCAATTATGTTCAGTTCCAAAGACAAAATAGTTCTTCAGAGGTGGAAACGTTTGAGCTGTTTCCTGTCAAAACTCAGGATGTGTACTGAGGAAATGTGAAGCTCCTCCATCTGTGTGCTGAGGGGAATGAGCCCTGAGGTCTTGGAAAGGCCCCAGGCTTTCTGTGCCTGACCACAAGTTTGCTGCAGAACAGCAAGCTGTATCTAGACCTGCTGTGCCAGGTAAACGCATCTGCTGAAGACTTCCTTCACTGGAAGGCTGCAGGCTTTGGTGCCCAGACCAAATGAGTGACCTTCCTGCAAACGGAAATGAGGAATGGCATGGAGACCCAGGGCTCAACGGGGATCTGCTGAGATGCAGGTGTGTGTGCAGACTGAAGTTGTAGGATTATATTTGGAGGTGTTCTGTACCTCTGAACTAGCCAGCTCGGTGCAGGGAGCTGTGTTGGCTTGATGAGTAGACTCAAGCACTAAGTCAGATCCAGTTTGGCTGATAGCCTGTTGCTTCATCTCTTGTATTTAGAACAAAAAGAATGGATTCAGAAAACTTTTCCAGCCCATGAAGGCATTCTGCATATTTCCTTACAGGTGTTCTCAGTTGTGATCCCATTTTTCTTCCTCAGTGGGACGCAGGCACAATTTTCTTGAGAGGTTGCTCTCTGTGGCTACTGTGGCAGGGAAGGAAGAAGCAGGTAGCAGGTACTTTCTCTGCTGAGAACGAGTATGTCCTTGCAGGAAGGCACTGCAGCAGGATAAACTTCTCCCTGTTGTTGAAACAATAAGGAATGAAGTTTCAGGAATGTCACCTTTTCCAGCTGACATCAGCTAGTACTGTAAAGTGCAAGGCATTCCTACCTGCTGTGCAGGTTTGAGATGGAAAACCTCATGTCACCTGGTGATCAGCCAGGCTTGATGGAAAGGAGGAGGAATGATTGAGAAACCAAGGCAGGCAGGACAGAGCAGGACATGTTAGACTGATCGACTGTTGTCCTGATAGACAGTAAATTATCCATGAGCCAGCAGTGTGCCCTTGTTGCCAAGAAAGCCAATGGAATCCTGGGTTCCATAAAGAAGAGTGTGGCCAGTAGGTCGAGGGAGGTCATTCTCCCACTCTACTCTGCCCTGGTGAGGCCACAGCTGGAATACTGCATCCAGTTCTGGGCTCCCCAGTTCAAGAGAGACAGGGAACTACTGGAGAGAGTCCAGAGGAGGGTGATGAAGATGACTGAGGGATTGGAGCATCTCTCTTATGAGGAAAGGCTGAGAGAGGTGGGACTCTTTAGTCTGGAGATGAGAAGGCTGAGGGGAGACCTTATCAGTGTATACAAGTATCCAAAGGGTGAGTGCAAGGAAGATGGAGACAGGCTCTTCTCAGTAGTTCCCAGTGACAGAATGAGGGGCACTGGGTACAAACTGGAACATGGGAAGTTCCATTTAAACATAAGAAAAAAATTATTCATTATGAGAGTGACAAGGCACTGGGACAGGCTGCCAGAGAGGTTGTGGAGTCTCCATCTTTGGAGATACTCCAAACCTGCCTGGATGCAATGAGTAATGTGCTCTAGGTTATCCTACTTCAGTGGGAGAGTTGGACTAGATGATCTCTAGGGGTCCCTTCCAACTCTGACAATTCTGTGATTCTGTGATTACCACCCAGGTATTCAAGGAGCAATGGAAGCACACTGCAAAGTGTACACGTGTTCCACCAAGGCTCAGGGATACATGGTTACTAATGGAGGCATCTGGGTCATCTTCTAATGCCCTCCTCCTTTCATTCCTCCTATTTGTGATGGCTGAGCCCATGCAGCAAGGGTAAATGTTCTCTCATCTGAATGGTTTCCTAAAAATGAGAAAGATAAAATGCTGAATTCTAGCTTAGAGAGATTGAGTGTAAGTTATTTGGGTAAATACAAAAATTTCAGTTCTCTGACTTGGAAAAAAGAGTGATAATCCTATTATAAAGAAATGTTTTAAGAATAAATCTTGCAAATTTAGTTCTCATGTTAAAAAAGAATGTGTAGAAAGTAGGTTGGTATTGATTTCCAGGTGGGTAAATGCAACTCTCTCTCTTAATTCTGTTGGATGGGCAGGAATTTTGTCACAGTGCATATGATGGATAAGTGTTTGTTGTAAGTTGCCTGGATCTAGTCTTTGTTAGCAGACCACATCTGAATGGATTTGTGAGTCTCATTGTTTACACTGCAAATGATGTGTAGACTCAATGTGCTTGCTGAAAACATCCTTTGTTACTTAGATACAGACAGGAAAAAAGTGGAATTACGTAGCATCATACAGACACACAAGTACTCGTTGCATTTAGTTGGAAGTCAGTGATGTCCACACATCTTTTTACTCTTCCTAGATTCTTTTCTGATAAACATACCAAAATTATTACAGAAGGTGGATATGTTTTAGCAGAATCAAGGGGCAAAATTAACTACATTTTCTCACAAGGATTAAGGAAGCACTCTTGAAAATTTCCAAGTGTTTTGAACCTTTTCATACCCACACCATTTCTGATTTGATGGAGCAAAATCACAAAGTGTGTAAAAGATATGTTCAAAGAATTGCTTCTCAAATGAATCCTTTTATCGTCCAGAATATCTAATAAGACAGTTCTTTATGTATTGGTGGAATTTCAGGGAACCATTACTCTATTGATTGCAAGGATTCATTAATCATGTATACAGTGTCATTGCTGGGGTCATACTGGCCCTATCAGAGTGTTTGATATCAGAACAGCCCAATCTTATAAATGCTAAATTAAAATGCTTTTCATCATCCAAGATGAACACCTTCCTATCCAGGAATTTACCATGGGGCAGACTGGGCAGTACAATGTTGTGTACTGTGTGCCATTCCATTCCCATTTCCAGAACTGTATAGCAGAGCTTCCCAACAGTTAGGGGCTCAGTTTCTATGCACTTCCATCCTTACCAGAACTCTCCAATCTATCAAACTACAGCCACAAATACTCATGTGATGGATGCAGTTGAAGTTTTAGGTGCAACTGAAGTGTTGCAGGGTGATGTCACTGGTTAGGATGTGAAATAAAAATTTAATTCCTTCCCTGGTGTTTGACAGTTTTTTACTCATTGTTGGGGAGATAAAAACAAGGATATGCAGAGATCATATTCTAGTAGGATCTGTGAAAGATGGCATCAGAAATCTTCACTTTTCTAGCTTCATGTTGATGTCCAGTGGCTCCTGACACACAGCTTGCCTTTGTGCACGATTTGTAGTTTTTGTTATGGTTGTGACTGTCAGTGCTGTTACAGCAGACGGTGGGTTTAATGACCACTGTTGGGGTTGTTCAGCCTGGAGAGGAGAAGGCTCTGGTGAAACCTTAGAGCACCTTCCAGTGCCTGAAGGGGCTCCAGGAAAGCTGGGGAGGGACTTTGGACAAGGGCTTGTAGGGAGAGGACAAGGGGGAATGGATTAAAACTGGCAGAGGGGAGATTGAGGTGAGACATGAGGAGGAAATTCTTTCCTGTGAGGGTGGTGAGACACTGGCCCAGGTTGCCCAGGGAAGCTGTGGAAGCCCCATCCCTGGAAGTGTTGAAGGGCAGGTTGGATGGGGCTCTGAACAACCTGATGGGAGCTGTCCCTGCCCATGCAGGGGGGTTGGATGTAGATGATCTTTCAGATGCCTTCCAACCCAAACCACTCATCCTTCTCCTGCAGGTAAAACAAAGTGTGACTAACCAGTATGCTGTCAATATAACATTCTTTGGAAAGGGAGACTCATTCAGTCTTTCATCTCCTCTGTTCAGCACGCTTTATCTCAAGGAATTTAGTTTATCACCTTTGCAAAGTAAAACAACCAGTGTTTCTTTTAATATCACTCCACTTGCTGCCACTAATGTTTACTGGTAAAAGTACCTGAAAGCTTTAAAATGCTGTGATTTTGTAACTTGGCACAGAGCTTAAGTAACTGGGTGTGTTTTCAGAAGGAACTTCAGTATAATAATTTTCTTTTGCTGATTTATTTGGAATTCTCTGACATACTAACAGAGTCAACAGTGTGTGCTTGACTTAAAGGAAATGATTACCCCACATTAATTGGTTAGAAAGTGAGTGCCACTGGGTGCAAGGTGGACTGTCCACTGGTCAGTCTGGCACCTTGTTCCCCTCCCTGCTCTCTTCTACTTAGAGTTGAAATGAAGAGGTAAGTAAATCATACCTCTAGTGAGAAAATACTAAGACAACTCCTGGAGTAATTTATTTCAGTGGCCACGTTTGCAGTCACTGTCTTTTTCCCCATTCTTTTATTGTTTGCTCGTGAAGTGAAGATGTTTGGGACAAATCCTGGAAGTTCTATACCTAACTTGCATTGACCTTTTATTTTTTTTTTCATAAGGATTTGGCTCAGAACTGTCACTTCTGTCTTGAAGTCCATCCTGTGCTACTTTAATGGTCTTGTCCTGTGTCCATACAAGTTTCAGTGGAAGGGAGAACACTGAATGCAGGAGTACTCTTTAAGTAATTAATTATGAAGAAATAATGCTGAAACACAATGTTAATCCTGTTTTCTTTTCTGACTTGTTTCCAGGATACTACAGTTATCTCCCACCTCATGGCACTGCTCAGTAGGTCTCGATACACGCAAGAATACATCTGTCAGATCTTCTCACATTGCTGCAAAGTAAGAAGGAGAACCCATGTTCTTCATGCAACTTGTGTAAGATGATACTGCCTTTTGTGGCAGGAACATGAGGCCAGTAATGGCTGAGCTGTTATTGCTCTGGATTTGCTAATGGATTTCTTGGGGTCGATAGATGTTTCTCTACAGTAAAACAAAATAGGCCAATAAGTGCGTTTTAATAGGGTGTGGATGAGCAAGCAGCTCCTAGGATAGTTCAGACTTAAGAGGGAAGCATCCCTCTGCCAGAGGGTAGGAAGAGGCTGCAGGAGGACCTGGACAGGCTGGATCGATGGGCCGAGGCCAACGGCATGAAATTCAACAAGACCAAGTGCAGGGTCCTGCACTTGGGCCACAATAACCCCAGGCAGTGCTACAGGCTGGGGGAAGAGTGGCTGGAGAGCAGCCTGGCAGAGAGGGACCTGGGAGTGCTGGTGGACAGCTGGTTGAACATGAGCCAGCAGTGTGCCCAGGTGGCCCGGAAGGCCAATGGCATCCTGGCTTGTATCAGGAATGGTGTGGCCAGCAGGAGCAGGGATGTGATTCTCCCCCTGTGCTCAGCACTGGTGAGACCTCACCTCGAGTCCTGTGTGCAGTTCTGGGCCCCTCACTTCAAGAAGGACGTTGAGGTGCTGGAGCTGGTCCAGAGGAGAGCAACAAGGCTGGTGAAGGGACTAGAGGGAAAGTCTTATAGGGAGAGGTTGAGGGAGCTGGGGTTGTTTAGCCTGGAGAAGAGGAGACTCAGGGGGGACCTCATCACTCTCTTCAACTACCTGAAGGGAGGTTGTAGTCAGGTGGGGGTCAGGCTCTTCTCCCAGGCAACCAGTGACAGGACGAGAGGGCCTGGCCTGAAGCTGCACCAGGGGAGGTTTAGGTTGGATATCAGGAAGCACTTCCTCACGGAAAGAGTGGTTAGACATTGGAATAGACTTCCCAGGGAAGTGGTGGAGGCACCATCCCTGGATGTGTTCAAGGAAAGGCTGGATGTGGCACTTAGTGCCATGGTCTAGATGGTGTGGTGGTGTTGGTCATAGGCTGGACTTGATGATCTTAAAGGTCTTTTCCAGCCTTGGTGATTCTGTGATTCTGTGATCCAGAGGGTGGAAGCTAGGCCAGGTACCCTGGGAGGATTACAGAGAGGTTGTCCGAGCAGCCAGGGATCAGGTCAGGAGAGCCAAATCCCAGATGGAATTAAATCTCATCAGAGATGTAAAGAGCAATAAGAAAAGCTTCTATAGGTATGTTGGGGATAAAAGGACAACCAAGGAAAATGTAGGCCCTCTCCTGAAGGAAACTGTAGACCTAGCTACTCAGGATATTGAGAAGGCTGAGGTTCTCAATGACTTCTCTGCATCAGTCTTCTCTGGCAAGTGCTCCAGCCTCATTGCAAAGGCCACAGCAGGTGAAAGCAGGGACTGGGAGAATGAAGCACCCCCAGCTGCAGGAGAAGAACAGGTTGGTCATCATCTAAAGAACCTGAAGGTGCACAAGTCTGTGGGGCCTGATGGGGTCCATCCACAGGTTCTGAGGGAGCTGGTGGATGCAGCTGCTGGGCCTCTGTCCATTGTATTTGAGAGGTTGTGGTGGTCTGGGGAGGTTCCCACTGATTGGAAAAATAGTCACACAGCCCCTCTTTTTAAAAAGAGGAAAAAGGAAGGCCTGGGGAACTACACGCTGGTCAGTCTCACCTGTGTGCCTGGGAAGATCATGGAGCAGATCCTCCTGCCTATGCTAAGGCACATGGAAAATAAGGAGGTGATTGGTGACAGCCAGCATGGCTTCACTAAGGGCAAATCATGCCTGACCAATTTGGTGGCCTTCTGTGACAAGGCTACAGAGATGGTGGGTAATGGCAGAGCAACTGATGTCATCTACTTGACTGTGCAAGGCATTTGACACTGTCCCACACAACATCCTGGTCTGCAAACTGACAAGACATGGATTTGGTGGATGGACCACTCAGTGGATAAATAATTGGCTGGATGTCCCCACCCAGAGAGTTGGGGCCAATGGTTCAATGTCCAAGTGAAGGCAAGTGATGAGTGGCGTTCCTCAGGGTTCAGTATTGGGACCAGTGCTGTTCAACATCTTTGTTACAGACATGGACAGTGGCCTTGAGTGTCTCCTCAGCAAGTTTGCTGACAACACCAAGCTGTGAGGAATAGTTGACACCCTAGAGGAAAAGGAGGCCATCCAGAAGGACCTTGACAGGCTGTAGAAATGGGCCCATCCCAGCCTCATGAAGTTCAACAAGGCCAAGTGCAAGGTCCTGCCCCTGGGTCAGCACAACCCCAGGCACAAATCCAGGCTGGGGGAGAATGGCTGGAGAGCAGCCCTGAGAAAGGGACTTGGGGGTGAGAGGAGATGAGAAGCTGGACATGAGCTGCTGGTGTGTGCTGGAGCCCAGAGGGGCAGTTGTGACCTGGGCTGCATCAAAAGAAGTGTGGCCAGCAGGGCCAGGGAGGGGATTCTGCCCCTCTGCTCTGCTCTGGTGAGACCCCACCTGGAGTGCTGTGTCCAGCTCTGGAGCCCTCAGCACAGGAGAGACACGGAGCTGTTGGAGAGGGTCCAGAGAAGGGCCACGAAGATGACCAGAGGGCTGGAGCAGCTCTGCTCTGGAGAAAGACTGAGAGAGTTGGGGCTGTTCAGCCTGAAGAAGAGAAGGTTCCAGGGAAACCTTAGAGCACCTTCCAGTGCCTGAAGGGGCTCCAGGAAAGCTGGGGAGGGGCTTTTCACCAGAGAGGGCAGTGATAGGACAAGGGTAAGGGTTTTAAACTGAAAGAGGGGAGATTTAGGTGAGACATCAGGAAGAAATTCTTCACCATGAGGGTAGGGAGGCACTGGAATAGGCTGCCCAGGAAGGTGGTTGATGCCCCCTCCCTGGAGGTGTTCAAGGCGAAGTTGGATGAGGCTTGTGCAGCCTGGTCTGGTGGGAGGTGTCCCTGCTCATAGCAGGGAGGCTGGAACCTGATGATCTTTAAGGTCCCTTCCACCCTTCACCATTCTATGAGTCTATCTGTTTACACTCTTGGCTACTAAACAGTCTAGGCAAATATCCTTGCTGGTAGCAGTATAAATGTCAGATGGCTTATTTTTTTTTCCCCTGGGAGTCTCAAGAGAATGCAGGCATCTCTTTGCACAGGTCTTGCATCTGCTTTCAAGACAGCTTAAACCCAACAAATGTTTTCTGGGAGGTGCTGTAGTTGAGAGGAAGAAAAATCCTCTTCTCAGTTGACCTCTGCCAGTTACAGGTTTATCCAGTTACATGTTCATTCCTGCTCTATTATGCAGTTCTCTTGATATCAAAAAACATTTAAAGAGAACCCCACACCATAGAGGTTTATTCCTCTCCCCCTGCTCCAAGTTTCCACACACCACTGTGTCCTATATTATTACTGCATTTTCTTGGTAGTTACTGTACCCATGGGTTATACAATAACTGTATCAAAATAATTCCATGTAGGAAATCAGATTTGTTCAGCATCTTTCCTTTTTAGAAACTGTTTAATGATCATAGATTATATTTATCTCCCAGACTAACAAAGTTGCAAAATTTATGGTTTTGTAAGTATTTACTTCTGAAAAAGATCTTTCTACCTAATCACTTACAATGAGTCTTCTGGAACCCTGAATTATTCCTTTGTTAAAATTTTCTCATGAAAATTTCTCATGAGCTCACTACTGTTTTGGATGTCTTCTCCACCTCCCAGATCTCTTGAACAAATTTCACAGTGAATGTTTTGAAAAAATCCAAGAGTTTGGAAGGAAAAAGTTGGTTGTGTGAAGAGGGAGAACTGTGACTGCACAACAAAAGCAGGGTGATGGGCCTGAGTATTAGGAAATAGTTGCATTTACAGTATAAAACATGAGCTGCATAACAAAGAAATATTTGAGTAAACAGATGATCACAAATGTTAATTGGTCAATAACTCCTTTCTTGCCCAGGTGAATGCAGCTGTTAGCAAAAATCTGAAATGCCCCCTTTGTTTTTTTGCTTAGGTCCTGGGTTTCAGGTCTGTTTATCAAGGCCAACAACGTATTTGCAGCCATAACAAAACACATCTAATGCAGTGAAGCAGAATTTGCAGGGGATTTTCTGATTTGTATGGATAGGCAAAGTACATTCTTATAATCCTATTAAAAATATATATACTAAAAGTATCAGTATTCACTACATTTTTAATGAAGAGTCCATCTTTCACCCCACCAAAACAAAGAAAAAGGCCACGAGTGTGAGAGAACCCTTCTGGTTTTCACCTGAAAATACAAGTTATTAGAAGCTTTTGTATCCAGATGAGGCTTAGGATATAGATTAGGGGTTGACCTGCTAGAAAGTAGCTCCATGGAGAAGGACCTTGGAGTTCTGGCGGACAACAAGTGATCCCTGGGACAGCAATGTGCCCTTGGGGCCAAGAGAGCCAATAGTATCTTGGGATGCATTAAGAAGAGTGTGGCCAGAAGGTCAAGGGAGGTTCTCCTCCCCCTCTACTCTGCCCTCATAAGACCACATCTGGAGTATTCAGTCCAGTTCTGGGTTCCCCAGTTCAAGAGGGACAGGGACATGCTGGAAAGAGTCCAATGGAGTCTACAAGGATGATTAAGGGGCTGGAACATCTGTCTGATAACGAAAGGCTGAGAGACTTTGGGCTGTTCAGTCTGGAGAAGAAGACTAAGAAGGGACCTTATTAATGTCCATAAATATCGGAAGGGTGGGTGACAGAGCCCTGGGACAGGCTGCCCAGAGAGGTTGTGGAGTCTCCTTCTCTAGAGACTTTCAAGACCTGTCTGGATGTGTTCCTGTGTGATCTGCCCCAGGTGTTCCTGGTGCAGCAGAGGGGTTGGACTTGACCTTCAGAGGTCCCTCCCAATTCCTATGATTCTATCAATTGTATGAAGTATTGATGCTTTTATTTCTTTTTTCATCTTACTACATTTATTCATTAAACTAGTAGTTACATACCATAGCTCCTACCCCCCTTGTCCCACATACTGCTCTCAGCTCAGATCTTGTGCATCCATATGTTTTTTTTTACCTCTTCCTTGCCAGAGTCCTGGTTGGGCTTCTCAGGTTTCTTTTTTCTTTCTCATCTGCTCAGATATCCCTGGCAAAGCTCAGACCTGTTCTCTTGAGCTAGGAAATCCTCAGTTCAGGTTCCTAGTACATGGCTGCTCTTTTTGCTTTTACTATTTACTTTGACTGCTTCTCCCTGCATTTTTAGAGTTAATTTCAGCTGATGAAAAGCATTGACCCTGGAGAAGAGCCATCCTAAGCAAGGGAAAGCCCTGATTCACAGGGGGAGCAGATGCAGTTCTTAACATAGGGAGCCAAGATTCTATCAACATCTAAGCAAATAAGTAAACTGAAGTCAGGTTGAGGTACAGGGTATGCTAAAATGCAAGTCAAAATTTACTTTAAGATTCTCTGTGTCAGAGTAGATTTGTTTCCGGAGAAAGTGGTGGGAGTAGGTAAGCTTTGCTACTTAATGGTCACATTAGAAGGATAAGGTATGCATTTGGAAACACATGATTGTATGAATAATTTGAAAGGATAGTTCTGGAACTTATATTTGAATGTGGTGACATCTTTGCAGAAGTAATAATTTCACCACTAGTTGAAAACGAGAATCTTGTGTCCGGGAAAGATCCAGGATAAAGTCTGTGATCAAGGCAACTTCCTCCCAGGCCTGGTCTGAGAAGGTTTTCTGATGTGATCTTAGGCCTGATGCTGGGCACCTGAACCAAGGCACATTCGCATGGAGATACCTGCTCTTAAAACTTCATTATGGAATGAATTGTTACATTGTTCTACTGCTTTCTTGAAAGTTGACATTTTTGAGGGAAAATCATGCAAGAAGTGTGATTTTTTTTACTCCTGAAATGTTATGTTGTTCAATTTGGAGCATTGGGAGGCAAAGATCACTGTGTTAGGACTGGCTCCTGGGTCTCTGTCACTAGACCCAAAGAGTAACAAAAGCAGAAGGCCTTGCTATTAAATTGGTGCCTGAGCTGCTTGGAAATTACATATTATCTTCTCTTCACAGTGCTACTTGAAGTGGTCCCTGTTCATTGGTCATTGTGTGAACACTGTGTACGGGGCAGACACTTTCACGTACACGTAGTCACTCAGCTAAGAACACACCCAAGTGTCACATCTGTACACACATTTGTCCTGTTTGCCCAGAATTTACCTTCTGCATCTCATTGAAAAATCACTAATACTTGCAAATTACTAAAGCTGTCTAGGTCAGTGTGATTTCTTTAATTTTATTCATTTTTCACATATTTTAAGATCTGTTCTTCAGCTTCAACACTGGCATAGCTGAGGTTTTAAATCAAGGCCTCAGCTACTTCTGTCTGCCAATGTAAGTGGTTTTCCTACTTCAACCTTTCTGTTTTAATTGCATGTTTTGGTAGAAAGCTCTTGGTGGCAGTAGCAGCTGAAGCATCTCTTAAAGCACCAGATATGTTACATATCAAACTGATTTTATGCTTTTTTTTCTTAGAGGTAGGGGGTGTTGTAAAAACATCCTTTTCACCAGAGAGACCAGTGATAGGACAAGGGGTGATGGTTTTAAACTGGAAGAGAGGAGATTTAGGTTAGATATTAGGAAGAAATTCTTCACCATGAGGGCAGGAAGGCACTGGAACAGGTCGCCCAGGGAGGTTGTGGCTGCCCCCTCCCTGAAGGTGTTCAAGGCCAGGTTGGATGAGGTTTGTGCAGCCTGGTCTGGTGGGAGGTGTCCCTGCTCATGGCAGGGAGGTTGGAACCTGATGATCTTTAAGATCCCTTCCAACCTTTACCTTTCTGTGATTCTATTCTTATGAATATAAGAATCTTCTTATGGCTGTATCTCAAATGTGAAAATAAAGTGTCACTAGTGCATACCAGGGTGTATAGATGTGCCCAGAGACTCAGCTGGGTTTGAGCAAAAGATGAAAGAGAGAGGATAGTTTCTTCACTTGCAGGTCTGTCAAGAAAAAGCATCGAGGTATGATTAATGCTGTGACATCCTAAAAGCTGAAGTTAAATTGTGCATAGCTGGTGCTTAATGCAAAGGTGACTTTGCATTAAGAGTCTCTGCAGAAGAGTCATGAACCTGCTTCTAAAGACATGTCTGTAAGTCACAGCTCAGATTTCACAAAAGAAAATTGAGGGTTGCAGGCCCCATTGAGATTTCATGTTGTTTTTTCCAACCTCATTGAGCCTTGTCATACTACAGAAGTTCTGAGACTTTTCTACTGCAAAATTCAGTATTTGTGGTTTATTCCAAATGCTTTTTAAGTCTTGGAAAATTATTGCCCTGTCAGCCATTGCTGACTTAGACCTTGAAGTCCATAAATGGGTGGTGGCTGACTAGAGTTATGGCTAAATATGTTTGCAACTAAAATAAACTGTAGGAGGAAAATGTGAACCTGTTCTCAAAGCACTGTCACGTTCTGTCTGGAAACAGTTTCAGAATGAATTCCCACTCTTCTGAACTTGGAGGTGTTGAAAATGCTTAGGATTATCAGTGCTGAAGACATGAGTAACTGGGGATCTTTTGCATGATTTGTAGAGAAAGTCAGGAGCTTTTGGTTGTTGCTAATATGAAGAATAGAAACATCTCTAGAAACTCTATCCATGTTTCTTAATTTGTGAAAGCTAATCTTACTGCCTGCTGAAGAAAAGAGTGGAAATGATTACTGGATAAAGGACAAATGCTATAAAAAGAAGAGTTGGGCTGGTTTATTTAAAAAAATCCAAAGTTGGTATGTCAGAAATAAATGTTAGTAAACCTTCCTTTAATATTTAACAGTAAGTTGTGGAGAGTAGAAACCTCTTACATGTGTTTTGTTTTCCTTTGAAGGGTCCAGATCACCAGACACTCTTGTTTAACTACGGAGCTGTTCAGAATATTGCACATCTGTTAGTTTCCACCTCCTACAAAGTAAGACATAAAAATCATTCCATACTTTACTCATACTATGAAAGGAATTCAAATGAAGATTATCAGACCTATGTCTCTGCATGTGAGCTAAAACTATAAACAGATATAATGTGTGTTTCTAGAATAACAGATGTTATTACTGGTCATATGGTTTTCTGTCAAAATAATACCTGTTGTTTTTGAGTGCTCTATAAAGTTAGAACACCATTAATTAAAACTGAGCTGGCTGTTGTTGATCCAAAGGAGAACAGTATGTTGAACAATAAATGAGAAAAAGGAATTAAGCTGAAGAGAAGTATATGTGAAATGTCCTAAACAGAAGTCATGCCTGTGAAAACATGGCCAGGGAGGCCACGAGCTACCTTTGTGTTGACTTCCCTGAGCCTGGAGTTCCATTCTCTGTGACATTTTGGAAGTCCACCCTGGGCTATCTGAAAGTACCACCTCTGGGGAAAAGCAGCAATACTCTACCTGTCCCTTGGTGGCTAGGAGGGTCATCTAAGGCTCTTCAGTCTAAGGCCCAAATTTCAGATCCTGAGCACAGCCTTGGGAGCCTCCTGTAGTTTACTTAATACAATGTTTGAGTGCATTAAATGCTTTCTGAGGCTTTTCTGTGTAGCTTGGTTTTTTGAGGGCTAACAGATGTCTGCTATGCAAATAATTTTGAAATCTGTCTGAAGCCAATCCTGTGAGCTCTAAGGAGCTGAACTTCCATGGACTTTCTTACCAAGATATAGGTTTATCCCCCTCCAGAAAGTATCAATGTCATCCTTCTGAAAATAAAAAACACTTCCAAGTATCCAAATTCATCACAAGTTATTTTTATTACAGTAGCTAATACAAGCTATCTAATATGTTATCATCCCATTTTTGTTTTATTGAAAGTTAGCTGGTTGATGGAGGCTGGATGAGATAATGATGCTTGTCTATTTTGATCTGCCAAATGCAGAACGTTTTGGATAGAGTCTTTTGGCAGGAAAACCAGTCTTTAAAGGAAAATTGAAAGCAAAGGGAAATTTGATGCTCTGTTCCAGGGGCTTGTTGGTCTCATGTGCTGCTTTTTGTTCGGTTTGGGGTTTTTTGGGGTTTTTAATAAATCCAATAGGGTAGTACATGGTCATCAATATTTTGTTAGTGAGACTGATAAACTTCTGTTTTCCGTCTGTACTAATTAGTTTTCAGCATGATCAGGCAATGTTTTCCTGAGAAGCCAAGTGTGATCTAGATGTTTCCATCTGCTTTTTGTTAATCATCTACATTTCTTAGTGATTATACCAAATTATTTTCTACAGGCCTATACCGCAGATTAGACCAACTTTGAAGTGAGCATTTACATTTATCCTTCATGTATCTAATGTTTTTACGCAGGTTCGAATGCAGGCATTGAAATGCTTCTCAGTTCTAGCCTTTGAAAACCCACAGGTATCAATGACTCTTGTAAATGGTAAGTATCATGTTCCTGTTGCTTGTTTGACACTCATTTAATTGCCTGCCTGAATCAGAATGACTTGGAGTTCTCTTTCATTGCTTGCAGTGTCAGTGGATGGAGAATTGTTACCACAGATTTTTGTGAAGATGTTACAAAGGGACAAGCCTATTGAAATGCAGCTCACAGCAGCCAAATGGTAATTTCTGTGAGGAATTGGAGTGAAATAGTATGCATTTTAATCCTTATTAACTGTTCTCTTTTTGCCTGTAGGAATATGTGATCTAAAACCTTAGGAGTAATTATAGGTACTTCAATCTTGGCTGTACATAAACAGGAAAAAATGCTGCTTGGACAGCAGTTTTGTCAGGGATTCAGACAGCTGGATTCTCATAAGCTGAACTGTAGTTTTCACAAGTAGCTTGGATTTTATAGGTTATACTTTGAGCAGGCTACAGTCAGTTGTGTCCTTGCAGATATAAAACTGAAATACCCTCAGGTTGTACCAGTTCATGTCCTTGTTGCACCACTGCTCAGAGGACTGACTCAGGTGGCTGGGGCTGTGGTGTGTTGAGAACTGTGTGCACTAAGATGACAGAGCCCCTCTTCCCAGCTGTTTTAATTAAAATAGATTATTCTTTAGGTTTCATTTGCTCATACAGCAGAATGAATGTTGTTAATTTTATAGTTAAAAAACAAACTTTCCCTTCTGTTTTGGGCACTTTTTTGTGTGTTCATATTCGTGACGTTCTACACTGTGTCAAAATGTGACCAGGTTCCATACCAGCAACACCAGGGTTAAACTCACCCCATAAGCTGGGAATTGACCCTTTTTAAGACCCTTTTCCTTTAGTATCACTGTAAACTACGAAAATTAAGGGCAAATCAAAGAGTTTGGTCACTGATGTTTTATCTTTCTATTAGTTTTTGATGGGTTATTTATTTTTGCCCTGGATTTCAGTGAGTTCTCTGGTTCACCAAACAATTTCCCTGATGCTTGTCTTGGAGCAAGGTCTTGAGATCCTGTGTGAGGATCAAGTAGGGTAGGGAGGGTGGCTGCTTTTGTAATGTTGTCAGTTTATGATGGCTGAACCCTTTCATTGAAAGCAGTTATGGGAGGAGGGGGATTGTTTTAGGTAATCCCACTCATGTGGGAGGTCCATCCTTGGGACCTCCCGTGTTCCCTTCCAACCACAATTGGTCATGCAGTCTGTTTTCACTGGTTTTATTAGGTAGCTCTTAGTGAAGAAGGCAAATTAACTGCACTGTAGCAGTCTCAGTTCTCATTGATTTTTGTGGGTTTTGAGAATTCAGAGAATACATATAGAGAATTATAGAAATAATCTTTTTTACTGATCTCAAGATACAAGACAGTTGATACGTCTTGAAGGCAGGTTGGAGTTTAAAAGAACTGTTCTGGCTCTGGACTGTCTCCTTGTTCTGGAATGAATACTCCCAGGTCTTTTGGTGATCTTGACTGATCTGCTTCAAATGGGAAGGACAGTCCCATCTTTTGCTTGGGCTCAAGTGGACCTTTGAAAGCACAGAAGAAAATGATGCATTGAAAAGCAAAAAAGAAAATGGCAGAAAAACAGAAGACAAACCAGTATCTTGAGTATCAGGTTGGGTTTCTAATTAGTCCACAGAGAGTCATCCTTAGTAGGGCACTCAAGGCCTCAGTTTCACAACAGTCCTGGGGGCTTGCAAACAGCTGCTGGCTTTTTCTTTTTTCTAAGTCCATTCCCTACTTCATTCCCTCCAAGTCAGACTATCTGTCTTTTCTGGTTTTCTAATGAGAGTAGTAGGTGAAATTATCACAGGTCCTCTTTTTTCTGCTTCTAAATTAGGCTTCACTCCTGCCTTGCCAGCTTTGGTCAATTAGTCTGCAGTTCCTCTCTGATTTATTAGTAGAGTCCTTGGGATGTGGATTTAGATTTTCTTGGTTGAAATGGAGTAAAGATGTTTCACTTGAGCAGCAGTGTTGGCACAGAGGGAAGAGCAGTAGGCCTCTTGGGAGAGTGATTTGCAGCTGCAAGTGGAGTAATAACCTTTTCTACTAAAATGATCCAAATTGCTTTCAGCTAAGCCAAGCCTATTTTACCTGCATTAATAGTCCTTGAACTCATTTCATGTTTGAAATGGAGCCACCTTGGCTGGCAAATAGGGTCTAGCTGGGCTAAACGGCAACTGCAAGACAGGTGCTTTGCTCCTGACTGTTCAGGTGTGAAAATGAGTATATTTCTACTGCCACCTGCAGCACTTGGACAGTAAAAGTTTATAGTGTGATCTCTATGCCAACAGTCAACTCTTACCTTTTATCTTCCAAGAAATAATCTATAAAAAGGCTTCTGATTATGGGAGTTCAGCTATTGACAGTTGTTCGGAACAGGATCAGTGACGTTACAGTATGGTTGCAGTTTGTTACTGCTCCTTAGCTGATCAGTTATAACTGACCCTGTGGACACTTTTAACCTGCCCTGTTGAGTGTTGAAACATGTTAGTTGCCAAGTCACCTTTTCTGAAATTCAGTTATTTTTCTAACCTCAACTGTGGCATGATAAAAGCCAGTTACAGTGGCCTTGTTCAAAAGCTGAAACAACTGGTACTTGACTGTTCCTGCACTGAATGCAGAGCAGTTATCCCCCAGCTTCATTGCACTTCTTTCTAGCAGAGCAGGTAAAAACTATACCACATTCATTGGTGGGTGAACTACTTTGCATTTCTGGTAGCCTGGTGAATTAGCACCACTGGCACTCCTCTGGTGCTGTGTGTCAACATTGTAGTTTCAGACCTTGGAGTTGTCCCACCCACAGTCCAAGCTGTCTAATAAGGAACAAATGCTCATTTGGTTCAGTCTCTGAGACTTAATTGGGTTCATTGTGAGCCAGGATGTGCTTCTTGCAGCGGAGTGTTAAGATATGCCTGTGGATGAGCATCTCCAGATACATGTGGACAGTGGTACCACATCTCCTAGGCTGATGCAAAGCTTGAAGGGTTTCTGACAGAGCTGTTGGACTGCCAGCCCTGTGTTGATTCTCTCCTGATTGTTTTAAGTCTTGCCCATGATGTCTGCAGCAAAGGACAGGTCTATGTATATTGCTCCCTTATCTTAATGTAAGCTGTTCACTTTGGGGTGTTTTTTTTTTGTTGGTAAAAGAGAATTGTGGATGAATCTAGTTTGATGGTTAAACCTTTTTGACCAGTGTGTGGTGTGTGTGCTAACAGGAGCTCCAGCGAGGTGTCCGGTGCTAGGAATCAGCTTACAAGTATGGACTAGGTTGTGTGCCCCACTCTAGTAAGCACAAATCTATTTAAATCCATGGTAGAACAAAGGGAGTACCTTCCAGTAGTACAGCTGGTTGTTCTGCAGTGTCTTTCTTAAGTGCCTACCACCCAATGACAGGTGAATGTTTGGTTTGCTGTGTTGTTACAGCCTTACTTCCATGTGCAGAGCGGGAGCGATACGGACAGACGATTCTTGCATCGTTCTGAAGGTGAGCTGTTTTCTCTCTAAAATGGTTTCCTCACAAAGGGCTATGCTGGTTTTATTTGTCTAGTATAAAAAGAGGCTCAAAATCTGTTACACTGAAGATTTCTTTAAATAATGGGTCATACTAAAAGGTCAGTATCCAGGAACATATATGCCAGATTTTGACACAAATCCATTTGAGGTCTGTAATAATTTCAGTAACTGTAAGTCACATGTTACTGCCTTGGTCTCTGTGTATGAACAAGGCACTAGTTTGTCTTTCAGTAGCTTATTTCACAAGGCTATAGTCAGAATATTTGCACAATCTATATATGGAGTCTCTCAAGAGCAGATGATTTCTCAGGTTTCACATGTTTTTGTACATTTGTCTGCTTCGAACTTGGCTAGAGAAACTTGTTATTAAAGAAACTGGGCTGAAATATTGGATTTGATTTTTATACTGCATGGGACTTTATAAGGAAATGCAGTAAGGGAGACTTAATTAAATACCATAGGAATGTAATCTCTTTCTTAATAGTCACACTTCTATAGCTAGTTAGAAAAAAAAGCTGTTGATGAGCAAGCACACCAGCCAGAGATCAGGTAATAATTAACACTGCTTTTTTCTCCATGAGATATTGAAGAACTACTGTAGTAATAAGAAAACATGTTTGCTTTTATGGTAATCACTGTAGCAGTCGGACAGACTCCAAAGCTTTTAGTCTGTTGTTAGCATCCTTCATTCCAGACAATAACACATAGTTCAGACCTAAGGAAATGCAGTTTAATAGCTTGAAAAAACAATTCTTTCTCCATATGTGCTCCTGAGATGGAGAAGACCACATGTGCTCTTGGAATGGGTCTAGCAAGTGAAGGGGCTGATGAGCAGAGCAGTCATTGTCAGGCTTGGTGGTGTGTGATCTGAGACTCAGGAACTTTCCCAGGAGCTCTCTGGCTGCCACGGCCCCTCTGTGGTGTTCACATCCTCTTGGGAACAGACAACTGATCAGAGTATGTGTGAGCACAGTGTGTGCTGCAGTCTGTGGCACTGCAGAGAGCTGTGCACTGCTTAAAGCAACACATTCTCACCACCGAGGGCCACTGAGTGTCTTCTGACTGTGATCTGGTGCAAACCCCTGGTGGCTCCTGCAGGCTCACGTTTGAAACCAGACAGCTATCACCAGAGTGTCAAGAGCTGTCCTGTGGTCCTACTCTTTGGTAATGCTGGGGAAAGAGAAGGTTGTATGTAAGGTTCTGGAATAAGACAGCATATTCATTCCTGTCAATATCCATGGCAGGAGAGTCTGGCATACTGACTGCTTTTGTTAGTGGCATTTTGGTATCCATCATTCTGGATGATGACAGATGAAAAATCCATATGTTGGCTGAAACAAAGGTCCATCCCTCCTGTCTTTTTACACAAGAAAGTCCAAAATGCAATGAATTCCATTGTTGAAAGTTGCATCTGTTCTGCACAGGCATCTGGTCTTGCAGCAAGGGAGGGAGCCAGGCTGCATGCTGCTCCCTTACTCTTCTACTGAGCTTTTTTCCAAATTGATACTCTGGTTCCCTGCTCTTCCTTCTCTTAACAACAACTACAAACTGAGGGTTAGAATTCCGTGCTCTCAACCTGTTTCATTCCTGCAAACCTCATTCTTCTTTTGAAAATGTCTTCCCTTCAGAAATCACCCCCTGTATAACCCTGGGCTATAGAATCATAGAATCATCCTGGTTGGAAAGGACCTTGAAGATAATAATCAAGTCCAACCATAACCTAAATCCACCCACCATAACCTCATCTACCCATTCAGTGCTTAAATCCTGTCCCCAAGCACTATATCAGTATTTCTTTTGAATACTTTCAGGGATGGTGACTCCACCACCTCCCTGGGCAGCCTGTTCCAGTGTCCAACCACTCTTTTGGTAAAGAAATTCTTTCTAATATCCAGTCTAACCCTCCCCTGGTGCAGCTTTAGGCCATTTCCTCTGGTCCTGTCATTATTTACTTGAGAGAAGAGGCCAACTCCCACCTCCCTACAACCTCCTTTCAGGGAGTTGTAGAGAGGTCTCCCCTCAACCTCCTCTTCTTCAAACTAAACAATCCCAGTTCCCTCAGCCTCTCCTCATAGGACTTACTCTCCAGACCTTTCACCAGCCTGGTAGCTCTATGTCCTGGTTGGGACCATGTGGGTTCCAGAAGAGTTCTGCTCTGGGGGACAAGCTGCTGGGGGCTGGGCCTTTGAGAGCTGCAGCCCTTGCAGGCCATTCTGAACTGCTATGCTTGGCAGCCCACTGCAACAGCAGCACTTTTCTTTCTCATGGAAGCTGCAGATAAACATTTTGAGCTGTGGACTAAAGCCTTCTTGTAGTACTTGAGAACAGACAAAAGAGTGAGGAGAAAAGGGAGGCACAGCATCTTCTCGTTCAAACACTTCTTTTCTTCTGAGGTCACTCCAGGAGCTCATAGTTTTAAGATAATACAGTGTCTGAGTCTGTTGTAACATCCAGTCACAAATTGTTTGACCTCTGGTGAACTAAAACAAAGCAATGACCCCTTTAGTTTTCAGACATTATTGAAGAGAACTGTGGCCCTTTGCTATCCAACTTTCATTTGGAGGACAGTCAGGGATGTGTTTCCAAAACTGATTGGATTTATTTTCATTGCCCAGTTGGAGTAGGGAGTTGGCCTGTAGCACCTGAAAAAATAAAATCTGTTGGGGTGGGGAGAAGTCAGAGGAGGCTGATAAATAATGGATTCATTGGAAGGGAAATTATTTCTTTGGAATCCTAATAAAGAAAGTGATGCTTTGTCCAGATAACCCTGATGCATCCCAGTGATACCATGTGAACTGAGTATTCCAGCTTTACAGTGCATTTTCAGACTCTTATCTGCTAGCCAGAGAAGGTCAGAAGTGCTTTGTGGCTCTTCATCTTCCCTTTCTAACACAGCCCCCTACTCCTCTGCATTAATTACGTCGTACTGACCTGTCGATCTTATGAAACAGTTAAAATGTGTCCTTCGAAATTCTTGATTTTGTTTCATTTTAAACAGATGGAATTGCTGAAAGTTGAAAAGTAGGAGATTTGTGTCTCTTGGGTGCTGGCAGCCAGTGACTCAACAATGTCTAGCCTTTAAATTCCAAGAAATAGCTTATTTCAGGCCATTTGTCCTTGGAAAGAATTGGAAAGTACATTATCTTTGTGATTGAGACATCAGGTTCCACTTCATTTCTTTCTTATGCAACCTGAATGTAATTTTTTTTAGAGCTTATATTCAGCTTTCATGATGTTATTTATGCTAGCCCCAGTTTTTAATATACTTTATGCCAGCTTGCTAATTGAAACTGATGGTATTTAATCATTATGGTGCAGATCTGAGTTGTAAAGTATAAAAAGTATAGAGATACTAAAACACCTGAAGGCTTTTAAAGCAAACTTTGGACACACTTGCCAGGCATCCTAAAAATCTTGCTTTTGGAATGAGGTTAATTTCTGAGGGCTGCTTAAATTTACCAACCCTCAGCAGCTGTCTTCTCTTTGAAAGAGTTCTGGTGAACTTCCTAAGGAAGCAGAGGGTCTCTAGGTGTGTCTGTGCTGTTAGAATCAGTTTGCAGCTGTTCAGGCTGAAAGTCTCATCCAAGTGACAGACACGCAGAGAGGAGGTGCTTTGGCTCACTGGATCAGGGGCAAGATTTGCAACCTAAATGGTAATTCTGTGACTCTGAATTCCTTTTTAATAAATGTAGGCAAGTCCTGTAACTCTGCTTCCTTATCTGTGGGGACAAGAGATTTACCTATGTACTCATTTGAACAGTCGATGGATAAATGTTATTACAGATCCCCAAACACAGAACTTTGGGAAGCATTTTCATCAGTGTACTTCTCTTGAAGCCAATGGAGTTACACAAGCCAAAATCTTGATATTTTTCCTCATCCAATTCCATCCTTCTGTTTGGTGAAGCTTGAGTGAATGGAATCCCCACCATTAGAGAACTGGTCTTTCCAGAGCTAAGTGCTTTCCATTGAGGTTTGGGTAAAGATTTGTTTGTAATATTTAAAGTAGAGAAGGTATGACAAAAATGTTGCCCTGTGAGTGTAACTAAGGTAGGGGGGAGTATGTCAGCGTAGGGCAGGATGGACCTGGGTTCCAAGTGGGCTTCATTTCTGGTTGACTACTTAGTCAAATACACTACTCAGGAGTAGGCCTCCCTTTCTACCACTCTTAGCAGCCAGCATGGGTGAAGGAAGCCCTGAGATGATTTTTTGGTTACATTGTCTTTAGTCAATTCTAGATTGCACAAGGGCAGGGGATCAAGTACTTCTTGAGGGCAGCTTAGGTACTTCTGGTTCTTGTATGTAATAAGAATAAACCTGTGCACATAGGAACTTTTGAGGGGATTTGGTGGGGTTTTTTTTAGCTTCTGCAAAACTTTGACCATGGTCACTTCTAAACATGACATTCATGAAAACTAATTTTGACTGCATGGGAAGCTGGTTGAAAGTAGCCTACTATATACTTAGTGATGCCTGAACAATTTCTCCACGTGTGTAGTCTTTAAAATCACCACAATCTTTTTGTCTGAAGGTACTGACCTAAAGAACATTGCTGAGGATTGCTCTAGGGTAGCTGTTGGGTTTTTTTGTGAGCTACTTTCTGAATGTAGCTGCACTGAACAACGGTGGGATTTCTGTTTTAACTTTTCAGACTCTGCCGTGTTTGGTTCGAATGTGTAGTAAGGAAAAACTGCTGGAGGAGCGAGTAGAAGGAGCAGAAACACTGGCCTATTTGATTGAAACAGATGTGGAGCTCCAGAGAATCGCCAGCATTACCGACCACCTCATCGTCATGCTTGCTGACTACTTCAAGTATCCCAGCTCAGTGAGTGCAATCACTGATATCAAGAGGGTACGTGTCCTTACCCAGTTCTGGAGCTTTGAAAATTGTGCAAAAATGGTAATAAACGGGCTCCGGATATTTTTTTAATTCTATTTAAACCTTATGTCTGAGTTCCTTAACTCAGGGTTGTGAGTCGAGGAGCTCAGAAGGGTGAGCAGAGGTCCAGCAGGACTTGATGCCTGATGGATATAGTCCCCAAGTCTGTCTTGCTCACTGCTTTTTCTGGAGCCGTTGTTAACCCAACTCCAATTGCTTTGTACATCTGGTCTCCCTGTCCTGTAAGAAGGATGGACTGGGGGGAGTTTAATGTATCTTCACCATGCAAGTTTGATTACAGCTCCTAGAGATAGCAGAGAAGCACCAGGCTGAGCTATCGGTCAGGTTTCTCCTTTGCAGAGTTTAAAAGACTCACCTTCAGGAGCCAGAACATTTTAGCCTTGTAAGAGATATCAGCCCATGTGAGGAGAGATTGATTTCAATTCTTAGGTCAGATTTGTTAACAATTTTAAGTTCAGGGAGGGTTCTGTTAAAGCATCAAAAGATGTAGATGTCATGTAGCATTTCACATCACGAGTTGTCTGCACTTGCAAGAGCTTGGGTAAACAGAGAGAAGATGTAACTTGAAGACTTAGTTTCATAGGTGTTGTACTAGGAGTTCTCCTCTGGGAACTTTTTACACATTGTTTTAATACACTTTGCAAAGCACTAGTGGATCGATCAACCTCAGAAGCAAGATTGGTTTGATACTCCACACAGGGAAATGTCCACTGCTCATTCTCTCCCCCTCTTTCCGAGTCTGATTTTTAGCAAGTTTTTCTCTGAAATGAGCCCAAGAGGTAGACTCACTTCTCAGACATTCATAGAAGGGGATTGATTCCTTAAATTCTTGCCTTAAATTCTATGGAAAAATGCAAATTAAAGAGGAAAAAAAAAAAAGAAGTTGCAGTGTAACATGAACTAAGCAGAAGGAAGTTTAGCAGCTGACTGGGGAGTTTGGGACGTTGGCTGTAGCATCAAAGAGATGATTTAACTTCCAAATGTGAGTGGAGCAATTCTAAATATTGTGACATTGCTTTGAGTGTTCAGAAAGTCTGTACAAACAGTCAGCTGGGAAGCCGTGGTGCTGACTTTGTCAAGAATGCTTTGAATTACACCCTGTAAGGTAAAAACTACGTGAGTGAGGACTCTGCCAAACAGATTACTTGTCTGTTTTAAATATTTGAAACAATTGTATAATACATGCTGCTCTGATATAGCTGCACCAGAGACAGTTACTCATACAGCTTAGTTTTTGACAGTTTTTATTGCAGTGCTTTGCTGCTCATAACTAGCAGTTTTCTGCCCTTTTGTGTCAACTTCAAAGATTGCATAGTTGGGTGGTACAGAGTTGTGAGGGCAGGCAGAATCACAGAGTCATTCTTATTGGAAAGAACGTGAGGAGCTGTGAAAGGCTTGATTTTCTGTCCAAAGCAGGGTCAGTGCTGAGTTTAGATGAGGTTACTCAAGAGTTGGCTCTTGAAAACCACTGAAGTGGAGATTAAACAGCCTCTTTGAGCAATCTGTTCCAAACTTTAACTGTTCTAATAATGAAGTTTTATTTCTTATATCCAGTCAGAACCTCTCCTGTTTTGATTTGACTATTGTTTCTTGCTGTCCACCTCCATGAAGAGCCTGGCTTCATGTTCTCCGTGTAGGTATTGGAGGGCTGCTCAAGGTCTTGGCTCAGCCTTCTCTCCTCCTGGCTGAGCATGCAGGAGTGCTCCCATCTGCTGCTCTGAAGTCCAGGCTCTGTACTCTGCCCTCTGCCTTTCTCACATCTCTCAGGGACTTGACCATCACTATTTTATGATCCCTATCACTAGTTCTCCTATTAATTCTCATATCCACCAGCAGTTTTTCCTGATTTTTGACTAGCCCATCCAGTGGTGCATCACCCTGATTCACCTCTCTAGCATCTGGGTTAAGAAGTTACTGTCAGAAACCTCCTAGACACCCCACACTCTGCTGTGTGACCTTCACAGCAGAAGACAGATGTTAATATCCACCTGAAAATGGAGGTCTTAGAGACCAGCTTTGGTTCCTGCTTTTGCTTCAGTTCTCTTGATAAAACTTCCCTTGATTCTCTCCCAATTTTTTCACTTCTCCTGGCTCATTCCTGGAAGTTTCTGTTGGGTAAACAAGAATGGGTTTTGCCTGAATGTGGTCTGGACAGAGGTGTAACTTTATAGAAGTGTTTTGGCCACAGTTTGCTTAAGTCGACTCACCTTTAACTCAGCAGTTACGTTTATATTTTTCCTTTTAACCATATGCTTAACTTCAGTTATTGTAGTCAGGTGGTAAACATGGACATCCTTGGTGAGCTAGACAAAACCCCAGAAGATAATCACTAGCTTGCAACAGGTAAGAATCACAGCAGTGGGGTTTTAGTGCCTGATCCCTGTGCTTTACTCCAATAGCTTGACCACGATCTGAAGCACGCCCACGAGCTGCGCCAGGCTGCCTTCAAGCTCTATGCTTCCCTGGGGGCAAACGATGAAGATATCCGAAAAAAGGTGAGCCTGGGAAATATGTTAGCAAGCAGGCAAAGATGGAGCTGAAAGTTAGGCTGAATTTACCCACTTCCAACTCCTTTTTTTTTTTTTCTCCATTGTGATGTAAAATGAGAAGGCTCGCCTTCTGTAACGTTCATATCAGCTTGCCCTTCCTTTGCGTGGGGTTTGATCAAAAAATTAGTCTTGCTGTAACAAAATGTGAGAGTAAAGTTTATTTATGCAAACATCTTCACTTTGAACTAGATTCTCACAATAAATTGTCTTTCAACCTAGAATCATAGAATCGTTTTGGTTGGAAAGACCTTTAAGATCTTTGAGGCCAACCATTAACCTAAGTCTGTCCACTCTGGTGCTAAACCATGTCCCTCAGCACCACATCTACATGTCTTCTAAACCCCTTTGGGGATGGTGGTTCAAACTCCTCCCTGGGCAGCCTGTTCCATGTTTGATAACCCTTTCAGGGAAGAAGTGTCTCCTGATCGCTAATCTAAACCTTCTCTGGCACAATTGACCCGATTTCCTGTTGTTCTATCACTTGTTACTTGGGACAAGAGGCCGACCTCCCCTGGCTCCAGTCTCCTCTTGGCAGAGAGCAAGAAGGTCTCCAATGTGTTGTGGTCCTTGCTACTCATAAGCTGTGCAGGAATATATATTGTGGCATGTGACTAACTCCTGAAACCTATGTTCTGAGGGACAGAATGTACCTCTGTTGTCATCTAGCCTATTATAAAACAAATATTTCTTCCAAAATAAACCCTGGACAGTTAATCATATTGGGAAGCAAAGTCAAAATCTGTTCCATGATTCTGAAGTGATAAAGGGGGTTGCACTGTCAGAACAACACAGTTGGTTGGAAAGAGAACAAACTATTCATACATCACAGCAGGAAGGAGATTGGATGGTTGGAGCACTCTTATAATTAAAAATTTCTGTGTTAAAAAAGTGGAGAGAAATTAAACAATGAATTATTAAAAGCAGCGTGTTTTTTTTTAATTAAACAAGGAGTTGCTATGTCAAATGTGGCAAGGACAGGAGGCAGGAGAATTTTCTGAGTATTTGCTGGTTAAAGGGGAAAAACAGAAGGAATAAAGGTTTGCAGAGGAAGGAGGAAGGCAATCAGTGTTGAAAAGACAACTAGCAGGAAGGTTTAGCAGTGGGGAATTCAACCCCATAAACTTCTCTTTTGTCGCAGGATGAACTTCTTCAGTTAATAGTGAGGATGATTCTTTTACATATCAAAGCATTGTTTTTAATAAGTGGTGGGTTTGAACATGACAAAGCTGGTTGATTATACAAAAGCCACCTTTCCTCTTGGTATGAGCTTCCTTTTATCCCAGCCTTCAGTGCTCGTGCTGCCCATGTCTAAACGTGGCAGATCAACTGCCAGGTTATTTTACTTTCCAGATAGCTCCACAGCACATCTCTAATCTGTAGTTTGTATATATTGTGTGCACTCACACATGCTCCCTTTTGTTTTCAAATGACACTAAGGGTAATTCATATATATATATATATATATATATGTATCTCACCCTCTTGTTTGCTGATGATTAATAAAATAACTTCCAAAGCAACAGTGGAGCACAGAATGTCGATGCTTTTTCTGGGGAAGAGGAGGCTGAGGGGAGACCTTCTCACTCTACAAATACCTGAAAGGAGGTTGTAGTGAGAGTGGGGTTGGTCTCTTCTCACTGGTGACTGATGACAGGACAAGAGGAAATGGGCTCAAGTTGCATCAGGGGAAATTTAGGTTGGATATCAGAACAAACTTCTTTACAGAAAGGGTTGTTGGGCACTGGAACAGGCTCCCCAGGGAGGTGGTTGAGTCACCATCCCTGCATGTGTTTGAAAGTCATCTGGACGTGGTGCCTGGGGACATGGTTTAGTGGTGGGTCATCAGAAGTAGGGTGATAGAGTTAGGATAAGGTTGGACTCGATGATCTTAAAGGTCTTTTCCAACCTGAACAATTCTTTGATTCTAAACTCTATACAGATACACACTTTCCACCTAATCTGGGAAGAGAATGTGGCTTGCTGGTTTTGGCTACAGTTTTTATATGCAATATTCAAAATGTTACAGACAAAATGAACAACGTAGCAACGTCCCTGTTTGATGTGTGTAACGTGAATTCCTTCTTGCTGCAGATCATTGAGACTGAGAACATGATGGACCGCATCGTGAACGGCTTGTCTGAATCCAGTATCAAGGTGCGATTAGCTGCAGTCAGGTAGGAGGCTGTTCTGATTCACACCAACACTTTTGTCTTGGCAAAGCCCTGATGCTGCACTTGTTAGAATGTCTGCTAATTTTTCAAAAGCTGATCTGAAGTCATTTCTACTGTTGGGAAATTTGTTAGGGGAGAGGGGTAGTTATCCTTGGGACTAGTGCAGTATTTTCTTTCTGCTATTTGCAGTCTGCTACTTAAATGCTCAGCTGAATCTTTGTGAAGAAGCAGTGTATGTGTTGCAGCAGTGTACGTGTGTGTGTGTTTCACACTGAAGGTTTCTTTCCCATTACAGATGTTTGCACAGTTTGTCCCGTTCTGTACAGCAGCTGAGGACAAGTTTTCAGGATCACGCTGTATGGAAACCTTTAATGAAGGTAAGTAGAGAAAAGTCAGGCCTCTAATACAAGTGTTCTGTTAAAGGGAGGGTGGTGGCTGTCCAGTTTGCATGCCTTTCTGTTGAATCATAATAGGAATTACCTTGAAATCCAAATTCCATGACCTTCTCCTAAGAGAGTCAGGAATCAACAAAAGCCAGGCAGCAGCAGAGGGGACTCTGGTCCCTGCCTGGCTTTTAGTTGGTTGCTTGGTTTCCTTTTTTGTCTTTTGATGGTTTGGTTCTTTTTGAGTGATGGTAAGTTATCCCTAATGTTTACATAAGGCACTAGGAGGACTGTATCTCCTTTAATTTCAGGCTCAGGCTAGGTGGCACAGTTCAGACTTGGTCTGTAAGCCCTACTAGAGAATACAGATCTGTGTTTTCTCTTGTAGTTCTCTTACCTTCTAGATGTCATTGCAGATTCTAAAACTGAAGCTCAGCAAGACCTTTAAAAAGACACATTTTAATATAATGCAATTATCTTCAAGATTAAATGAGATCAAAGAGTGTAAGGTATAGATCCCCTCTCATCCTGCAATGTGACCATCATTAAGTACAGATAAATAAACCAGTTTCTTAGTGTCAACATCCTCAAAAATGGGGAACAGACACAGTCTGCCAGGAAGGAGCCTGAAAGCTTGGGCAGTATTGACATCCATGAGAATCACCAAGAGAGTCACCTGAAGTGATCTGGAGTCCTCTCTTCAGAAGTAAAACAGCCAGACCAGAGAAAGTGGTGTTGGCAGAACTGCACTCATGAGCCTGGTAATGCAGCAGCTGTGAGGGCTCTGTCCAAAGCTTCACTCAGGAGCCTGCATGGAAGTGAAGATCAGGAGATCCTTCAGCTATTTCTCGTGATAATTCAGTACATGAAAGATGCCACTTGGGCCCAGTATTCAGTGACATTTTATTCAGGCCTGACTTTCTCTGTTCTGCTTATGTTCTAATTTGAGAACTTGACTCCTCCTACACTCTGGCCATCTTGTTGGCTGCAGGCCAAGGCATTTTCTCAGCCTTTTGTGTTGCTTGCATGAATTACAGGCCCTGAAGCACAGGCCTACTTTTTTTCTGCAGTTTCAGTATACACAATACACTTACTACAAGTTAAGTGTTTGCCCTTGGATTGGCTCTGTGAGTTGTGATGCTAACTGATGCATGTCTAATTCATTAAGTCTTATTGTTCTTAATAGAAAAATAAAATAATATTAAATAAAGGTAAATTAATTTTCAGTCTAGATTAGTAACAACTGCATAAGTCCTTTCTCTCTCCCCTAGCAGCTATGGCTGTATAAGAAAAATAATGTCTAAAGCTACAGGACTTCATATATGTACTTTAGTGCAAGCCACTGTAAATACAGTGGTTGTTAATGTTTGCAGTTTGCCCACTGCTCTGAAACAAAAAGGTGGTACAGAACAGCCCCTCTGACCTCCCTTTCCTTGCAGGAGGAGCAGTTGTATCCTCCGTGTCTGTTTCCTCAGAGGAGTTTTTTCAGGACAGGCAGGGGAGATGCTCAGTTTAAGAGTAGCATGGATTGGTCCTGCTGGAGATCCAGGCACAGAGAAGGGAGAGTGGCTGCTTGCTTTTCTGAAGGGATGCTCAGGAGGAAATCTGCTGGTTTGTGCTTTGCACAAGCTACAGAAGTGTTGAGGAGGCTCCTCCTGGAGCTTTCTCCGCTGTTGTGTAACCCAGGAGACAGAGGTGCCCTGCAGGACACAGCTTGCTCTGCTGAGAGGATGGCTGCAGAGCTCAGTGACAACTGCCCACACATCTCTGCAGAGCAGGGATCTGTTCCCACTGATTGCTTTCATGTTGGACCTGTAAGCTCTCCATTCTGGCTTGGGTGTGAAATACCTTTGCATTGCTCCAGCTGGTCAGGCAGTGTGTATCGTGACATTGAGTTGAACAAGCACTGTCTGGATCTGTTCTGCAAGCATCAAAGCATCTCCTGAAGCGTGGAATATCAAAGTGCAGCTTAATTGCAGATATTCCACTTCAGTGATCCCTTCCTTCTACGAGTTCACAGAGGGTTCCTCACTCTCCTCTTTGTGCCTGCAGGTTTTACAGAATGCTCCCAATGAAATTCTCGTTGTAGCATCTTCCACGCTATGCAATCTTCTTCTGGAATTCTCTCCAAGCAAGGAGGTAAAGATGTGATGTTACAAGGTTTTGCAGTTCAATCTGATCTTCAAGAAGAGACTTCAGTTTTCTTTTAGTATAATGAAGTTTTTCTGTTGGATTTAAGTTTGGCCTGGTTACTAAACACAAAGATTAAATGTCAAAAAATATATGGAGTAGCTTTCATTGTCCTTAACCTCTTTTAAACAGCCACATATGTCCCACTTGATACCCAGAAAGATGTGACTGCTGAAGGAGGACTCTTTTTTTGGAGAGTAGTCCTCAGCTGAGTGTTGTTGGGGAAAATCTTATTTGCTTGTGTGAGTGTGGCAGATGTGTGTACAGTGTCACAGCAGTGTGTGCATGTATGTACACATACACACGTGTACGATTGTGTATGTGTGCACATACATGGACACCTATAAGAATAAAACTGTCTTGACCCGAGTTTTTTCATAAAACCCCACCTTTTGATACTCATCACCTTGGTGTGTGGCTTGGCCAGTTCATCTGAGTGGACTGGACATGTTGTAAACTCAAGAATAAGATATATGCAAGACTTTTTTGCATTAGATTTGCATTTGTATGTATGTCTAATTAGTCTAACGAGCGTTTTAAATATTTGTTTGTTTGTTTTTTCCCCTCTTCATTTTAGCCTATTTTAGAATCAGGAGCCATAGAACTTCTATGTAGTTTGACACAGAGTGAAAATCTTGCCTTGCGAGTGAACGGCATTTGGGCTTTAATGGTAAGTAGAACACCCTGAAGAAACACCCCTTGTGATTTCAGAGTTCCTGACTGTAACTTAACTTGTCAGTTGTTATAAAAATGACACAGCTGGAATCTGGCTGCTCTTTCCACCTAACTATTGAAGGAAGACAGCATCAGGCTGGAACACTTCATCAGTCAGTCCATAACGTAAAATAAATGCCTTGATTCTGATACCAGTTTGGTTGCCAGATCCTTCAAGGAAACAGTAGAGTCAGTAGCATGCCAGGGGACAGATAACAGCAGGTAATAGCCAGGTCAGCTGTAAGACTGGAAATCTAATCCACTGTGTAGCAGTTGCTCATAAATTACAACCTTTGCAAGATGAATTTTAGCAAGGATATGTAAAAGGCCAAGTTTCAGGTAAAAAACTCAAGCAAAAAATGTCTTTCAGAATATGGCGTTTCAAGCAGAACAGAAGATCAAATCAGACATCTTACGAGGTCTGAGCACAGAGCAGTTATTCCAGTTGCTTTCTGATTCTGATGTCAATGTTCTGATGAAAACTTTGGGACTGCTCAGGAATCTTCTATCCACTCGCCCAGTAAGTAGAGCTGCATACAGCCCCTTCTGAAAGCTGATCAAACACCCAGACAAGACCAATTCTTCCTCTTTTTTGTAAGAGAACTTATTTTTCTGTTAAGATCAATGTTTGATATATTGCTAAAACTGAGGCCTTTGGATTGATCCAGTTTATGTAACCAAATGTACAAATTGGTTTGAGGAAACATTGGAAAGAATTCTCTACATCCACTGAAACGTTGTCATTACTACCAAATAGAGAGCTAGAGAGTTACATTGAATGTTTGATTCCATTGCATTTAGCTTTCAGCAAAATTATTTGCCTACCAGTCTTTTCTGTGAAACTTGTCCAAAACAACATTTAGAGGGTTGCACTGCTGAGTGGAGAGGTACATATCTTAAGGATACCTGTGTTTCTTCTTTCTTGACACCTGAAATGTTTCTGTTCTTACCCAACTCGATAGATAGTACTGGCTTTTAGAGTTTGACTGTGGGACTGTGCACTTAGAAATTGCATACGTTCATTTTACACCCTGAAATAAAATGGTTTGAAAATGTAAGCCCATGAATTGTTTTTGACAGGGAGAAAGAGATATTGGTGGAGGAAAAGAAAGGGGTAATCCCCTGTGAAGAACAGAGGGAAAACATGCAGCAAACATTTGGCAAGCCAGCATTTTTGTGGGGGAAAAAAACCACGAAGCCTCTGCTGTGCATTTATCACGTATTGTCTTTCTACCATAAAAAGGTCACTGCAAAAAATCTTCTGATATTTGTACTCGTTGAGTCTCAATAAGCTTCATAGAAAATTAGCTCTGTCTGAATGTGAAAAGATATTTAATAACCAGTAATTCATTAAATTCACCCTGAGCTCTTGACAGCAGAGTCTCATTATCACTTAAGGTGTTCTTCATCTGAAACTGCGTCCCAGCTTCACCTACTTTGTGTAGTGTGTTTTAGAGCCAGACCAACCATTCTCATTCTATACCCAAAACTCACTCCAAAATAGCTCATCCAGTAGCTCTTGAATCAAGTCTTGTTTTTAGCAATTGTAAGAAGTTCTGCAAGGATCCATCATGTCTTAAAAACTTGTAGTGTACCATGAGCTGGTAATCTCTGGTGGCTGTTTGCTGACACTCTTGAGTTTTGAATTTATCCAGTAGATCTAGTTTCTTCTTTTTCTGATTTTTTTTCTAGTATAGTCTGATCAGGTGACCTGTAAATCTCTTAACTTGAGCCAGTTTTCCTAGAGGCTAAGCAATGCATGAGATTTATTTCTCTCAAACCCTCTCATGCTTCTGAGACGTGGCTGTGGGACCTGGTCACAGCGCTGCAGTAAAAGCAGCAAATAGCAGATGTGAAACCTCAGTTTCCTGCTCTGCTTCTCCCCCTGTTGTCAGAAGATAAGTGGTTCTAACTGCAGCATCATACTCAGGGCTCCAGCAGGATTCAGTCTTCAGACTGGCCTCTGTGCAGCTGGGAAACCAGTGTCTTTTCTACAGGTTTCAGTGAAATCAGAGCCAAGGCCCATATTGTGCCCTCAAACAAGAGCAGGCGGCACATGAAGAGGAGTATTGTGAAGTGTTTCTGCTGTGAGAAGCTCTTGGTTTTGGGAGGCCTCGCTAGGAACTAGGGTCTTTGTGCAATGTTGCTACTCTTCACTTAGAGCAATTCAAGTAGGAATGGCCCTTTTTTGGCAGGATGGTCACACTGACTGTATTTCCTCATTGCTTTGGCAGCACATAGACCATATAATGAGCACTCATGGGAAGCAAATCATGCAAGCAGTGACCCTCATTCTGGAAGGGGAGCACAATATAGAAGTCAAAGAGCAGGTACCTTTTTTTGTTTCACATTGTCGTGGCAGAATAAAATTAAAGAGCTAAGAATGCTTACTCAACATGTCATTTTTGTCTGGGGTTGTGATGTGCTGTGAATATTTTACTGAGATCTATCAGATTAGTAACTTCAGTGCCTGCAAGAATGCTCTTCTTTCTAATGGATTGTTACAAATGAATTTGAATTGAATTTACAGTAATTTTTAAATTTAGGTTTAGGAAAGAGGAGGGAGAGGAATTAAATCGAAGGCAAATGCATGGCAGAAAGGGGACAGTGGGAACAAGGGAAGAGAAAGAAGCCAGTATTTCACCCTGGGTAAAGTGTCATGGTCATTTGCTCCTCCAGCAGCTGTGGGAGCAGTCAGTAATGCAGGATCCACCACCACCCACCTTGCTGGCAGCAGTGCCAGCTCTGCTGGGAGGTGTGGGAACTCAGCTGCTCCTGCAGGAGCCAGCACCAGTTAGAGGAGAGGCACTAGAGGGGAAAGAGCATCCTGGTGCAGCCCAGGGGGAAGTGGGGAGGGATGTGCCCTGACAAGTTAGAGCTCCAGGAAAGCAATATGCAAGAGGAATGGAGAAGGAAAGAGGAGATGGCCAGGAGGAAAAAGCACCCTGGCTTGGTGGCAGCATACAGGGCCAACGTACAGAGATCCCTGCTAAAGCAAAAGAGGATAGATGGGGAGAATTAGGCCAATTAATTCTTGTTACAGACAAGACAGTCAGTTGGAGAACCTTGGTTCTTCCTCATACGATGCACAAAGAATGGGGGCAGCAAGAAGCTGTGGGAGATCCCAGAGGATTGCTTGGGCTTCGGATGGATACTGGTAGCAGGCAGCATGGGAAAGGAATGTAAAACTATAGCTAAATCCAGACTGGTCTGAATCTTAGTGAAGGGTGGCCTGAAAGTAAACAGGCTATTAAAGTGCAAAATTAGCACAAAAATCCCGAAAGTCTCTTAACAGAATCATAGAACTGTTTAGGTTGGAAAAGACCTTTAAGATCAAGTCTAACCATTAACCCAACTCTTCCAAGTCCACTGCTAAGCCATGTCTCTCAGCACCACATCTACATGACTTCTAAACACATCCAAGGATGGTGACTCCACCACTTCCCAGGGCATCCTGTTCCAGTGATTGACAACCATTTCTGAGGAGAATTTTTTCCTAATATCCAGCCTAAACCTCCCTCTGCAGCCTCCTTTCAAGGAGTTGTAGAGAGCAAGAAGGTCTCCCCTCAGCCTCCATTTCTCCAGATTAAATAGCTCCAGAACCTCAGCCACTCCTCATAAGACTTTTATCCTCAATACCCTGTGTTGCCTCCTAGATGGCAAGTCTAGTGATGCCATGGTTCTGGGACAGCCGATAATTAGCCAATTGTGTCTTTATGAATAGTTCTTCCTGATAAAGCTCTGGTGACAGAAATGGCCTTCATTGCACAGAAGGTTAATTACCTTGCCAAGCCTCTCCAAATTATTTTGGAGGAGAAATGAGAAATGCTCTTGGACCAGTAGACAAGAGTGAAATATGGCCTGTAGGGTTTGGGGCCCTTACAGATCATTCTCCTTGTCCCTGTGGTATGATGAGCAGGTCACTTTTATTTCAGAAACAAGCCCTACATCCAGTGCTGCCTGTCTGCACACACCAGCCCGTGCTTGTAGCAGGACAGTGCTTGTCTCTGTCAGGCTCATCAGGATGTAATTAGCATCTTGGAAGTAATAAATCTCTGCAACTGCTGACATGAATGCAGTGCAGCTTAGACAAGTGCTGATCATTGTCCCACGTCCTCCTGTAATCATTCCAGCATGTCTAGGAAAGATGGTAAAGGTCTTCCACAGCTCTTTGGGAAAGAATTCGTGGAGCATCTCCTGGTGTCTCCTAAGAACCAGGAAAGGTGCCTGTGCAAGTCTTAATGCCATGTGCATGTAGTGCCAGAATGGCCCTAGATGTTTCAAGGTTATTCTGTAGGATGGCTTCTGTAATTTGCAAGAAATAGCCAGATGGATTAGTAGTTTGAGCTATCTCTGCAAGTAAGACTTGTTGAGAACAAATTATTACTCTGCTAGATCAGCAGGTGGGGCCTCTCTCCATCTTTCTTTTTCCTGGCCTCAAGAACTAGATGGATATGGCTTTTTTTTCCCCTCTAGCCACTGATACAGAATAGATTGCTTTATTGTCCAGTGTATTTAATCTTTTCTATATGCTGCGTATTTCCATGAGAGGCTTAAAATTTTACTTGTTGAGATCAATTAATGAATGTTGCTTTTTCTTTTCAAATGGCCATGGCTGGTTTTTTGCCAGAGCTGTTCATCCACAGCTGTGAATTCTTTGGCATTGGCCACAGATGGAAGCAAGCTGGAAACTCCAGATTAAAGATATTAAAACTAATTAAAGAAATAGTTTGTCATGAGTTCAGAGCTGTCAGGGAAATTGTTGAAATCGTGGGATGGGATCTGTGGCCAAATAACAGGTTTTGTCTTTCAGACATTATGTATACTTGCCAATATAGCAGATGGAACGACAGCAAAGGAGCTGATTATGACCAACGATGACATCCTGCAGAAAATCAAATACTACATGGTAAGGGTGATTTCTGTTAAAGGGTTTATGTTGGTCTTTTGCAGCAATGAAAAAGAGGATACTTTAGCATTTTGTTGTGTAAATGATTCAGTATCATAAACTGTTTTGGGTTGGAAGGGACCTTAAAGATCATCTAGATCCAACCCCCCTGCATGGGCAGGGACACCTCCCACTAGACCAGGTTGCTCAGAGCCCCAGCCAACCTGCCCTTCAACACTCACTTAACTTTCACATACCCAGTTGTGTTTAAGGAAGGTGTTCAGTAGTGCAGCTCCATATGGCAGAGCTGTACTGAGGATCTGATCAAAAGGAAAATCCAGTGGTTATTTCCTGTAAGAATGTTACAGAGACTTCAGCAATACCTGTAACACATCTACAGGAAAAACGTTTCACCATCTTGGAAAAGGCATTTCTTGTAGACCTCAAGAAATTAGAAAGGAAATGACTGAATGCTACTCAAGGGCCTTGTGTCATGGCACTCTCTCTGAGAGCAGCTGTAGATAAGAATTAGTCCCAGCTTTGCTACATTATTTATTACAGGATGAATGCCAAAATGTAAGCCTGAGAATTTCTACGTTTCTTCTTCTAAACTTGAGCCCTATTTTTCCATATTTAGAGTCACTCAAATGCTAAACTTCAGCTTGCTGCCATGTTCTGTATATCAAATCTCATATGGAATGAAGAAGAAGGTAAGAAAGCCTCACTAGTGATGCATGTACCAGTCACTGTCCTGCTCAAAAGGCTGATGTTGCAGGGTAATCAATATTTTAAGTGCACAGTGGGATCTCAAGTGTCAGGGGAGACATCATATAACATGGGATCATAGAATCCCAGAGTGGTTTGGGTTACAAGGGACCTTAAAGGTCATCTAGATCCCAGTCCCCTGCACGGGCAGGGACACCTCCCACTAGACCAGGTTGCTCAGAGCCCCAGCCAACCTGCCCTTCAACACTTCCAGGGATGGGGCTTCCACAGCTTCTCTGGGCAACCTGGGCCAGTGTCTCACCACCCTCACACTCAAGAATTTCCTCCTCATGTCTAATCTAAATCCACCCTCTTCAAGTTTTAAGGATAAGTGAGAGTGGTCAGGAGGACATTGAGGAAAGTGTAGGGAGCTGTTCTGAGGCAGGAAGGGGAGACACAAGAAGAGTGTGTCAATAAATAGGAGTTGATGAGAGTCAACAGGTTTCCACCTGTAGCATTTCTGTAAAATCTGGAAACAATGGGAGTGAAAGAGAATCCTAGTAAGTGAGCTTCCAAGTCTTAAGGAAGTTGTAGAAGCTGTTGGAGGGAACAGGTTCACTGGAGAGGAGAAATGGATTAGAAAGGGGATTTATTGCAAAGAAATCTTCCCCAGCATGGATTGCTTGAGTGGGCTGGGTGATGAAGCTCTGAAACCTGTTGAAGAATTTGTGGGTGGAACTGGAAGGAATGGGGAAGGCCTCGGGTAAGAAGAGTTACGGCCTGGAGCAATGGGAGGTGGCCAGGAAGGAGCTGAAGGATGCTGCTGCACAGGAAAACGTGTGTTGGGGGGTGGAGAGGGCAGGTGGAGGCAGCAGTGTGGAGCTGGAAAAAGTGGCAAGGAAAAGGGTGACAGGAGGTGCTGTGCTTTCAGGGATGGTGGGGCTGGCAGGAAGACTTTCAGATGGATGGTTTACAGACCCTCAAGTTGACCAGGCTGCTCTTCAGTGAAGAAATTGGTGTCTCTACTTGGTTTGGGGCTTTGTTTTTTTCCTCTACTGTGTAACTTACTCCTCGTCTGTGGGATCACAGACCTTCACTCAGTGGGTGACACCACCTGGCTGTGCTCCTGGTGGCTTTCTGCTGGTACACTGACCTCTCACAGTGCTACAAGGCAGACCCCAAACACACCTCCAGCTAAGTGCTCTCTGCACCTCCAGAATGTTCTCTGCATCCAAATCAGTGAGAGGAGAATAAGCTCAAGTCAAGCTTCTTACTGTAGAATAAAATGTGTAGATTATTGCCTTCCAAATTTTATTCTCTTTAAACAAATGCACACAGAGCACAAAAAAAATGAACTAGAGCTCCCTTGTGAAGAGCCACAACTGAGGGAGTTTTCCCCTTGCTGTCTTCTAACTGACCTGCCTGCCCTACCCCTCCACTGAGCTGGTTTCTGCTACTGGTCCTTTCTTCTGTCTGCAGACGTTTAGTTTTGGTGATCTTCCCAACAATGTGGTTTATTGTTGTAGGTTCACAGGAACGCCAGGATAAACTACGAGACATGGGAATAGTAGATATTCTACATAAATTGAGTCAGTCATCGGATCCAAATCTGTGTGACAAGTGAGTATAAAGGAAAATCCAGAAAAGATTAGAAGGAAATCTTAGCTTTTTATTTTAAAAGTGCCTTTTTTTTTTTTAAATCTTTATGATTATAGAAGAATTGACCAGAAAAACGATCACTGCAGTGGGTTTTATGGGGTATAAAGAAATGGTGATGAATACTTCTTTAAAGAGCAGGTTTTGGATTGCTCAGGGGAAACAAACCTTACTGAATGATAAAATAACTGCACTGAAGATCTTCTGAAACAGTTGAGGGTCCTCTCTGAAACCTCTCTGATTGATACACAGATATTTGTGTGAACTTTGGACCACTAACAAAGTTCCAGAGGACTGGAACAACAGGAAGCCATCACATAACAGTATGAATAAGGACAGGGCCAAAGGAAATGGCCTGAAGCTGCACCAGGGGAGGGTCAGACTAGAGATTAGGAGGAATTTCTTTACTGGAAGAGTGGTCAGGCACTGGGACAGGCTGCCCAGGGAGGTGGTGGAGTCACCATCCCCAGAGGGATTCAAGAATTGTGTAGATGCAGCACTTCAGGGCATGTTCCAGTGACCAAGGCTGGGGGGGGGGGGGGGTTGTGGGTGTTTTTTGGTGGTTTGTCGTGGGCGTTGTGCGTGTTTTTTGGTGTTTGGTTTGGGTTTTTTGTGTTGATGGTTGGACTTGATGATCTTAGAGGTCCTTTCCAACCATGACAATTCTGTGATTCTGTGACATTGTCTTGTATGTGAAGCTGTTGAAAACCTCAGTAATTACCAGGTTGTTCCTTCATTGCAGGGCGAAGACAGCACTCCAGCAGTATCTTGCATGATCAAAGACTAAATGAATCTATGGACACCCCTCATGTCTACTTAAGGAACAGCAGGAGATATTCCTGACTCCTTATATTTGCACAAGTCACCTTGGGCTGCATTTTTCTCAGGTGCAGGGAGCTGCTTTGCAGAAACAGTTTAAATGATCAGGTCTCCAGTGCACTTGAGAATTTTCTTGAGGTAGTTTCTTTACTCAGAGGACTCCTGGGGGGTTGTTTTGGTTTTCTGGGTTGTTTGTTTTTTTTTTTTCCCTGAGCTACCTGGACTTTCAGATAGAACAATCAGTCATCGTTTTTCTTTTGGGCCTACAATGTTCTGCTTTTGCTGCAGCCTGTGTGTGTGGATGTGTGTGTGTGCTCGAGTGTGTGCTTGGGTGAATGTGTGTGTGTGTGATACCTCAATTTTGTTTCTCCTTTTTTTTGTGTGTGTGTGTGAAAATCTTTTTCTACAGGTTTTCAAGGATTAACCATTGTTTGCTGTACGAATACTTCAATTAATTATATACAGTTTGAATGAAATGTTATTTAAAAAAAAAACCAAACTGTTGTATCCCATAAAGTTTATTTTGAATTTTGAACAGATGAATGTTTTTAAGTAAAATATATGCATTTCTGAACTTCAGCTTAACTTACATTATACTTCATTTTTAAAGAGAAAAATAGAGGGAGACAGCAGACCCCAAATACTAAGCAGCATATTCTGTACTGACAAGGTCCAAGAGAGTTTTTTACCACTGTACAAGGTCACCTGGAACTGATGACATGCTCAAATCCATGAAATGGGTCAGCTGGATTCTTCTGGGTTTCTTCCCATTTTTAGAAGGAAAGCTTCAGAGTTAGGATGGCTGTTGACCTTTCTGGAAAGGAGCAGGTGGCTGCAGTATCAGCAGGCATAAGCTATTGCTTGAGTAACCAAGAACTTACCCAGGTAATTGCTGAAGGATTATCTTGTTTCACTGGTGAGAAGTAGTTGCTGATCACCAATATCAACAGAGCAAACAGTGTGTTGCAGAAGTTACACTGTCAAGAGACCAGAGGAGCTGGCAAGCAGGGATTAAGGGATTGCTTTTATTCTGCATCCTTTACCTCCAGATATAGTGAAGTGACTTACAAATGTTTTCCATGAAAGATCAGCTGGGTGCATTAAGTTGGGGAAGGGATGGAAAAATTGGGCGTTTGGGTTGTTTGTTTTTTCAAGTTCACTAATGTTGCTACAGGTTTTGTGTATATATGCAGATATACACACTTGCATGGATTTGGATACCTGCATAATAAGAGATGGGATTTTACTGCCTGCAGAAGCTTAGATTGTCCATAAGTTCCTGAAATTGTGCCTGTAAGTGTGGAGAAAAAAAAAATACAAGTGCAAATGAAGATGACTGTGAAAGGTTGGAATGTGAGAGCCCAGGGGCTTCACAGTCATGAGGGCAGGAAGGAGCTCTCCTTCATGCAGCTCAGGGTTCTTGCTTTCTTCCCATGTTTCCTTTCTGGTTTCAGCTTAGCCCACAGGTTCATAGACTCTCCAAACACTCGATCTACACAGCACTACCAGGCACACTAAAGATTGCAGCCAGTGTCTTAAATCTGACTTGTGTTACACTGAACTTCAGGAAGGCTGCAGCAAGAAGAGAGGTCTGTAACTTTGCTAACCAATTTTGATAAGTATCTTCATCTTGTCTTTCTAATCAGAAGGTCAAATTGTGATAGCCTTACTTTTTTTCCAAGCAAACTAATTCCATCAGCAAATGTGAGCACAGTTTGGCCTGGAATTTGAATGTGTTCTGTATGAGATAACTGTTATCACTTGGTTGCAAAGGAGAATATATACATTTCATGTAACTTCTTCCACTCTTAAAGACAAATAAAAGTGAGCACCTGACACTTTTTCCCCAGGCATTGCAGTAAGTGACTGGCAGTTCTTAATGTCCTTCTGCAAGTTTTTCATGATGGACTTTGGGGGCTGAACAAGAGGGAAAGTGAAAATATGTGAGAACTTGAGAAATACCAGTGCCTCAGAAGTGAAGTCTTATTGATAAAATTCAATCAAATGTGTTTTTGCTTGACCTAAGAAAAAGTTCTGAGGCAGGTATTGTCAATGCAAAACTGTACAGCGGGCACCTGACTTCTACATTTGCACTCCTGCTGTGGACATTTAGGAGCTCAAGTTCTTGCATATCTCTTCTCATCCTGCCCCAATTCACGTTTCTAAAGCAAATCTATTGAATCTATAAAACTTTGGTGCCTAAAGGTGTTCAGAAAAAGTCAGTAAGTATCTGTGTACACGTTCTGAGGGGGTTTCCTGAAATTCTACCAGAAAAACAAAACCCCAGTGCTCAGACAATCTTGTTGCTGCATGAGGACAGCTGACATTTTCCACAGCTATTGATAGGACAACCTGTTGGATGAGGACATTTTTACATTCAGTTAAGCTTTGTGAATATTTTTTGATGTTGCTATAGGTATGTACAAAAAGAAGAATACTGTTAATAAAAAGAACTTTACCAGAACATCTAGATTTTTCTCAGCTTCATGGAGAAATCTCAGCTTTCTGTGCCAGCTTCTCTACAGACTGACAGTTGCCTGAGATTCATGGTGGGACCAAGCTTGTTGGCTGGTTGCCCAGATCTTTACCAACTTTATTTAGGTAGTAATTTGTGAATTACAGGGTTGCTTGGCAGAACTGAAGCAAGTCTGAAGGTGGTCTGGACCTTCTAGAAATCACCAGGATTTCTGCTGTTCTGGTGCCATTTCTCTTCTGAAAACCAATCCTGATGGATTTTGATAAGTATGTCTGCTCTTTGTGTCTGGGTCCAGCGATGGTGTCCTTCTCTCAAAGGTGACGTGTCAAAAAGTGAAGAGTTCTGCATGGAGCTTGGCATGCACGTTGTCAGACAACTGCTGCACTTGGTTGCTCCTCACCACCTCCAGCCCACACTTGGAGTGGAGTCTCTCCACACAAAGTCACATGAGACAATTTGGTTGTTGTAGTCACAGAGCTGCATTGTAATAGTGAAGGATGCCAAGTGACCTGCTCAAAAGCATCTTGTGCCAGTATATTATTTTTTTTAATTTATTTTCAGACTTCAGCCATTGCAGTAGATGTTGCACCTTGATGAAAGTGCTGAAGCAGTGGCACAGCAGGCAGAAGAATAATTGAGGTGCATGAGATCAGATTCTTGAAGGCTCTAAAATGGGTTTAGCAGGACTGTTTTTGGTAATCCTAAAATGTAAGTGCATGATAGGTGTAAACATGTACAATTTCAGTTGTCAAAATAATTAGGACTTTGCTGGAGGCTTATTTCTACAAAAAGGGACAGTTGCTGGGGTCATCGAGGGGTGCAGTTTGCTCTGCTGAGCTGGTGTTGGAGGCAGGGGAGCCCCTGCCAAGGCTCAGCCCCACCATGTCCCCTGAGGGCACTGGACAGTGTCCCCTTGGCTTTCCTGGGCAGGAGGGGAGTTGATGTGCCAAAAGCTGAATCCTCCACCAGGAGGGGCCTTGACCAGCTGAAGGACCAGCCCCTAGATGTCATGTGCTATGTGACGAGAGGCCCCTCCAAGGTCTGCACCTGGAGCCCAGTGGCCCTGGGTGTGGGGATGGACAGGGTGAGCTGCAGCCCTGCCCAGCTGGGCATCACCGCGGGGGGTGCTGGGCACTCATGGCAAATTGGAAAACACCAACCAGCCTTCAACAGCCAGCTGCTTTTGGAGTGGGACCAGCAGCTTGTCCCCCCTGCTCGGGGCTGGGGAGGTCGTGCCTGCAGCGCACGCCTGGTTTGGGGCCGCTAGCTTAGGAGGAACAGGGAAGAACTTGGAGCGGGGTCCGTGTGGTGGGCTGGGAGGAACCGGGCAGGTTCGGGAGGCAGGGGGGGGCTGCTGCTTGTAGGAATTACAGAGGAGACAGAGCTGACCTTGCCGGCTGCAGCGGACACCGAGAAGGGAGCGGGGCGGGCTGGGCTGCCGCTCCGCCCCGGGGCTGCCATGGCAGCTGCGCTGCTGCCAGCGCACACACAGGGACTGCCAGGCTGGGGCCTGGGAGCTTCTGCCACCCTCACGGGTAGCAAAGCAGCACCCCGGGCCCTGCAGCAGCCCCTCGCCCCTGTGGGAAGGGTGCAGGCAGAGCCCAAAGCCCTGCGGAGCTAATCCTGACCCCTCCAACGGGGCAGGGATGCTGCCGTAGGTGGCAAGTCCCGGGTGGAGGAGCCAGGACAGGTGAAAAGTTTTCTCTGTGGTGCAGGTTGGCCAGCAGTTGGTTTCACATAACTAGAGGACATCTGCAGTGCTTCACACTTGGGACTGCTGCTGAAGGGAGCCTTGTTCCTGCAGAAGGATGGCTGCAAAGAAAAAGGAGGTAGTACTGCAGGTCAGTAAGAGCCAGGCTTTGAAAAGTTCTTTTAAACTCCTGGAAAATGCAAAGGATGAAGTTCAGTCTTGGGCTATCTCAGATTCTGGTGGCAAAGCCCCGCTGTGAGGTCCTTGTGGTGGAAAAGCATTCCTGAAGGCAGGTGGGAAGTGGGGGGAAGCACGGCAAGTGAAACCTGCCCCCCAGGCTCTGTGCTGCGGGGTGCAGGTTGTGCTGCAGAGCTGTTGGAGCTAGCACGGGGTTGGCTGCTTTCGTAGGTCAAAATGCATCTGTGTTTCATGGGATAGTGGTTCAGAGGACATTTAGAATTGGGGAACTGGGGAAGGGGGGAGGTTCTCCTGAAAGGCTAGTGCCACTGAACGTTTTTGATCAGTTCACATATTTAGAAAGATCGCTGTGGAAGTGGAAAAGTTAGGAGGTAGGAAAAAATTCAAAGGCTGAAAAGCCTATTTCACAATCATGTGTAGAGGAATTTGTCCCTATTTACACGGTGCAAGTGACCTGATGATGCTTTAGATCTACCTGTATAGGGGAGAGAGGGTTTCTGAGAGCAGTTTAGTATACAAAAACATTGGAAAACCTAAAGTCAGTTATGAAGATCTACTTAAATTTTGGAACAAGTTTAGAGTTCACAAGAGAGAAATACTGAAAGAGATTATGGGCTCTACAACCTTGTTTATTCACTGTTAAAATTGGAAAGCATGGAGTGAACTTTTGTTTAAGGGAAAGAAGATCATTTTTCCATGGTTAAAAATGTTTTCTACCACTGCTTGTCTAGTTGGGTTCCTGCGTGATGGGGAAAATGAGATAGATCAACCAGACTTTGCACCTCTGGCAACTAAGGGAAAGCTGGGTCTAGATCTGCAAAAACAAGTTTGTTCACATCTGGGGATGAAATCTGAACCTCATGTAGGGTATGATGTGGTGTCCTAAAAAAGTTCTGGTTATATTAGAGAAGAGCCAAGTGCTGGTGGCCTCGAGGCATCCAGATTAGCAAAGCACTTTGAAGGTGCCAGCATTGCCTTCCAAGTCCATCAGCTGAACTCATGGCTGAACTCATTATCACAAACTATGATCATAAATTATTTGAACTTTTGTGAAACGCTCCAAGGGTGGTCCTAGTACTAGTGATAACTGGAATAATTAAATGTCTAAATTCTGTGGGTGTTCTCTGAAAAAATTACGCTTGGGGGTATGTGCTAAAGAGAACAGGAGGTGTTTGAAAAGCTGCCCATGCTCTGAGTGAGGGCCTGGAGAAGCTGTACTGGGTGACCTCCAGTGACACCTCTGCCATTGAATTTGCACTGCAGTTTCCACCCTTGGAATTCTTGACTTTGCAGTTTTATCAGTCCTTTAATGCTCATTGTTGTTAATGAATGTAAAATAGTTGACCTTATTGCAGCTTACTGTCTTCTAGGGTAGACCAAATACAGTTAAGATTAATGATACCAACTGAGAGAGTTATTAGGATTTTTCATTGTTCAGGATGAACAAAACCAGACCTTGCATTTCTCAAGAAGCCTTTTTTGTTTTTAAACTTCCTGTGTTTTTCTAAAAATGTACTGAGGGACAACTCCCTTAAGATGGGGAAGATGCTAGAGGTGTTTTCCTTTCTAAAAACAGTGTTGGCAGTGTGAGATAATAAAGTATGTGACAAAGTGTATGGAATCATCTAGGCCATCCTTGGCTGGGTAAGCCCCTGAGCAACCTGATCTAATGCTGAGCTTTGAGCAGGGGATTAGACTAAGGACTCCACAGATCCCTTCCAACCATGATCTTTAGATGCCCTCTGTTGTTTACTATGTTGTGGAAATCTTTAGGCAGCAGCAGGTAATTCAGGTAAGGACGTGCTGGGCTCAGACCACCCACTAGTGCCCAGACATCATGAAAACTGAAGATTTGCTAGTTTATTTTATCAAGACTGAAACATTTTAACAAAATAGTACTGCTTGTGTAGCAGCCAAGGTGAGGAACTGCTGGTAGAGAATCATCTGGCTTATAAAATGCGATGAGGCCTGAGTCTGAAATAGGTGTGAGGAGAGGAGGATGTGCTGGAGACAAGCATGTTGAAGCAGCACTGAGTGCTGCAGGGCTGCCCAGCCCTGCTGCTCTCCCCGCTACCTGCACACCTGGGGGCCAAGGCACAGGAGGAACACCTGGAGTCCTTCCTTGCTCTCAGATCTTGCTCCTGGAGTCGTGCTGCCATAAAGGCTGGAGAGCACCAGGCAAAACCTGAGGCTGTATGGGTGTTTCACAGACCTTCCCTCTCCTGCTGTACATGCCCCAGGCTGGCAGGTTCAGCACCATCAGCCACGGGCCCTGATAAGATGCAGGGGGCCATGTCACCCCCCAGAACAACGTTTAGTCTCTCTGCAAACTGAGTCTGGGGTCCCCAAGCAGCCAGACTGTTCAAGCAGCTGCTGCCATGAAACAGGGGAGGGCTTGCTCTTGGCTGGATGCTGCCACCCTTCCCATCTGCCTTTCCTTGGTTCTTGTCAGACAGCTGGAGTCTCCAGGCCAGTAAGCTTCTCTACAGAGTTAGCTGGGTCTCTTGGAGCATGTGGGTAGAGGGGAAAGAATGAGAATTTGGGAGTGAGGATATCTGACCAGCTTTATTCTCAGAGGTCTTCCACCCATGTTCTAGCATAGCTTGGGCCTGCCCACCTGGTCAGAGGTGAGAGGATGGCAGTCCAAAAAGTTTCCTGAGTGCTCAGCTAATAATACCTCTTCCAGCTTAAATGGAATCATGAGGTGACTTGTCAGAATGTTTGCAGTGACCAGGTAGTACCTGATGACTTACTGTTGCTTTTACTGGTTTTCACACAGATGAACATCAATAGCCAGGAGCTCTGGGATGAAATGCTATGTCTCAAAGGACTCATTGGTAAGGGTATGGTCAGCATACTGGATTGCTTTTGTTCTGTGTTAAAAGGACCTCAGTGCTGCCAGGAATCATTTGCTACTGACATGGATGTTCAGTCAGTCCCTCCACTCCTCTTGCCTTGAATGGGAGAAATAAATATGCTAACAGAGGAGAGACCAGCTGGAGGTTGCAGTTGCTTTCATTTATGTGGGACAATTACCATGCATTCCAAGCAGTGCTGGGGCAGGAGCTTCTGGAGTCTCCTGACCAGCTACCCACCTGGAGCAGGACTGTCCCCAGTGCAAGGCACAGCCCTGGTTCCCAAGGGTGGAGGTGTGAGGGCTGCTGGGTGAGCCTCCTGTGCAGCAGTTTTCCCTAGAAGATCTGGTACCTCTGGGGTCACAGCCACATCAATGGTCCTTCTAAAGGCTCTGCTCTGGTTTGAGGGGGCAAGGCTAATCGTGTGGCATCCATACCAGGACCTAGAGACAGGGTGTTGTTTAGGACCCTGAGGGATCCCAGGGGCAGAACAGAAAGAGGGGTCAGGATTCCCTCCCATTTCCTGCCATCCCTGTAACAGCCAGGATGGCAATAAAGTCTGTCTCCCTTCCTGCCTTCCTTCGCTTGTCCAGTGGACATCTAGGAGAGGGGCTCATGCTCTTTGTTCTCAGCTCCCCACATGCTCTGCAGGACCCGACTCCATTGGTTGCTGGCAAGAGCCCTGGCCCCTTTTTCCAAGTCAGCTCTGCCACCAGGGACTTTTGGACACCTCTATCAGTGACCACTGACATTAGATTTTAGATATACTTGTATATTTTGCATTATCATCCCACCTTCCCTGTTCTACTAAACCTGTTCTAGTTTTAACTTCCAACCTTGAAGTCTGTCTTCCTTATTCCCATTTATCTTCCCCTGGGAGGCTGGAGGGGAGCAGCAGAGAGCAGTTCTGTTCCTTGGCTTTGGGTTTGCCATGACCACTAAATGGAGAGAGGCTCCTCCACAACATTCCTGTTAGCTTGGTATTTTATGATGGGATTTCATCCTCTGCTCTAACATTTGAAACCTGGAAAGAGTACGATAGTTTCTACTTCAAAATTGAATCTATAGCCCTTCTGGTGCTCGGCAGGAGTCCTGCCACTCTCTGGAGAGAACTAGGGCAGCAACAAGTTGCAGCTTGGTTGGACATAAAGCAAGTCTCCTTCCCCAGGGTGGTGCTGCAGAAGTCCCAGGGGAGGCGACTTCCATCCTTAGAGTTTTCCGAGATAGTTCTTATTGCACTAGCACCCTTCTGCAGTCTTCTTCCAAATGATTATGCTGCAAAGTGGGCAAGTCGTCTATGTCTAAACTGACCCATTTTGACCTCATCCTTACTAATTTTCCTGCTTGCAGTTGTTGATGCATTTCAAGCGTGGTGTGGTCCATGCAAAACAGTAGCGGATCTTTTTCGAAAAATAAGGAATGAAGTTGGCAGTGATCTCCTGCATTTTGCTGTGGTAAGATCTAATTTGGCACTCTTAAATTAACTGGTCTCTTGAAGTCAGCAGGTAACTAAAGGCTGAAGTCATTTCTCTTTCCAATATTCAGCCAAAATGGTAACAGTCCAGGAGTTCCAGCTTGTGTGGGTGGCCCTGCCAAGTACAGATACTTGGTTACATCAGTAAGAACTCATCTAATTAATGATTTCCAGGCTTCATCTGTTCTGTATGTTTCAGATTTCTGCTTAAGCAGGTAATGCTGGACAGAATAATTAACATGTGTGTCCCTCTGGTGTACAGAGAGTCTGAAGGAGCTGGTTTGTTCACCCTGGAGAAGACTAAAGGACAGATGTCTAGCAGGGGATTAATTCAGAAGGCAGAGACAGTGGTACCCAGCAAAAAGAACAACAAACAACAGGATAAATTGCAGCAGGGAAAAATCCAAGTAGAGAGAAGGAGAAAGTATTCAGTGTAGGAGTGGCTGGACACTGGGACAAGTTCCCAAAGAGGCTGTGGAGCACTGATTCTTGGAGATGCTCAAAACTAACGCAGCCTTGAGCAATGTCCTGTAACACTGAGATTAGCCCTGCTTTGGGCAGGGTCTTGGACTAGAGTCCTTCAGAAGTCCCTCCCTCCCCCATGCTGAGGTTGTGGATCCCTCTCCTAGCTGAAGGCTGGCTCTCAGCTGCTGCCAGAGCCATGGGCAGTGAGGTTTCTGGTGGAGGTGTCTGCTCAGCACTCCTTTCAGCCTACTGCTGCCCCTGCTGCTGCTGCCACTTCGGCTTCTCTTGTCACTCCTTACCCACAAGAGGCCCTAGTTTCATTTTTCTAGGCTTTTTTAGTACAGGGAACTGCTGGAGAGAGTCCAGGGGAAGGCAACAAAGGTGACTGGGGAACTGGAGCATCTCCCTGATGAGGAAAGGCTGAGAGAGCTGGGGCTGTTCAGCCTGGAGAGGAGAAGGCTGAGGGGAGACCTTCTGAATGCCTGTGAGTATCTACAGGGTGGGTGCAGGGAGGATGGAGCCAGACTCTGCTCAGTAGTGCCCAGGGACAGGACCAGGGGCAACGGGCACAAGCTGGAACATGGGAAGTGCCACTGAAATGTGAGGAGAAACTTCTTGACTGTGAGGGTGACAGAGCCCTGGGACAGGCTGCCCAGGGGGCTGTGGAGTCTCCTTCTCTGGAGATATTCAAACCCCCCTGGATGCAGCCCTGGGTAATGTGCTCTGGGCAATCCTGCTTTAGTGGGGGGGTTGGACTAGATGATCTCTAGAGGTCCCTTCCAGCTCTGACAGTTCTGTGATTCTGTGATTTTTCTCTGGGATTCAGTTGGCCAAGCTGCTGTGAGATAGATACCCCTGCCCCAGGAGAGCTGTGGGTGAGACCTGCCTGCTTCTCAGGTGGCAGCCACTGAGCTGCAGGTTGGCTGTGGGCCTGGCTCTGACCAGTATCATTTTGTCCCCTAAATTTGGGACCCAGGGGTGTTTTGCTGTCCATGGGGATGAGTGCCAGCCAGCTGAGGTGGTTTGATACCAGGCAGTTGCATGTGAATTCCTCCAAAGCAGAAATGCTTTTCTAGAAACACCTGTTTTATTTTACATTCTTTTTAGGCTGAAGTTGATTCCATTGATGCTCTGGAAAAATACAGAGGGAAATGCAAGCCTGTCTTCCTGTTTTATGCAGTGAGTGAAAATATTTTTGCAGTAGTTGCATAGTGATAAACATCACTTGCTGGTGGGAATAAATGTCCTTCTTGAGGGATACTTTTTCCTTCATGTGTGACAGGACAATTTTATTTTCTCTGTATCTGCTGGTATCTACTGGTGATCAGGTGGTGCATGTTGGTTTACCACCAAGAAACAGAATAATGCAATTTTTTTTTTAATAAAAAAAGACCCCAACAACAAATCCAGAGATTAAGGAATGAATGAAGCAGAACAGTTTGAGTTGCACAGGTGGGTGGAAGGCAGATGTTGCACAAAGTTACAGGAACTCTCTAACAAGAGATTGTCAAGCTGCTTTTGTTTTGTTTAACCTGGGGAGGCCCATGTAGCCTGTGCTGGATGGCCGTGTTCCATGGCCCTCTCCTCTCAGTCATGAGAACCCCCATGGCTCAGGCCCGGGGAGCCCTGTGACTTTCTGAACCACGTCTGTGTGTGCAGGGGGTTGCTGCAGGTGGAGACCCCGTGAGCAGAGTTCACACCATGTCAGCAGCTGGACATGGGTGTGAGAGCCTTCAGATTCAACATCTTCATCAACGACCTGGATGAGGGTACAGAATATCCCCTCAGCAAGTTTGCTGATGACACTAAGCTGGGAGGAGTGGCTGACACACCAGAAGGCTGTGCTGCCATTCAGAGAGACTTAGACAGGCTGGAGAGTTGGGCGGAGAGAAACCTGATGAAGTTCAACAAGGGCAAGTGTAGAGTTTTGCATTTGGGGAAGAACAACACAATGTCCCAGTATAGGTTGGGGGCTGACCTGCTGGAAAGCAGTGTAGGTGAAAGGGACCTGGGGGTCCTGGTGGACAGGAGGATGACCATGAGCCAGCAATGTGCCCTTGTGGCCAAGAAGGCCAATGGCATCCTGGGGTGCATTAGAAAGGGTGTGGTTAGTAGGTCAAGAGAGGTTCTCCTCCCCCTCTATTCTGCATTGGTGAGGCCACACCTGGAGTATTGTGTCCAGTTCTGGGCCCCTCAGTTCAAGAAGGACAGGGAACTGCTTGAAAGAGTCCAGTGCAGAGCCACAAAGATGATTAAGGGAGTGGAACATCTCCCTTGTGAGGAAAGGCTGAGGGAGCTGGGTCTCTTTAGCTTGGAGAAGAGGAGACTGAGGGGTGACCTCATCAATGTTTACAAATATGTAAGGGGTGAGTGTCAGGGAGATGGAGTTAGGCTCTTCTCAGTGATGACCAGTGATAGGACAAGGGGTAATGGGTGTAAATTGGAGCATAGGAGGTTCAAGGTGAAGATCAGAAAAAACTTCTTTACTGTGAGAGTGACAGAGCACTGGAACAGGCTGCCCAGAGAGGTTGTGGAGTCTCCTTCGCTGGAGACATTCAAAACCCACCTGGACAAGTTCCTGTGTGATGTGCTCTAGGTGACCCTGCCTGGCAGGGGGGGTTGGACTAGATGATCTTTCGAGGTCCCTTCCAACCCCTAGGATTCTAGGATTCTATGATTCAGCCTCCTGCTACTGCAGGACCTCCCTCCTCTCACAAGCTGCTTTGGTTCATCCTCAGACTGATCAGGAATGACAAAGAAGGTTGTTCCAAAGTTTCCCTCATGTTCTGGAGCAGAGCAGCTCTGTCAGGCAGGAGGGCCTGGTACACAATATGATGGGTGATGTGCTGCTGGGGTGGTTTCCAGAGCCCAGAGGGCACCACTAGAGCACTGACTGATTTGCTTTTCCCACCTTTACAGGGAGGAGAATTAGTAGCTGTTGTAAGAGGAGCAAATGCACCATTGCTGCAGAAGACCATTCTGGAACAGCTGGCAGTGGAAAGGAAGGTTTTAGAACACGGAGGAGAGTGTGTGGTGGTAATCAATCACTAAATCCTTAAATACCTGTAGATGTGCATGCTAGAAGAAAGGTTAAGCTCCCCTGTGCCAGCACAGAGTTGCTTTCTGACTAAAATCCTGTCTGTCCTTTTGTCTGGACTGACTCTGCAATCTGGTTGGTGTCTCCAAGGCAGTGGAGAAAGCTGGAAGGGGTGATTGTGTCTTTCAAAACCTCTGTCCTCTTGACAAGAGAAAAAGTAGTATGTGTCATCCAGCTGTGCAGGATGAAAGAGAAACACTACTGAGACTTCTCTTGACCTGTTCACCTACCCGAAGCATTTATTTTATTCCTTACAGCTGCCTTCCTAATCAGCTTCCAATTCCAGGCTCTCTAGCAGGTGTCTGGGATGGCATTTCTCAGGCGGTGGTAGGAGATGGTTCCTTGCAGTCTTAGTCATTTTTGTTTCTTGGTGTGACTGATTTTGTGGATTTCTGCCTGAAGCCTTTTCCAGAGCTTTGCTCGTCTTTCACACTGATCTACAGCTCCAGGGACCTGCTGCTTGTACTCTGGGTATCCCTGGGTGGTTTTGGTTCCCAGTTTCCATCCTGGGCACTGCTGGTACAGGGTGTAGCCTTAGAGCAGCTGGGCAGATCTCAGCTGAAACCAGAGCACCGCCAGGCCTACCCCTCCCCAGCACTGCCACAGGGACTGTCATCTTGTGTGTGACCTCCTGAATGGTTAGGAGGTGATCTGCTAGAGAGCAGCTCCATGGAGAAGGATCTTGGGAGTCCTGGTAGACAACAAGTTATCCATGGGACAGCAATGTGCTCTCGTGGCCAAGAAGGCCAATGGTATCTTGGGATGCATTAGGAGGAGTGTGTCCAGCAGGTCGAGGGAGGTTCTCCTCCCCCTCTACTCAGCCCTGGTGAGACATCACTTGGCGTGTTGTGTCCAGTTCTGGGCTCCCCAGTTCCAGAGGGACAGGGATCTACTTGAGAGAGTCCAACAGAGGCTACAAGGATGATGAAGGGACTGGAACACCTGCCTTAGGAGGAAAGGCTGAGAGCTGGGGCTTTTCAGTCTGGAGAGGAGAAGACTGAGGGGGGATCTGATTAATGTCTATAAATACATGGGGGCTGGGCCTCAAGAAGGCAGGACAACCTCTTTTCACTTGTGCCCTGTGATAGGACAAGAGGCAATGGATTCAAACTCAAGCACAGGAAGTTCCACCTCAACATGAGGAAGAACTTCTTTCCTGTGAGGGTGACAGAGCCCTGGGACAGGCTGCCCAGAGAGGTTGTGGAGTCTCCTCTGGAGACTTTCAAGACCTGTCTGGATGCCTTTCTGAGTGATCTGCCCTAGTTTTTGGTCCTGCTCTGGCAGGGGGCTTGGACTCGATGGTTTTCAGAGGTCCCTTCCAACCCCTAACATTCCTAACATTCTGTGAATGGGACTCCTGAACTAATGGCATTTCTGAGGCACAAAAACGCCTTTCCAGTCTGTAACCTGCTAGTCTTAAGGGCATCTTCAAAGCACAGATGCTGGTGTGTTGCTAACTGCCAGCTCCCTCCACTGTGCAGGCCTCTGGTGACGTTGGCTGGCCTGTTTCTGTGAAGGCCTTTTCCCCAGGTTATTATTCTTCAGATAATTCAGAGCTCAGAAGGTGACTCTGGACAGCTAGATCCTCTGTTCTCCCTGCTGAGCCTCACCTCACCCTTAGGACAGCAGATGGACTGGTTCCTGGTGCGACTGGTGGAACATGGGGACCTGTCTGGCAGATGCCCACCCAGAGGACACTCAGGATGTCCTTTGCTCATCCATGTGCTCTTGCTGCTAGGTACAAGACAGAGGCTTCTCCAAAGGGAAGGGGAATGTGGCTGCTCTTCAGGAAAAACCACGGGAAGACCAAATAGGTAAGGCAGGCCCGTTGTGCCTTCCTGTGTGCCTTTGCTGAAGCTGGAACCCTAAAGGCTGCTCTAGCTGCTGCTTGGACACTGAGAAACTGAGACACTGAACTACCTGCACACGCCGCTCAGCTCCTCCGGGTGGTTTTTTAAAACCAAACCCAAACGTCTGGGCACCGAATCTTATTCCATCAGCTCTTGCCTTGTCTAAAATTAGCCACGTATTCCCACAGGCTTTTGTCTCTCGCCCATTTCTAACCTACAATGATGCAGGGACACAGCTGCAGACCGGCGCTAAGCACACCAGCCCCTGGGCCCCACAGTGCTGGGAATTGTAACAAAACCCACTTGGCTGTAGCTAAGGCGAGGGCGTGTTGAGGTGTCTCATTTATTTACCGATTTTCCGTATTCTTTAGCGATTTTCTTCTTTTTCCTTCCCTCGTAGGCTAACGCACCCTCGGTCCCGGGCCCGATTTCTCAGGCGTCGATGTGGCGCAGACGCGGGATTTCCCATTCAATAAAAGGATTTTGCATGGCAGCAGCGCCAGCTCCGTCCCCCCGTTCCCGTCCCCCCGTTCCCGTCCCCCCGTTCCCGTCCCCCCGTTCCCGTCCCCCCGTTCCCGTCCCCCCGTTCCCGTCCCCCCGTTCCCGTCCGTGCAGCGCGGGGCGCCGCGGCCCCTTTAAGGCCGCAGTGGGTGCAGGCGGTGCCGGGCTGCGCCTGCGCAGGGCTCGGGCACCGCAGGTTCGAGTCCCGGCGGTGCCGGCCCGCAGCCCGGCCATGGAGGCTGCTCCGGAGCAGAGCGCCTGTCCCGCAGGAGCGGAGGCCGAGCCGTGCCCGGAGCCGCCTGCGCACCGGCTGAGCGCGGCGGAGCTCGACCGCGAGCTGGACTCCCGTAGCGAGCTGGTGCGTCGCGAACCTCCGGGCGGGCGCGGCTCCCTGCCCGCCGCCGCAGCGCTCCCTTCCTCTGGGTGAAGCGGCCCGGGCCGGCGGTGTGTAGGCCGCTCCCCTCAGGGCGCGGGAGGGCGCGGCCGCAGCCCCTTCAGGCAGCCGTGAGACGGGGCGGGTTGGGCGGGCAGTGAGGGGCGAGAGCGGCGAGACCCCGCCGGCGTCCGGCCACCTCAGTTAATGGCGTTTGTCCCGCCGGTGCTTCCTCACAGCTCCTACGGCAGCGTCCGCCGGGTTTAACCCTTCCCTGAGAACTCACAGCTGCAAAATGCAGATAACAGTCAGGCCGAGCTGTCCAGCTGCCAGGGGAGCGGGTAACCGAGGGCTTAACGTGTCCCTGGGCGCTGGAAGGGGCTGTGCCGGGTGCGAGTCCATTGGAGCGGACACCGGGAGGTGTGGGACAGAGCGGGGCAGTTCCATGGAGCAGGACACGGGTGCTGGGGCTCGACCTGCTACAGCAACGCTTGATTGTAGCCACGCAAGTCGCAGATAAAAGTATCGTTATTTTTCAGAAAAGTACCGTTTTCCCCATTAGTAAACAGTCAGGAAAAAAACCCACCTTGTGTATCGTCTGTATTAGAAAGGCAGGGTAGTGTTGGTAGTGATCTTTAGAAACTGAAAAAAAGGGCATTTAAAATTTCACATCTGGGCACAGGGCGGAGAATTGATATTTTTGGTACCAAATATCTCTTATTCTGTCTTGCAATGCCAAGTTTCAGAGAATGCATCTTGAATAGGAGAAGTTGTAGTATAGATGGTGCCTTTCTGGGCAGAGGTGTGTTGGGAGGAGCACATGTGTAGCTGGGGGTTTATTTCCTTTATTTAGAAAAAAGTTTGGAAGGTGGAGCAGTCTCTGCTAAACTCAGTCTCTGGTTTCTGACATACAGATTGATGACAAAGAATTTGACATTCCTCAAGTTGATACCCCTCCAACACTGGAAAGCATCTTAAATGAGGTGAGTGGTCCCATCACACATGCAACCAGCTCCAAGACAGGGAGGAGTTAAGAAGAGGCAGGACATGCTCCTTTGGCTCTTCTCATATTGTGCTGGTTTTTTTTCTGGGAAATAAAACTGTATATCTTCATCATTTCCTGATACTGATAGCTGACCAAGTGCATGCTTGGTTGGGTGATTGCTGTACAGTGTGTAATGTGGAATTTTATTTTTTCAGTCAAAATAATCACACTTCAAGCATAAAGGTTTTCCATCAAATGTAAGCATGTTCACCTGTGGTCTTGGACAGTCACCTGAAGACTATACAGTTCATCAAAGGTCAGGGTCATCAAACATGCCTTTTTTTTTAGGTAAAAAAAAAAAAGTAAAGGACTCTGGGCAGCTCTTAAGTTGTGAGAGGAGATGAAAACTAGATTTTTCACCACTCTGAATTTACTGAATCTGGGTGATACCAAACTGGCAGGAGGTGCAATCATGTCCATGTCAGAGGAGTATTATCCTGGTAGGCTTAAACTTGAGAGGTGATCTGAAGAAAACATAGTACAGTGCAGGCAAATACGAAGTCTTACTCCAGTGCTATTTACCTCAGTATATAAATAGGGTGGAAATGACTGGTAAAGTATTTTCTGGAAAGGGTTTTAGTGGCTAGCAACCTGATTGAGCTGAAAAACTACACAGCTGCCCTGGAAAAACACCAAACAAACCACTTAGTGGGCACAGGACTGCCAGCTGCAAGACAGACGAGGAGACCTGCAAGGTCTCTGCACCCTTGGCCTTGGGGGGGGGGTGTTGTGTTTGCTCTCTGTCCTTCAAGAACAACAGGAGCTGTGCTGGATTTAGATGGCAGTGGGGAGAATGGCTGTTTAAAAATTACTGTAAAAACAATTCCAGGCTAAGCCTGAGAAGAGAGAGAGATCACCAGCAGAAGAGCACAGCAAGGAGCAATATCAACCCTTGTAGCAGCCAGAGGCCTGCTAGACTTGTAGCCACCACTTGGTGAAGTGCTGGAGTAGATGATGATAATTCTAGGCCATCTCTCAGAGACTGGAGATGGTTGAGAATAGCTTAGTTAGACATCTGCTACAGTTTTGGTGGAGTAGATCATATCTGAGGAAGAAAGACTAGTTGGACAACTTTCTGCCCATCTCACTTCCATGACTATTGTGAGTTCTGGAAACTGGTTCTCGCCCAGAATCAGTCTAGTAAAATAATACCTAGTTGTGTTTTTATATATGGGACTATCATGTCCTCTCCTTGGTTTTTCTGCCTAATGGATGCTGTTTTGCTGTTGTTTCAGTTGGGCTGTTGGGCATTTTCAATGTTTAGTAAGCTCTGCTGGTTCTTTTCTATCAGACTGATGATGAAGAAGAGTCTTTCATTTTGGAGGATCCTTTTCTCCTGAACGTGGATAACACGGATGCACACTCCTACGACACATCTTCTGTAGCAAGCTCTGACAGCGGGGACCGGACACACCTGAAAAGGTGATGGTCTGCTGGGAGGTCAGATGGGTTCTGAAGGAGCACTGCTTATATCCATTAAAAAAAAACTCTCATTTTTTGAGTACTAGAGGGATGTGGAGCTGTTGGAACAAGTCCAGAGAAGGGCCACAAAAATGATCTGAGGGCTGGAGCAGCTCTGCTCTGGAGACAGGCTGAGGGAGTTGGGGCTGTTCAGCCTGGAGAAGAGAAGGCTCCAGGGAGACCTTAGAGCACCTTCCAGTGCCTGAAGGGGCTCCAGGAAAGCTGGGGAGGGACCGTTTACCAAGTCTGTGTAGCGACAGGATGAGGGGCAATGGCCTTAAACTGGAGCAGGGCAGATTTAGATGGGATATCAGGAAGAAGTTCTTTACACTGAGGGTGGTGAAGCACTGGAACAGGCTGCCCAGAGAGGTGGTGGAGGCCCCATTGTTGGAGACATTCCAGGTCAGGCTTGAGGAGGCTCTGAGCAATCTGATCTAGTTAAAAAGGTCCCTGTGCACTGCAGGGGGGCTGGACTAGATGACCTTTCAAGCTCCCTTCCAACCCCACACATTCCATGATCCTGTAATTCCCCGAGCTTCACTGTGAGCACAGGATGTGTCTGTTGCTTGGGTAGGAACCCTTTAATCCACATGTGGATTGTGTCCCCTGCTGCTGTATCCTAGTGCTGAAGTCCCAAGGGGATGTGAAGCTGCTTTTGACAGAACAGTGTCAGTTGTGCAGGATCAGGCAGGCAAAGGTTGGGCTTTGCCTTTGCACTAAGGCTGAGCCTGTTTGAGCAGCAAATGCATCTTATGAGAAACAGAGTGTTTCCGTTTCTCTGGATTTTAATGGCATCTTTCAAACATTAAACCATGATGACTTCCAGAGTCTGCAAGCAGCTGGTGGTTGTTTTTAAAAGGCAAGTGAACAGATGTCTAAACGCAGCCTTGGAATGTGATAATCAGCTGTAACATTGCTGACTTATCTCTTTAATTACTTAAATGATGACCTGGTCCTACATCCTGAGCCACTCCCATGGCTGCTTGATGTGCTAAACTGGGATTGTGGCATGGGCAGTTGCACAGGATATAAACACTCCAGGTGTGATGGTTTGTGATGGTTTATGGTGGCACGTGGTGGTGTACCGACCCACTGTGGCTTCTTTTCCAAATCAGTTGGATTATCTTAAGCAAAATGTAACCTGGAGGGGCTAAAACTCCTGTATGAAGTGGGCAGAAAAACTTGGGAGTGTTGTTGTCATGTTTGGGTGAAGCTGGTTGGCATGTTTATGGGTCCTTAGCCATGACAGAAGCTGTTACCTACCTGTTTCTTTAGCCTACCTGTGAGCTACTTATTTGTGGGCCTCTGGAGAGATAAGAACCAAATGTTCTGTGTTAGTTTTGGAAGTTTTTCTTTCTGGGGCTGTGTGCTTGGTGACAAAGCCGCAGTTCTCCTGAGGTTTTCCCCTTGGTGTGTCCTCTGGAGTACACTGGTGCTCTGCAGAAAGAACTGCCCCTTTACACTAGTTCCTTGTTCAAGGTATTTTCTCCATAGACTGGGACACTTACCTTTCCAATGAGATCAGTTGTGTTTTAATTGAATGTTATTCTCCAAGCACACACCCAGTTTTCCCATGACACTCTGCTCTCCTAATGAGCCTTTTTCAATTGTGTATTTTCCTTAGACATTTGCCTTTAAAGGCTGAAACTTCCTGACCCACTGAAAGATTAAAGACCAAAAATGTTGCTTTCAGCCTTTATTAATAAATCGTGAAGTTTGCAGGTACCTGCTTGAAACTGACAGTTTATTTGAAGGACTATTTTAATTTGTTTTCACTGGGAGATGAGTTAAAAACAAGTTGTGTGCAGGCACAGGGGTGCACATGGTAAGATAAGAATTGATTATGGTCTCATGTCCTCTTCATTCCGTGCTTGTAGACCCCAAGGATAAGAATGGAAGCTGTGTCAGTAGTGAGTGCTTGCAGAATTTACCTGCTGGTTTAGCTGTGGGTTAGACAAAGTTCCAAACTTTCCTTCTGCTCTTAACATGTTTGGGTTTATTTGGGTTTATTTCCTTAGGAAGAAAAAACTCCCAGATTCTGTCTCACTCCATGGGTCAGTGATACGGCTCTCGCTTCTGAAAGGAATTTCGGCCCAAATTGTGTCTGCAGCAGTAAGTGTCTTTTTTCTCTTGGTTGCATCCATGAAGAAAACTGGGAATGTCTTCTGGTGTGGAGAGGGGGGTGTGTGATCTTCTCCCTCCTCCTGCGATTAGTTCTGGATAATACTAACATGCTTGGTGCATAAACTACCAACTAGTAATCCTGAGCCAGTAGTGAATCAGGTGTTAGCTGAGTTACTGAAGCAGTAAGTCCTCTTTAACACTGGTTTGTGTTCCTAGATGTCATTAAACCTGGTGGGAAATGTTAATATAAAATGAGGGCAGGGCTGTTGTTGGGTGTTCTTGAAGGTGGTGAAATAGGCTTGTGTGATGCCTGCAGCAGGCCCAGAACACGCTGAGCTGAGTGGGGAGCAGCTCTGCCTGTTCCTGCCCCTGGGACTGCCCTGAGGGTGTGATGGAGCTGCCTGGGGGGTTAGACTGCCAGGGGAGTCTGAGTGGCCAGGACCATGGCTGGGGTGGGGAGTTAGTGTCCAGTTCTGGAGCTCCTACCACAGGAAGGATATGGAGCTCCTGGAGAGAGTCCAGAGGGGGCCATGAAGGTGATCCAAGGGCTGGAGCAGCTCTGCTCTGGAGACAGGCTGAGAGAGTTGGGGGTGTTCAGCCTGGAGAAGAGAAGGCTCCAGGGAGACCTTAGAGCACCTTCTAGTGCCTGAAGGGGCTCCAGGAAAGCTGGGGAGGGACTTGTTACAAGGGCTTGTAGTGAGGATAAGGGGGAATGGATTAAAAGTGGCAGAGGGGAGATTGAGGTGAGACATGAGGAGGAAATTCTTTGCTGTGAGGGTGGTGAGACACTGGCCCAGGTTGCCCAGGGAAGCTGTGGAAGCCCCATCCCTGGAAGTGTTGAAGGGCAGGTTGGCTGGGGCTCTGAGCAACCTGGTTTAGTGGGAGGTGTCCCTGCCCATGCAGGGGGTTGGATCTAGATGATCTTGAAGGTCCCTTCCAACCCAGACCGTTCCATGAGTGTGTGATTTCTGGAGCCTGCAAGGGAGAACAGGGGTGGCTGGCCTGGGGCGTGTTGCCGTGGCTGTGTCACCAGGGTCCCTCTCAGTGTGCTGCCACAGCTGTTCCCTGTTCCCTGCCTGGGTGCAGGTGGGGCTGAGCCACCAGCCTGGGGCAGTGTGACAAGGTGTGCTTGGGAGGGGAGAGGGAGGGCCTTTTGCCATGGTGTCTATGCTGTGTACACAGGGAATGCTGACCAACTTAGATTAGACTCGTTTGAGAAGGACACAATAACTTTCATAGAGAATTACAGAATATTCTGCTTCCTCTCCATTTCTGTGCACTTTTTCCTCCCTTTTGGGTATTTCTAGCTAGTGAGAATTTCTAGCCTCAGCAGAGGAATTTGGAATTTCCAGCCAGTTCTAGCTCAGCATTGTCTGCCCTGGTGAGACAGGTGGGAGAGACATTTTAATAAAAATGCAACTTGTGTTGATTTTTCTGCATGTTGTAGTTCTAATTATTAGAGACACACATGGAACTGGGAGTTCTGTCTCTCTTACTCATGGCTTGTCCTGTTTTTCTAGGACAAAGTGGATTCTGGCTTGCCCACTGCAATTGTAAGTAACAATTTTCAAGTGCTGTATACTTGATTTTCATGCAAGTTTGTTGAAGCAGTAATTTGAGAGAGCTGATAAATGCATCTTCCTTCCTAACCCTACTAAGAATTTTCAGCTCTGAGGGGTGGGAGAAGCAGCATGAAAGATGGAATTCCTGGGGGCAGAGTTCAGCCTTTCCTGACTGCCCAGCTGCTCCTCTCTGATCAAGCCCCACACTCCTGTTTTACATGTCATCACCAGGGCTTGTGAGCTGAGCACCAAACCTTTCCCCATTTGGGAGGTGTTTGGTTGGTGAACAGATTGAATTTCCCCAGCTATTTCTTTGCCAGTTACTTCTTTGACTCCTCACAATTATTTAAAGAAGTTTACATTGAAATGCTCATAAAGTGATGGGTTCAAAACCTCTACACCTGAAATAGGACCTCAAAAGATACTCCTGCTCAGCAATTTGCATTAAACTTCCTAAAGTCAAGCATGCTAATTAAAATACATCAGAAATGAAGCTGCCTCTAGTTAAAAGGAGAAGAGAAACATTTTTAAGGAGGTGAAATACAGCAAGTATTTGTTCTGTGAAACGAGTTTGGATGTTTTATGAAGAAATTAAAGATGTGCTTTGTCACTTTGGCTGTAGTAGCAGCAACCCATAAGAAATGACACTTTTTGTTTAAAAAGAAAAAGGAAAAATACTGTAGTGACCTCTAAGGCAAAAGGCTGGATTGGAAGCACACTGTGACAGATGTGCACATAGGATAACAGCTGTACTCACATATTCCAGGCATTAAAGCACTTGATTTTTTGAATCTGACCTAAACTTGCCAAGAAATACAAAGTCGAACAACATGAATATATCTACAGTGTTATGTGATTTCTCTGAGGTTTTATTTAGGTGGGTGCAGGTTTGCAGGTGTGATAGAATTTTGGAGCTGTATTTTGTTCCTCATGGAAGCACGTTGGAGTCTCTGGGCTTGCTGTGCACTGTGTCTTCAGGGCCCCAGGGGTGTGGTAGATTTCAGAGGGGGATGGAACAGCTGAGTGAGAAAAACCCTCTGAGGATTTATACTCAGCTGCCACACCAAAAGAATGGGGCTGGCTTTCCAGAGGAGAAATTTCACCATGGGTGCCACTCTGAGCATTTGAGTTGCCAACAGCAGAGGAAAAGGCAGCCCTGGCACCCTGAGAAAATCTGTGTGATGGTCTTTCAGGTGTCATTCTGCTCCAGCTTCCTCACGGGAGCTGCTTGTCACTTAAAATTAGAAAATGGCTCTGTTTATAACCTTGTCAATCTTCCCCTTTTGGCAAACTCTGCAGGAGTGTGGTGGGAGGTTAAGTGGTGGATTTGGGACTGGCATTTTGTTTGCTTTCAATCTTTCTGCATGACTGTTTCAGGCAGCGTCAAATCTGATAGCAGTGGGGACTTCCCATGGGTTAGCACTGATTTTTGGTAAGTTGAAGATCAAGTTTTGAGTTTTTTTGCATTTCACTGATCTTAAAAAAAAAAACAACCCAAACAAACACATTCAAGAAAACCTAGCTAAAATTAGAACTGCAGGAGGGATTTCTTCTAATATGTTCTCTTTGTGCTAACTGTGATTTTCTTTTAGTGAAGAAATCAAGCACAAGTAATATTTTAGTTGCCCTTATTTCTGTATTTCTTCTGCTTTGCTGGGGGTTGGTACTTTGATACTGAGAAATTTAGCTCTGTGGCAATTGTGTAAAGAACCTTTTGCATATTTAAATATGAATGACTCTGTTTTCATGTGGAAGAAACCAGAAACAGTAAACAACCATCATCTCATAGGATGTTAATCTTCTCCACTGTGGCACAATAGCTGCACCAGACATCTCTGTGTCCCTTCCTTCTGTTATTCTTTCCTTCCTCTTATCACTAAACTTTCTTAAACATTTTCTGAGCTTGTACCTGTGTTTATCCAGCTCACCACCTGGGTGAGAACACCTCTTGGATTGCTCCTGTGCACATGGACTCTTTGTGCCTTGTGTCTGTGCAGCACCAAATTCTTAACAATTACAGGAATTTCATTATCTTCTTTACATTTCTTTCAAAGTTGGCTGAGTTTATTCAAGAGACCAAAAATGATGGGGGACAGGGTACAAGAGAAGGATGGGAAAGGCTGTGGCAGCCTTAGACTCACCTTCCTGGGTATTTAGACACAGAACTAATTGCCATTTGCTTAATCCAGTATTGAAACCATTAGAGAATGTGATTGATCTGAGTATAAATAACTTATCTGCTGCAGCCAACACATGATCTTCCTGAGTTTTCAGTAGTAGATCTTTGTGGGCTTTCTATCATTTGTCCATTGTGTGGAGATCTCCAAAATCTCTGCTGTGGAGCATGTGTTTACTCTGACTTTGCTGTTGCTTTCTGTGCATGCAGACCTCCCCAGCTCCACGGCAGCTGAAGTTATTCTGTGAGTCTGTGCTGTAATCCAAAGGGGATGAGGAATTAAAGTCATCCAGCTTTGTTTCAGACATGGGCACAAATGTTTACTGGACACTTCTGGGATGAATTCTTTCTGTTCTGTAACTAAAACTTGGGTGTTGAGTCCAGTGCTCCAAGATCTATCTGCAGGGAGAGAAATCCTGGCAGGATATGGCCAGCTTGGGTGCTGAGAGAGAGGATTGTTCAGCCTGGAGAAGAGAAGGCTCCAGGGAGACCTTAGAGCACCTTCCAGTGCCTGAAGAGCCTCCAGGAAAGCTGGGGAGGGGTTTTTTATGAGGTCTTATAGTGAGAGGACAAGGGGGAATGGATTAAAACTGGCAGAGAGGAGATTGAGGTGAGACATGAGGAGGAAATTCTGGAGTGTGAGGGTGGTGAGACACTGGCCCAGGTTGCCCAGGGAAGCTGTGGAAGCCCCATCCCTGGAAGTGTTGAAGGGCAGGTTGGCTGGGGCTCTGAGCAACCTGGTCTAGTGGGAGGTGTCCCTGCCCATGCAGGGGGTTGGATCTAGATGATCTTTAAGGTCCCTTCCAACCCATTCCATGATTTTGTGACAATGGTGATGGTGGAGTTCAGGAGCAGTGTTCTGCCTTGGGTTGGCTCTGTCATTTAAACCAGCAGTTTGTCTGTAAACTGTTCAATTTCTATACTTTTTTAATCCTCTAAAAATAAACAAATAATCTTTAGGGTTTCTTTCCCTCCATGTTTCTGGAAGACCTAAGAAGTTTTTACACTACTCGAAAACTATCTCTTTAAAGAGAACTCACTGACATGTCTTATTTTTCATGGGGACTTTATGTTCAGAACAGAAGATTTCTATGTAGCTGAGCTTTGTTTTGATTAGTTTTGAACCATTTATTTTCTCTGTCTGTAAAACTCATCATTAGTGTTCTGAGTCTTTGCTGAGGTGTGGGGCAGCATGATCTCTTGGGAGAACAGTAGTGTAAGTACCTGAAGACAGCATTAAAAAAGCCTAGATTTTGGGGACCTTGGTTGTTTTTTGAAGATAATGGGCAGTTGATTGCCTGGCTGGTGGTAACTGTTGAAAAGCTTGAGCAGTTATGTCACTGTGAACTTCCAGTATTGTTTCCTCTCTGTTTCCTTCTTCTTTTGTCTTTAATACAATGAAGTCTGAATGTATAGACTCATTTTTCTTCAGTGATTCCATGCACTTTTTCAACTCCTTGGTTTTAGAACACTGACTATCACAGCATCTTCTCAGTTACTTGGAAGAAATTATAAGGGAAATTGTTAACAAAAGGAAACGCTATCAACAAAGGTTCTCTCTGTCTTTGAAGATGATCACATATATGCTGTTTGTTACTTCACTCCTTTCTTTTATATTGATTTCTGGCTTTTTCTTTCCTCTCTTGGCCCTTTCTGTGTGGATTGAAAAGGAAAAGGTACAGTAACCCTGCCCTGTGCATGTCCCCTGCATGACCAGCTCCTGCCTTGCCCAGTTGCATGTTGCCTGTGCCAGGGTGTGAGGTGCCAGCTGAGCAGCCTGGCAGGCAGTGCAGAGACCAGCCAGGGGACACTGCTGCTGCCCAGCCTGTTGAGCACACGTGCACTGCACACTTCCAAATAATCCAGGCCAGAACAGCAGGTAAATGTGCTGTTTATAAAGGCTTAGGGCAGCAGGTCCCTAGCTGTGTGTAGAGGTGTTATTTTGGGGCAGGATAAAGGCTCTTCCAAGAGCTCATTCGCCACAAGATGCTGAGGGGACTGGAGCATCTGCCCTGTGAGGAAAGGCTGGGAGAGCTGGGGCTGTTCAGCTGAGAGAAAAGGAGGCTGAGGGGGGATCTCATCAGTGCTGAGAAAGATCTACAGGGGGTGTCAGGAGGATGGGGCCAGACTCTTCTCAGTGGTGCCCAGTGACAGGACAAGGGGCAATGGGCACAAGCTGGAGCTCAGGAGGTTCAAGTTAAACATCAGGAAAAGCTTCTTTCCTGTGAGGGTACCAGAGCCCTGGGACAGGCTGCCCAGGGAGGTTGTGGAGTCTCCATCCCTGGAGACATTCCAAACCCACCTGGATGTGTTCCTGTGGGATCTGCTCTCGGGGATCCTGCTGTGGCAGGGGGTTGGACTGGATAATCTCTAGAGGTCACTTCCAACCCCACCCATTCTGTGATCTCTCCATTTCTGCCTGGGAGCTGTCAGGTGGGAGCAGTATGGAGTGGGAACCCAATTCAGAGAGCCACCAGCCAGAAGCTGTGACACTGTGCAAGCAGCCAGCAGGTGCTGTCAGTCCTGCTCCTGCTCTGGTGGTGTGGGAAGGAGGGAGCAGCGGGTTCCTGAGGTGGTGACCACAGGTGGTCTGACTTGACCCCTGCTGGAGGTAACCACTTTACTGGCTGAAGCTGAGGGCAGTGGGTGGGGAGGAAGGTTCATCATGCCCTGGTGTAGGGAGCAGCTCTGGTATTCCTGGGGGAGATGGACTTTGCAGCTGTCCTTTT